>JBBWSL010000227.1:0-53325 GCA_038088545.1 Diaporthe humulicola | reverse complement strand
AATAAATAAATAAATAAAGAAAGAAAGAAAGAAAGAAAGAAAGAAAGAAAGAAAGAAAGAAAGAAAGAAAGAAAGAAAGAAAGAAAGAACGAAATACAGAAAGAAAGAAAGAAAGAAAGAAAGAAAGAAAGAAAGAAAGAAAGAAAGAAAGAAAGAAAGAAAGAAAGAAAGAAAGAAAGAAAGAAAGAAAGAAAGAAAGAAAGAAATAAATAAATAAATAAATAAATAAATAAATAAATAAATAAATAAATAAATAAATAAATAAAGTTTTAAAAGTTAACTAGTTAGTTAGTAATTAGTTACTATTAGTAAGTAATAAGAATTACTAACTATCTAAAAAACACATTAGTAAGAGATTTAGTTACTATAGTAATCTTTTAACACCCTATGTAGGGAACAGCTACTAACTACTACATCCTCAGTCTCAACCCTCACACCCTCACAACCTAACATCCTTATACCTCACGCCTTTACAACCTCACAACCTGACATCCTTACACCTCACACCTTGACAGCCTCACAACCTTAGATCCTTATACCTCACACTCTTACAACCTCATAACCTTATATACTGTACCTCATGTCCTTGCAACCTCACAACCTCACATCCTCACTATACCTCACGCCCTTAAATCAAACTCACAGCCTTACAACCGCACAACCTGACATCATTATACCTCACATTCTTATTCCTCTTTACCCGCCCACTTCCGTGTACACAGCTACTATGATCAACAACCGCATCTCCATTGCTGAGTTGCATGCCTCGTCCGACGGCTCGCGCCTGCCTTCCTTCGAGCGACCAATCTCATTCACGAAATGGCCCGTTCCTTCCATTCCAAAAGAGCCAACAGCGACTTGGTAGGTACAGTTTCTGGCACGACCCGTCGGTCTCTCGCTCGATCTCTACCCACTGCCGCATCATCAGCCCCGACAAACACGGTTAATGCATCAACCATTCTACAAGCATTTCGCTTCACCACTTGATAGTTCTATAGTTACTGCCTTCACCATGACCATCACTCCCGAGGGCTTTCCAAAATGCGTCCCCTGCTTCGAGAAACAGCTCACCTGCGACGGTGCTCGTCCCTGCCACCGTTGCATCTTCGCACGCAGGAAGGGGAGGTGCCGCGACGTCGACCAGAAGACACTCGACAAAAATCAAGAACGGGCCAAAAAAGTGGTGCGCATTCATGAGCGGAGGAAGCTTATCGCTGCCGAAGGCAAGAAGAGCGTGAAGAAGCCCAAGGGAACATTCGGCTTTGCCGCCGACAACAAGCAAAATGGCGAGAAGCAGGACGAGGCCGGGAGCACACGCATCACTGGTGCCGACTCGACTCAGCACGACTTAGAGCAAAACCAGCAGGCAGAGATCAAACACTACCTCCGTGTCATTAACGAGCTGCTGGACGCCGGATGGGCCTATTGCACCAGGCACTTCTTACAACCCGTTGATTCTGTTGCGTTGAACCTTCCGATGGATTTGTCTACCTTGAAAGAGAACCTCGAGAACGGCGAGTACAAGTCTGTGACGGACTTCGATGAGGACTTCATGAAGCTCTTGAATGCTGCCTGGCAACATGATGAGGGCTCTGAGGTTCATGAGGCAGCAAACATGCTGCAGAAGGTCTTCAACTTAGTCTGGGAGAAGACGGCTTAAAGCGGCAAGAAGTCCTCACGAGGTAGGATGAGAGGAACATGCAATATCTGAAGCTTCGGGAATGCAGGGAAGGCCCCAAGCAGTGTGACAGCCTCTTGGTTGCTAGTCACATACCGGAGACATTGATACTTGATTGGAATTGCTGTTCAGCCCATGGTTCCATTTGCCGGAAGTTACTTGCGACCCGAGAATGCAGAATCCTTGATCCGCCCTATAAGGTCGTCGCCACACGGCCAAGTTTTCCAGGACAGCAGCCAAGTGGACAGAACCCCTTCCCGCCAAAGTTTATTGCCCTGGCCGAAGTGATCGTCACTATCCCAGTGATCTTCACCCGTCTCATCATGGTTCACGCGCTCCAAAAGCCACCTCCCACCCCGCGTACTACGCTGGCCCATATATCGAGATAGCGCCCCTCCCGCGCCGAGGTTGGCGAGAGTCAGTACCTGCATCTCCTTGGCGGCTTTCTCGGCACCCGCGTATTCACTCAAGATGAGAGGAATCTGAGTCAATCTCCCCGGGGGGATTTCTCGCGCCTGCGCGGGCACGCCTTTGAAACAACTCCGAGCAGCATCATCCGAACGCTACTCATGTTTCCGCCGGCTTGGTGGTAAGTGATCGGCGCGAGAGGCACGGCGCCGAGAGTGAATCGATTTCTGAACTCCCTTTAAGAGCCCACTTTGGGGGCTTGGAAAGGGTCCGGCTGAGTGGTACCAATAGTGCCATCTGGGTATTGCTGCGGTCCCACATTCTCGGCGCTTAATTCAGCCCGTGATATATCACTTGCATTGGTCAGCACCACAAAGGGTACACTGGATGCGGACCCCACGACTCGGGAGCGAACCAGAATGACGTCGAGGCATGACGCAGTGCTTAGGAAAGAGGGTACGAGGATCTACAAGCAATCTGTGCGGAAACTGAATGTCAATTAATGTGAGAACAACCCTGCACAATGGCATATATCTGGCACAAGTGAATTTACCACTACTGCCCAATGCCTACTGCATCAGAGTTCCTCAGCACTGATTCTTACGTCACACTTCTGTAAATTCGTCTTGGTATATTTGCAAGAAGTGTGAGTATTTCTGACATGCGATTGAGGTGCTGAGATACTGGTGATCCGGTAGTAATTAGGGTATATTGCAAAATACAGCCTCAGACAACTTCCATGTCTGACCTCTTGAGCTCCGCGACTTCGAAATCCTTGGTGACCGTGATGATCCCCCTCGTTGATGATGATGAGCCGGCAGCCTTCCAGGTGCTTCTCCGAGGTGATGTGAATAATGAAGGGAAGTTGTTCGACTTGAAGAACTCTGGTAAAATGGTTTGCAGCAATGGCCTCAGCGCCGGGACAGAACCAGTAATGATGATGAAACCGGTCTCAACAACGGACCAGTTGTAGTATGAGACGGAGACAACTAAAAACACCATTCGTATTAGTAAGTGTCTCACAGGAGAAAGGCTCAGGGAACTCACAGGTCACGTCGATATTGTTCGTCAGGCCTCGAAGGGAGATGACCCTCACAATACTGAAGGCGCAGGCACTGTCGAAGAGGTCAGATGGTCAATGTCGTCTGATATTGCGACGATTAATCTGAACTTACATCAAGCCACTGAGGAACAAGGCACACAGACATGCCTTCTGTGCCGGAGGCATTTTTAACCTCAGAAAATAGGGGATGGGAGTGAAGCAGATGACAAAATCCGTGACGACGTTCACAATCCCCAGCGTGAGTACGACAGGCTCGAGCCCATAGCAGGTCCCCTGGTCCGTACCACCCAGGACCCAGCTGAACTGCACGGGCGAGCACTGGAAGATGACGAGGAAGGCCTGGCATGTGCAACAGAGCACGATGAGGCCGGCCGTGGCGAACAGGAAGAGGCGGAGGTACTTCATCGGCTGTGGGAAGATGCGGAGGAGGGTCGATATGACGGAGACCTTGGCGAGGACGATCGACGGAGAGAGCAGGATGAGAGCGAGGTAGTTTAATTTCTGGACTCGGGTCGCGACCGCAAACTGGTCGTCCTTGGTGGCGCCGGGTAGGTCCCAGATATGCTTTCCAAAGCCAACAGGCACCGCGGCGAGGTTCACGGCACAGAAGGAGATGAACCACAGGGCGGATGCTATCATGAGATCTATCGTGCAAAGATGATTAGTTCAAAGAGCCTGAATGTGTCGAGTCTCACACCACTTACAGTCCTCAAGGTATAGCTTCCTCATCATTAAGTGTTTTGTGAAAGCTCTCAACGAGACGACTATAGTGACAAGGCAGATGAAAAGGATGTTCACGGTCAACACGGACCAAGCCCGGCTGGTGTGGTCGGCGGTGCTGGCGGCCCCCAAGGCATCGTGTCCCAGGGATTCGTGAACAAACATATTGGCAGCACGGTGGACAACAACATCCAGCTGCAGCAGTGAATGCTTAAGCAGATGAGCACCAAGGTCTTAATAACATAGTAGCTAAGAACAAGCCAACGCGAACAGCCCTGGGGGAGGGCCCTATGGGTTTGGGCCGGACACCGGGGCAGGCTTATATCTGGAGGCCGGGGCTGTCGAGGTGGGTGCACGTACGCACGGTTCGAACTCAAACTGGCAACATCCGATGAGTGATTGCCCATCCGGTCTTGGGAGGTGGGCTTGTTGTGGGCCTGCGCGTGCAGCAAGGAGCGCATGGACCGCGTTCCTCGCCCAGGCATTTGCCGCAGTGCATTTGTATGCACAGTTGCTGCGCGCCCGAACAGTTCAAGTGAACTGATAGCCCGTGCTCCCCTTTCCACCCCCTCTGCCCCCCTCCCCCCCTCCTCCCAACCAAGCCCACTCTGCGGGTGGAGGGGCCGGGTCTCAAAGTGGTGAGAAATGTCCGGCATTGTCCACTGTGATGATATTTTATCAACCTTATCGCCCACTTTATCGGGCGGTCACAAGTCGTGTCTTCGCGTAATATGCCGCTGCCCGGATTTCACTGAGGTCGGCGTCCTGGGATCCTGACTCGGCTGCCGAGGTCAGCAGCGCACCCTCACCCACGGGGCTGGGTGACTGGCGGGGAAGGAATCACGGCGATCAGCCCATTGATTACAGAAGACGTGGGTACCGCGTCGACCGAGGAGGCAGCCACTTGATGCAAGGTACAATTATCGCGGTTCGTGTGTTGCCCGCCGGGTCCCCACAGCTATCACAGGCACTGCCGCTTGCCTATGGGGAAGGGGGGTTTTCTGTGTCACAACTCATGTTTCGACGTTTGACGGGTGCACGTGTAGCCCACGTGGGCGTAACCTCCTGCCGGACGGGCAAAGATGTTTCCGTTGTGCACTGTTTGTTGATGGCACAACTGTTGAATGGGCGGGTTACCATGCGGGATGAGCTCGTCGCGTTTATGTTTGAGTTGTGTAGCTTTGTTAGGTAGGTGGCACGCATGTGGGAAGCATTGATGTCCACGTTGCTTGCAGCAATATACAATTCATTTAAATTTTAACTTTGCGCAGTAACCCGGCGAGCCGCGACAGGGGCGGTACTACGGTGATCCCTGGACCATCTCCACCAGCCGTCTGTGCTGCAAAGTTGCTCCTTGATACAATAATGAGACGACCTCTACACGTTCTCGGCGTGCTCGTCCCTAACCTTTGGATCGGCCGGGAAAACGCCGCCGTCGCTGCTCCGCGTCTCCTTCTCGCCGTCGCTCGGCACCTCTTCCATGCCGGCCTCACGTCTGATCCTGGCCATCTCCTCGGCCGAGGGCGGGACCCACTTGGCCGACTTGCGCGGGTCGACTCGCTGCAGGTACATGGTGTCGATCTCCTCGAGCGTCCTGCCCTGGCCCTCGATGACGAAAAAATACACCAGGATGCCGCCGATGAGGTTGCAGCCAGCAAAGACATAACCCAGGGCAAAGTCGATGTCCTTGGTGATGAAGGGTGTGAAGAAGGCGAGGAGGAAGTTCCAGGTCCAGTTGCTCGCCGTCGCCAGGGCCATTCCCTTTGCGCGGTACTTGGAAGGATATATTTCTGCGATGAGCGTCCACACCATAGGACCCCAGGTTGTGGCGTATCCCAAGATGAACAGACATGCCATGACGATGAGGGCAATGCCGGCCTCGGGGGTGTTGGCCGGCTCAGCCACGTCGAGGACGAAGTGGCCGACGGATGCAAACACCACGAAGAAAACGAACATCCAGGCTTTTGAGTGTCAGTCACCTGCCACGGATCCTAAAGTGATGGATTCTGGAAGAATGTTGCTTACCGGAGCCTGCCACGAGGCACTTGCGTCGCCCGTAATGCTCGACGAGGTAGAGGCCGATGAAGGTGACACCAAAGTTGATGCCGTTAAGGATGAGCTGCGTCACGAAGGACGAGATCTGCACCGAGTTGAAAATAGTCTGTCGAGAGCCATTAGTTCAGCACTCACATCGACGACACCCGTCGCAGACAGGTGGAGGTGGACATACCGTTCCGTAGTAAAAGAAATAGTTAGCACCAGTAAGCTGCTGGAACATCTGCAGCATGATCCCAAGCGCAATCCGGTAAGCTATCCTCGGCGCCTTGAACATCTCGACCATGCCGGCAATAGGGCCCGTCCCCTTCTGCTGCATCTCAGCACGGAACTTGTGCTCCAGCTCCTCCATCTGAACATAGATGGCATAATGGTTGTCCGGGGCGCCATAGACGCGCTGTAACGTCTCCTTGGCCTCGGCAGTGCGTCCCAGTCGGTAGACATATCGCGGCGTCTCCTTGAAGCCCCAGATGCCCGCGCCGAGTATCATCGTCCAGATCCAGCCCAGGCCGACGACGATGCGCCACGAGCCCGAGCTGTCCCGCTGGTGTGTATAGGTACCATAGTTGAAACACGCGGCGAGGAAAATCCCCAGCGTGATGAACAGCTGGTATGTGCACACCAGGGCTCCTCGGATCCATGGCGGCGCCGTCTCGGCCTGGAACATGGGCACGAGCAGGCTGAGCGCGCCGACGCCGAAGCCCGCGACCAGCCGGCCGATCATGAACTGCTCCCACGAGCTGCTTGCTGCCACCTGTATGACGAACCCTACGGCGACGATTATGCTCCAGAAGCATATTGAGGGTCTGCGGCCGAACTTGTCCGCAATTGGGGCGGCGGTGAGGGCTCCGACCAGGGTACCGATCGACAACAGGCCGACGATCAGGCCGGAGCGAACGGTGCTGAACGTGTACGTCCCATCTGGCTGGAGCTCGCCAAAGCGTTTCAGGAAGTCGGGCATTTCTAGGAAGCCAGATATTTGTCCAGTGTCGTATCTGTTTTACAAAACTGTCAGTGACTGTGCGGGTGAAACATTCTGATTAAGCTCGGGGCTTGGAAAAGGCTTGCTTACCCAAAGATCAGACCGCCCATAGAAACAAGGAGGGCCATACAGAAGGTGCGGCCTGATACTCGGTTCAGTGGGGAGTAGTCGAGATGAGCAAGCTCTTGTCGAGCATCAGTGCTCGTTTCGGAGTTGGGGTTGACATGGTCAAAGGTGACCTTGCCGTTTAGGCTCAACATCTCGAGGACCGGGCTTCAAGGGGCGGGTTCGGGGTACAGATCATGTATGAAAGGAAACAAAATTGAACTGTTGAATAGAGAGGACTCTCGAGGGTTGAGAGGAATAATATATAATGAATTGTCGAACACGTCGTGGGAAGGGCTTGTGAATGCTTGATGCCCGTAGTGTACAGTAGTTGACAAAGGGCCGAATAAGAGCCAATTTTGAGCAGTGTGAGTGCAGTTAGGTTCAAACCATCTCCATAATTGATAGTCACTCCCTCCACGGGGTTGCAGGTGTGGATATATGGGGAAGGCAATGGGGAAGGTTCCAAAACCAACTCCACCAAGAGTAATGCTGCCCACGGGGTTTGAGAGAGAGGCAAAAACGATTGTGCTGCACGAAAACCCGGCACACCTTTCGCACGCCCAGACGAGGATGACATCGACACATCGGAAGGGCCGTTCCTTCGAGCGCAATTCTTTTGTCATTTCTGACCATCTGACCCTGCAGGGGTCAAGCTCATTGGGCAGGCTCGCTTCGCATCGAACAACGACTCTGCTTGCGGCTCTGTGCGGCTCCCTCCTTGGCAGAAGCTGTGCCGCTGCGCGGGAGCGAAAACATCCCCGTCCGTTAGCCGGATAGACCGGGGGCACGAGCACGGGTAACCGAAGACGTCATAGCCGCAAAGTGCATAGTCAACGTCATCCGCCCTGCCGACGTGCACCGCGGCACCGTAAGTGGCTTTGCGTGTGCCGAATGTGCAGATGTGTCAGTCAGTCAACTGGCTGCCAGTCAGTCAGTCAGTCAGTCATTCAAGTCAGGCAGGTTGGCAGGCCCAGTTTCGAGAGCGACCCACTAGTAATGCAGACACGTCTCCTGCTTTGCCCATTACGCAGCGTTGTTCCCTTCCCCGGCCAGCCAGCGCAAGCCCCAGATTGGGGCCCCGAGATTCAAACTGGAGACGAAACCCACCCGCCCAAACCAAGATCCAATTCGGCCCGTTTCCGCCGCGGAGGAAGCAGGTAAACCGGAACAAGCAGGATATGATCGTCAACATGACCTTCTCTTGCTGGCGGGCCACCTCACAGTCCGCACCGAGGTGCCACCGAGATCGATCGTCATCGCCATCTCTCATGCTCGCCCGGCAGCCCGGATAACAAGCACATGGATTTGTACCACCGTTCACCGTGACCTACTACCGGGTTCTGCACATACCAGCCGGCCTTTCTCCCGGCAACATGAGCTTCGCATCTAACTGATAAACTCTTTAAACCCGCCGCGGCTTCCGTGTGTGGCCCACAGGCGGGCCTGCGAGTCTAGGTCTATTTGCACCAGAGACCAGTCGTCAACAAGAGGGCGGTGTCTCGCTCGGACCGATTGGAGTACGAACCTTCTCCACGCATTGTATCGGACAAGTTCCACGATTCCTCATCGCTTACTCGGCTTGATCAACATGGAAACGGTCGGCTTTAACACTCGTGGTCGCCTCCCTACACCCCCAACTGGGTTTCCAGCTGGCATACTAATTGCATAATCAGCGATTACAAAATGTCTCAGTCGCTTCTCGATAACCCGAAGTTAGTGTTTGTTCTACAAATTCATAACGACGATGCTCGCGAATGTCAACACGGGCGGATCACACGGAGCTTGATGGCCGGAATTTTCGGATACTCTCGGGCCCGGCAACCTGAACTATCGTATCCCTCTGCATACAGTGGCCTTTCCATCGAGGTCACTGAAGCTTGCCTGCCCTCCGAGCTTTCCGCCAGCTGGCACGAGAATGTTGGTCATTTGAGCAGCGACGCAGGACTTCTGCATTGCAGTGAACTTGACCACGCAACGATGTAGGACTGAGATGGGCAAAAGGCGAGCCGATCGAAACTGATATCGCTCCATAAATCCCCAGGACACGCCTCGTGTTCAAGAAGCCGGGTCAGGTATCAACATGCCTGTGGGAAGGTCTGCAGGTTCAAGGCCTGGCGACTTGGCCAAGTTCTCTTCACCTGCAATCATCTGGGTTGACGGGTAATCGCCGCTAGAATCCCATCTCAAAGGGCATCCGGATGTGTTCCCAGAGATTGCTAGAGTGCTACACTAACCACGAGATTTTGCTGCAAAGACCCAAGGTCATTCGATCTTAGAAGGACGGGGAGTTGCTGCCGTGATGATCCAGCTGGCGAGCGTTAAGCTCTCAACTCTCAACTGGGCTTAAAAGGTGTCTTTGTAGCGACTTCGCCATGCAGATCCCGGACTGAGATCCGGAGGCTTGGAGTAAGATCCCGCCTTCAAGGCTGCAACGAGGCCCGATTCCTGCAGCCTGGACCTGCACACAAGGGCAAGGCCAGGCTCTGTGGTTCTCAGGTCAAGCAAGGCTGATCATTGAGCAGCCTCCCCAAAGTCATACAAGATTGGGAATGGGCTGTCTAAATGGGAGCAAATATGAATGCGGGTACGTATCTTCCTGCAAAGTGACGCATCTTGGGAGTCCGAAGACAACTCAGGCTCGATACTTGAATGATCCAGTTACCACTTGTGAAAAGAGGCCATTCCAAGTGTGTCGACGTGATCGTACCTGCCCGGATGGACCAGGTGCAAACTTCCGCAATGTTGCGGGGATCCCGGCAAATTCTGCATTCTCCTCACTTCGTCGCTACAATCACTGGAAGAGGGCGATTGCAGTGTTCTGCTCCTGTCTGACCGCCGCGAAGTTCTTTTTCTTTTTCTCGAGCTATTGTCCACGGTCCATGGCAGCCTACCGGGGTCACGGTCTGAATTAAGCAGAAGCTGAAGAGCCTGTTCATAATTCGATAGGACAGCAAAGTGATTCTTTTGGAATTCAGCTGGTATATTATCATTCCCGTGCTGCACAAGCCACTGTTCGCACAAGTCTCTCCCTTTGTTACCCTGGTCCCTCAATGCTCCAGAACACATTGTGCTGGCTCATTAGTACCGTTGAACATATTTGCAGCCGTCACATTATCCTGGGCGCCCACCTCAAGAGTTGTAATGTCTGCCTCATTGGAACGCAACGGAGCTGGTGCAATGCGTGAAGACGTTTTTCTTTTTTGGTACCAGGTTGTAAATCGGTTCAAAATTTCAAGACACTAAATATACAACGTGAGTGTACTTCAGAACTATCAGGCAGTGATTATCATGTCCCAGCTTGAGAAACGGGGACCTGCGTATCACTGAATTGAATGCTGCATGTTCCGTCTTTCTGGTGTCGACCCTCAATATTGACAACCATCGAGAAGCCATAAAGACGCTATACTGCCTAGGATTTCTCACGTTGATAGAACAAGTTTGGGGCGAAAAGCAAAACGCGATTCATGGGAGATAGAAGGTTAAGACCAGACTAGCAAACAAATGCTCTGCATTGTAGGTCACTAAACCCAGCAGAATAGGTCGCTAACACCAGCAAAGCGCACTACGGCACGCCGGGAGGTGTAGGCTATGGCTTACAGTATTCATTAATGACTATAGAAGAGAACCTAATGGATCAATAATCCAGTGTGGACTATTTAGAACCTTCCAGCAGCATCCATATGTGAGTAATATGGTAGAAGGGTGGTGTCGAAGGATTCTCCGGTGGCACACTATCTGCCCAGAGATCGACAGCGCCGCAGCGATTTATACAATTTCACGTGGATATATTCAGTCTTGGTTTCCCCTTTCCCTTGATATCAGACATCGTCAGCGAGGGCCAAGTTGTTGTGGCACTTGTGGCCATGCTTTCGTGACAGCTGACTCAATGATCCTATACGATGGAATCGAAACAGCCTCGAGTATGCTGAACCTTGCAGGCTGCAGCTATTGTTCATGAGGCTGAAAAGATACACCATGAACTGAGCTCTGCATGGTGACCCGTTTGCGTCTCACTCTACAGCGACATTTCTGTGTTTAAACTCGCACACGATTTGAAGTTCCTCCATGGATCCAATACTCTCTGTACAAGAAATAAAAGCTGGCGGTATGCGATAGTATTTAAAATGAATTCTTATTGACTCTTTATATTACATCCCGGCCGACGGCACCATAATGTATCAGGCCAGTCTGCTTTTGTGACTCGGGTGAGAGGGCCTGTAGCTCTTGAGATCATAATACTTCTTTCTGTCAAGCCTGCACTGCTCAATTCGCAAACTCTATCAATCTCGAATATTGGAACAGAACCCACGCAGGATATTTTCGAAGTTGCCTCTCCCATTCAATTGTATTAGAATCGTCCCCGGCCACTTAAATGTGAACTCTTCGGCATATGTTGCCATCCACGCCTCATATCGCAGCGCTAGGTGGCATACAACCAAGGAATTCCCTACTTCAGTAGCTTTCGGACGGTCCTGTTCAAGTTTGACCGCACGGACGAACTGAACGAAATGGTAGCCATGGAATATTCAGCTAAGCCTAGATGTAACTTACTAGTGATTGTACCTAGGAAGGCGGTGGTCGATACACACTGGCATACGAGCAAAAATCCTTCAATCGGATGCAAATGATTATTTAAAAGGGCCACTGTGAGTAAGCCGTGCTATAGGGAAGTATCTAGCCTTTCTCGTCATTCTTTTCATGACACATGCAAGTTTATGTTAATGTCTAGCCCTCGTCCAGTGGCATGCAAGCATGTAGCGAACGGCTCTTTCAATTAGCTTGAGCCCAAACTGCATACGGATAGCAGTGGGCTTCTCTTTTGCTCTTTTGCGCTCGGATTAGCATAGCGATGGGCGAACAGCCAACAAGACGCTATATGGTCCCCGCGGGCGAAGGCTGATGCTAATGGCTTGCGGTGATGGAACAAGGTATCACAGGATGATTGGCCATGTGAGACGGGCGCTCCATCCGGGGGGATGTGCATTAATGTTGCACTGCCAGAGATGCAGTGTATACCTAGTCGAGAAAATACAGAGCATGTCCATCCCCAGATGGACGGAATTGAAGGCGATCAACCAGTATATTGTGTTGTCTTTCCTGTCACTTCAAGTTTGAAAAGACATCGATTGGCCCCTGGTAATTACATTCTTCCCGCCTAATATGGGTTCCCAGACATAGCACGACAACCAACTTCCCCGACAGGGAAGACTCTGTCAACCAACCTGCGATTGGCTTGCTTGGGGAGAAGTGTAATCATGCCTAGCTCTCCAAGTTGTTGTTGCCCGCGCAATTACGGTGTTAGGTCAATGCAGAGCTTGTCAGAGAATTGGTGACAACGGAAGACCGAGTAAAGTCGTCCACTGTACATTCGAAGAGCGTCGGTACTGATGTTGTCAACTGCACCCCGTGATAGGTGCACCAATTTCTTGAGCAAGAAGCTGTATTCATCTTCGCCGGGAAGTGATACTGAAATGAATAGATTACGGTAGGAATTTCCAGCAAACATGACTCGATATTCTCATTATGGTATTTCAATCAGGTATTTTGCTAGGTTTGTCGGATCGTAGCGGAATTTGCAAGTTTGAAGCCAAGTGAATAAAGTCAGGATTTCATTGGAGGTTTTGAAAGATGATTCTCGATTGATTTTGATGGAGCTTGTTTGTTTATAATCAATGTAGGTAATAACCCGATGGAGTTCTCCGCTTGACTAAGCTTTAGAAGAGAATTTTGAGGGGGGACCAGAAATTGTCGGCTAAGATGAACTAATATTCCCGAAGCAGCAGCGCGATTTTAAAGTTGATGTCTCACACATGTTAAAAAAATTCTGGGCCCTGGCCAAGCCCCGAACCTCCCCCAATTTTCTTTTCCGCCGTCACGCTCCGAGTTAACCGTATCGCCGTGTTGACGCAACAACCATACGACAGCGGCAATCAATCCATCGCGGCCATCTTTCGACGGCCACCGTCCATATTCACAAATGAGCTCTACTTGTCCTTCCTTTTCCATGTGGACAAATTGAATTTGCCCGTCATCCATCCCAGCCAATTCAAATCTCTTTGTGATCGAGCATTCACTTCCCCTGTAGCTCGAGCTGGAAATACACCTCGTCTCGACGTTGAAGTTGTCACCGAGGACATCTGGAAGGAAGAATAAATAGCAGGTCAACCGGGCAACACGGCCATATTTCTCTTTCCAATCTGCAGAGCTGCAGCCGCGTTGGCAGTCTCCTGGACGTCCTCACCTGCGCTGGATACGGCCAGGAGGAAGTTTAGTACAGTACCGGTGGGCAGAGGGAGAAACTTTACACGTTGAGGAACTTGAAAAGTGGGGCTGGACCGGCGCCAGCGAAAAAAGCATACCAAGCAAGCAGCCAGTCGCCCAGCCAGTGAGTGTTCTGGTCTTGCCCAAATAAGGAAGAAAGAAAGCACGACCCCGGAGCAGTTTGACCAGGGGGCAGAAAGCAACTCCCGCCGGCAACGAGGGAAAACATAGAAAGAAAAACTTTTTTTCTTTTCTTTTCTTTCAAATCCCCTACCCGCCATCAAACAACCACCATTCATCCCAGTTTTCGTTCACCTCACACCTCACACCCGTCCACCTCCCCCGCCCCCTAATTCAATTTCCTATTTACCATCAATTCTGCACCACTTTACATATGCATCTGCTGCTAGTCACTTCCTGTTGACTTTAAACTACTGCCTGCCGACTTTTTACTAGCGCCAGCAGCAGAATTGATTGGGCCCAGAATTGGAATTCAAAACAGCAAACCTCAATCAACCACGCCCCTTCCCTGTGGTCTTCCCCCTTTTTAGCGCGCCTGCACTTGACCATCCACGTCCTGCACGCCGAGCGTCACCTCCTGTCTCGTTTGCGACTTGCACGAGTCTGGTCGGTGTTGTTTTTGTTCCTCCTTGACTGGTGGGACAATTTCTATTTCTTCACCTATCTTCAGCATCCCCATCGCCCAGCAGCGATTGCCCAACATGCCTCGAGGGAAGGCTTCCGCGACTGTTGCAGCCAGCGACGAGGCCCAGCTGCGAGCTGGTCCTATCGCGAAGCTCCTCAATGACCACGACTTTGCCGATACGTTTCAGGGCGAGGTAAGTCATCTAAATATCCCGTTTGGGATGTGCATGTCCTTCATCTGCATTTTGCATTGGGAAACCTGCATGTGACGTGCCTGCATCCGCCCCAATCCACCAGTCTTTGCGTCACGCCACGCCCACAATTCATCTCCCGAGTCGCATCCGCTCATCAGACCCACTCTTAACTGACACTGCATCCTCTCAGGCCTCATCCAAGTTCGGTCGCAGGATGGCCGGCGCGCCACACGGCGATGCAGATGGTGATGCCGACATGGTCGAGGACGGTCGCAACGGCAGTGCAGCGGCAGCCGCCAACGGACCCGTCAACGGCTCTCCTGCATCGCGCCTGCCACGCCGGGGCAGCCATGACTTCGAGACGACGCCCGTGGACCTCAACGAGCTCATGCTGCGCCAGCTCAAGGAGGACCGTGATGGTTTGCGATACGACGTGGAGTGGACTCGCCACCAGGTCGGCCTCACTAACATCACGCCCGCCGAGTCTCGCACGTACCAGCTGCGCCTGCTGGACCTCGGACACCAGCTGCGCCAGACCAACCACCGCATCCACATACGAGAGGCCGAGATCCACAACTACCGCTTCGGACCTGCTCCCGCTGCATACGGCCAGCAGATGTTTGCCCCGAATGCTGCTCAGCAAGCTTTCTTCATGAGCGCCGAGCCTCCCCAGGAGCGCCGTGGACCAGGCCGTCCCCTTGGATCCAAGAACCGCGCTCGGGACTCGTTTGGGCCGACTTCTACTCCTGGCCCCCAGGCCCCGCCGAACAATGCTCAGAAGGCTGCTGCTTTGGCGAGCGCCGGTGCCAAACGCATCCTGCCGAACGAGATCACTGTGGCGACCCGTAAGTCTGACAGCGCCGCCCATTGTATCTCCTGCTTTGATTGTTTTGTTCGCCTTGCCTTCCAGTTTGATGCTACGCTCGATGTAACTTGCGCAAATGGCCATCGATTCGAGCTGACCAACTCATCTGCAGCGAACGGTGACAAGGGCGAGTCTGCCCCCTTGGCGAAGCGCCCTCGAATCGAGGTTGGCTCACCCCTTGGCAGCCCCGCCGAGGATGACAGCAAGATGGCGGTCGATTCCGGCGCAGGCAACGCAGCTCACACCGGCGATACTACTAATGAGGATACCGCCGTGGAGAACGGCCAAGCCGCGGAGGAGACCCCGAACGTCAACAAGACGGCCACGTCCATCCTCGCCGCCCCGACCCCGTCGACCCCGACTGTCCCATCCATCTCCGCCAAGACCAGCGGCGCCCAAGCGCAGCCCAGCTCCACCCCGGCAGCCGCCCGCACGACCCCGGGAGGCACCGTCGACGAGACGGGCCCCGGAGGCGCCGCATACCAGCGGCTGGGCCACTGGATGTGCACGCTGTGTACGTCGCAGAAGTACTTGCAGTCCCCGCCGCCCAAGCAGCCGTCCGAGCCGTCGTCTTGGCCCCTCCGCGACGTCAGTAAGATAGTTACTCACTACACACGCATGCACGGGGAGCACAACCGCATGGAGCGCTGCATGGAGCTGGGCACGGCCCTGCAGGCCAACCTGGGCCCCTTCCGCTACTGGATACAGGAGACGAAGCGCGAGAAGATCCCGCTCGAGGAGGTCCGCGAGGCCCTCGCCATGCTGCACCGCGGCGAGCTCCCCGATCTCCTGCGCCGCTTCTCTACTGCCGCGAGGGCGTTTCCGAAGTAATGGGGCACGCGGGGAAGTTCATGTCAAGCGGTGGCTTTCGTGCAACTTGGCCCGGGCGTAAGGCGGCCGAGTACAGCCTCCGGACTGAGGCGGATTTTCGTGTCAGCATGAGTCTGTAAAGGTTCTGGATGGATGTATAATGGTCAGCAAAAGTCGAAGATGGAATTGAAAGCGGAGATGAGAGGCCGTCGGAATGGACTTCAGGGGCTTCAGCAGGAACGACTACGGACGAACGGAGGACGGGACGATAAGTCGAGCAACGCCAGCGCAACGGTTTCTCTGGCCCTGTCTTCGTCTGTGGATATTGGTCGATGTACAACAAAACTTTCAGCGATCGAAGTCACTTTCTATGAGCGGCGAATCACCGACTGCCTCGGTGCCCCTCCCACACAGAAACCACACCAATTCTCAGGGGCGCAAGTCTCTCTCTGTGTCATTATAGCCATCGGGCTGGCGATTCCGGGCGGATCACACCAACCTTCTCATCGGATGTGGCCACCTCTCATCTCCTTTCCGGGATGTCGGACGGGTCTAGGCAACACCAGGAGTTCTATGGCGAATGGGCGGGTGGATGGTTAGGGCGTTCAGGTCTGGCTTGGGAACGGGCTTTGATTTTTGATAAGGGCGTTTACGTGTTGATAGCTCTCCGGGAGGGGTCCTCGTTTGATTGAATTGAGATACTTTTTGGGGCCATAACCTGGGTCGTTCTATCTATCTCTTTATCACAGAGTCTGTGACTGTCACATCAGTCCACAAAGCATGCGGTATTGGGTGCACGGGACTTCTATGATGCAAGATCCCATTCGCAGTAGAATTCATTTCCCCGAGGAAGGCTCCAACCCCTACGATCTGCCGCAAGGTTTGAAGCATCTGTCTCTACATGCGGTCAACTGGTGTGTATGGAGACTACGCTCCTGACTCTGACCCAGACGCACATGCAATCCACATCGCCGTCATAGATGCCCCGTAATACGGCCCAAATACAGGAAATTGGTTGACTAGGAGCCGACTAATCTCCCATCGTCCACCCTGCGATTGTAATATTTGAGTCAATTACAGTCAGTGAAAAACCGGGGCTACCTGTTTGGTGCCATTATGCTCTGACCCCCGACGCGAAAGAGAATTTGGTGCCGAAAATTTATCATTAGTGCCGAGTGTTTTTCATGGAGCCTTGGCGCAACCATTGCAGCAGTTCAGTGATTGAAAGAGGTTGTACAGCGCGTACTGCCTACTGAAACTTATGTATCCAACTCTTCAAGGCAGCCCTGCTCATCTTCAATGTTCCCATCAACCCATCCATTCACACGTAAACGTCTCTGGAATTTGTCGACCCAGCCCTTCATATCATGTGTCTCGGAATCAGCCTTGGCCAATATTCCTAGCTCGCTGAGCGATTTGCAGGTTTCGGGACCGCCGTGCGCCTGCAGAGTCCAGGGAAGTTGCTGCACAAGCTGGTTGATAATGGCCCTGCCCGGACCTGCAGAATAATACAAGAAACCATCCCATATGCATCTCTCTAGTTCATCCATTAACTCATTAGCAGTCCCGATTGGATATTCCTTCAGAAAACGGAGATTCGCACCACCTGAATCGGAGGGTGCACCCCCTAGTAACTTTATCTATATATTTTATAAGTAATAAGTATAAAAATAAAATATTTTTATAATTATACACTAATTATTATTATCTAATTAATAATATAGCTAAGGGTTAGGGGTAATAGAAATTATTATTATATTTTTATTAGTATTAAAGTAAGAAGAGTATTATTTATTTAAACCCTTATAACTTACTTTCTACTAAAAGTAAAAATATAAAAATAATACTATTAAATAGCTCTTTTTCTCCTTATAATAAAAAGATATTTATATTAACTTGGAAATAAATCTGATTTAAAGTTAGAGTTAATATTTAAAAGTATTAAATTTTTATAAAAATAAAGTTTTATACTAATTTATTAGTATAAAATTTATTCTAAGTTTTAATATAAAAAATGAAACCTTTTAAATTATAGTAGAATATTATAATTTAGTAGCGAATATTTAATATAATTAAAATAATAGTATATTTAAGTATTTTTAGACTTTTAATACTTATAGTACTAGGGGGTGCACCCTCCGATTTAGGTGGTGCGAATCTCCGTTTTCTTCCTTCAAGGGTAAGTACAAAACCTGCTCCCTGCCGGAATCGTTGTCCTTTGGGTCTTGACTTTTGTAGGTAAGTCTGCCAATAACACGACCGTGCTCCCATGCGGACCAGCTGTCCAAATACTCACGACTTCTGACCAGGAGTGAGGTCATTTCTTCAAATTCTGTATCTTCATAACATGAGCACTTAATCTCAATACTTAGATACTCTAGCAGTTTCTTCACAATAGTGCATGTCGGAAATGCAACTAATAGATAACCCTCGGGCTCTGAATGACCCCTGCTAGAAACGGTCCATCAATTTATTGCCTCGTTCACGCAAAGAATCTCGATGCCTCCAGAGTCGGTGATTTCACCGGAGGTGTTGTATGGGAATACTCGGTACATCGGATCCTCAAGGTTCGCTGCATGAGAAAGGAGCAGATGCAGGTTTCCGAATAACTTGACGATCGGATATGGTTCAAACGATGGGACATCCGATGGTAAACTCAAAAGCCGGTCCACTTTGATCATAGTGTCCAGATACCTGGTAAATAGTGTCTGCACATCCAAGAACGTCGACATATCGCTAAATGGAGAGGTGAAGGTGCAGCCGCGCCAGTTAGGATCGGCACCTTCGTAAAGTAGCGTCATGAGCATCCTCTCAGGTTGATATTTGGAGGGGCGAGAGTAAAGCCATGAATGCGTATGTCGGCAGAAATTTAAAAGAATCTCAGACAGTGTCGATTTGGAGAGAGTAGAAATTTCCGCCCTGGACAACAGGGACTCGTCTAGAATACCGGCAGCAGCCATGAAGAAATTCTCATCCCCACAGAACCGCAGCTCACCATCCATGTAACTAAGTAGCTGACCGGAGCTACAAAGCTTTCTGACGTAAGAGATAGTACGTATCTGGTCTGGGTGGCCAGAGCACGGGGACTTGAGTAGGAATTGATCGAAAAGGAATTCGTAATCAGATATGAGGCTTGAATCGCCCTCCTCGAGTGAACCTGCGGTGGCAAAAATCTGACTGATTGCCAGATGAGCTCTGGTCCACGCGAAAAATAGCGAGGCCTCCGTTGTGGAATCGTGGCTTAAAATCTCGGCTCCATCCACTGTATCCAACAGGAAGTCTTGAGCGGTCCGGTGAATGAAACGCAGTTGTCTTCGGCCATAGAGGGGCCAGAGTGTGTTGTACTGGGAGCCGTACCAACCCACGACACCGTCTTCACCAGACGACTGAAATATCTCAATCAGTCCAAAGCAGTATAGCTCCAACCTCTGCTCGACTGCTCTGCAATTTTCCAGTAGCCTTTTTGCCGGGACAAGACCATGTGGGTTGTCGATTGCGTCAAGTAATTGGTCCGCAACCGCTGTCGAGGCGAGCATGAGGTGAAGCAAAGATGACTCGACAACTGATCCAAGTTTCCAATGTGTACGTTGACTGAGTAGTATCAGTCTGAAATACCGCGCAGCGATCTGCCGGTATGCCACAGGATTGTCTTCGCAGGCCCTATTCCACATGTCTTTATATAACCTAGTCAGATCACCAGGCAAAGAGTCTATTCTCTGTCGGATCATGGCGCTCGTATCCCCCTGTGTGAAACCTTTGTTGATGCTCTTGGTTGCAAGGACGAGCCACAAGAAGACTCCCTCGGCTTTATCCACGAGCAACTTGATAGGATCCTTATTGACCATAGACCAGTTGGATAGGGCCTCGCCACGAATTGACCCCGCGACTCTTATGTGATCTCGAGCGTATCGCTCTAAATCAGGTCTGGTCAAATTCTGTACTCGAAGATGGGGGAAGACTGATAAACGTTTCTCCAGTATGGCCTCAGGTCGACTGGACAGGCATAGCTTTGCGTTCCGGCAGCGAGAAAACTCCTCCACTAGGTCCAGCAGCTTGATAGATCCGTCCGTGGGATTGACTTCATCCAACCCATCAATGAAAATACATATTGGACGTTCGTATGAAGATAAGACTTTCAGGAAAATCGAGCGGAGTTCTCGTTCGGACCAATCTGTATCTGCATCTTTCTTGCCCGACCGTCTGGTCTGGATGTCCTGAAGCACGTGGTCGGTAGCAGTCACACTGTTGTCCACGAGTTGATATAGAAGGGAGCAAAGTAGACCTTTGCTACTCTGCTGCATTGGAGTACCCGGGCGCCAGAAGAAATGAGAGATGATCAAGGTCTGAGGGGACCAGGTATTGAGATAGGTGGCTGTCCTCGGATGGTCTAGCACATACTTAACCAGAGTGGTCTTCCCGGACCCGGGCTTTCCGCTGATCCAGTAGATATTGGCCGTGGAACTGAGCCAATTAGAGAAAAGATCCCAGCTGGCCTCACGTGGGTCCGCTAGACCAAGATCTTCTAGGTCAGATTGTGCCACATCCTCCTGCGAAGGGCCGTCGTCTCCGAGAAATATCCATTCGAAAGTGCTTTCATGCGCTTCGGACACTTGGTTGCGGCGCTCGTTGAATGCAGGAAACTTTAGGCTCCGAAGCAGACGATCTCGTTCAGTTTGGGTTATTTGGACGTCTGCTTTGACAGTCAACCTGTTCACTTGTTTCTCAATCCCACCAATGGCATCGAGTGCTTCTTTGGACGAGACTGAAATGTGCTTTCTAGTCATCAAGCTTTCGCTGGAGACCAGCTGTTTGAGGTCTGTAGTTCTACTTTGGTATTCTTGAATAAAAGCGCATAGATCGTCTTTGATATTGCTTAGATCGAGCTCAGCAGCACGGGTTCGAGACCTGCATAATTATTTAGGTTGGATCATAATTCGACTTTCGCGATCACCTGTGGGGAACAATTTGCTCTTACCATATCTGAGCCAGAAGCGTCGTCCTCATTAGACTTTCGGCGCCCTCCAAGCTTTCCTTCAGCCTGTCCAAGCGACGCTTTCGCCATGTCGTCTTGGCGACGACTTTCAGAGTCGCCACAAGCTGATTTTGCTTCGCATTACTGAGAAGGAAACGCACTTCTTCCTGAAGGTCTCGCGCGGAAGAGAAGCACTTATCGGCCGTCGAAACGAGCTGCTTGTCGATCTTCGATAGGCTCGCCGGCCGCTGGGCGGCTTTGACTTCACCGCCGATGGTGCTTAGGACAACAGCATTGTCCTCAAGCCTTTTGTCAACGACCGGTGAGCTGCTCTGGTAGATATCCTTCGCGAGCTTGATGGTGTTGCAGCCAACCTCAACCAGCTGGAAAATGTTGCAGGCCAGGCCCAAGGCTGCGAGGGGCTCGAGTCCGGACATTATGTCAGTGTTCTGTTGAAATGCCGCGCACCGGGTCCTGCAGGATGGTGTAGATTGCGAAAACTGGAGAGGTAGAGGGTATAAGTTAGATCTGTTGGCGACATAGTCACAGGAAGAGGGGGAAAGTTGGCGCCTGATGCGGCTTGACTGCAGGAGGCTGTGCTAGGGAATCCTTCATGTCAGCATCTCGTGCGTCTGCTCAACGAATTGCAAGCGACCACGTGCATGCACAGCTGACGAAGTATAGATATTATGGCCAAATGCCTCATCCCAATCTCTACGCACGACTACTGCATCGCAGAATAAATAGTATTTGCCATCTTTTCTGTGTCTAGACACCAAGTTGTGACGATTTCCCCCTTATCGAGATTCGATAAAGTCAACTTTGCAGAAGCGTGTACGAGAGTATTTTAAATTAGGAGAATTTCCAAAGATCTTGAAAACCTTGGATGGGTGAACAAAGATTCTGTTTCGATCTCTGCAATAGCCATGGTCGATAGTTCGATTGGTTCCTGGTGGGAACTATAACCGCAAGTATCTATCGGTACGCCGGTCCCATGCACGTTTTTTGAACCAATCTTCTGCTCGATTTCAAACACCTGGACTGCACGTCTCTTACAATACCTAGGTAGTCAATAGCTTGTGGCTTGAAAGGTAGGACCGACGTGAATTCCTGAGCTCTGGAAAGGATGACCATTGACTGTCCGATGAAAGACATTGACTCGAAACTAGACATCATGACATGACAGTGATTGGGAAAGAGAATCGTCAAATCAAATCTGTGCTCAGATCGATTGTGGAAAATGAGGGAGAGCAGGTGCGAGGAGGGAAAATGAATTGTAAAGACTGTCTCATACACAAGAGGATCACGGTCCCGAAAACGAGTGAGCGAGATATGAACAACCAGGTCAACAAGCTTACGATCCAGGCCTGCACAGAATCTTTGCGCATCGCCTTGGCATCACAGCATCCGCTCGCCCACTTGCACGTATTAATAGAACACTGGGCCCGATCAAGCGATCATAAGGAAGGATATAGGAGGCATCGGGGAACGCTAACGAGGGCATTCACCGGCTATTAGCAAAGCAACCGCGTGGAAATGAAGCGTTTCAGCCGCTCGTCACAGCCAAACATCAACCGGGCTGAGGATATCGATGGCGTCTATCGGCTGTGGACATGATGACAAGCTCTTTATGCTTTGGCCTCAAAGCAAAAACGTTGTTAGCTGGGCCCACTAGACCGATTTCGTGCGGGCCTTGCCTTTTTTACTGGCTGGTTGTGATTAGGCGGTTGTTATGATCTGCCCTAGGTGCCGCGTGCTCGGGTTCTACTCGTGGGCCGTGGCTAATTATGGCGTCGCTCCCGTATTCGTACTCCAGCCAGGGCCTGGAACTCACAGCACCGCGACTCTTCACCGCGCAAAATCGACAGCAGCCGCGTTAGAGGCGCACAGGGCTGTGGCTTATCATACTTTGATGGATTCCTCCGGGGCTGCGGCTCTCGCTTCGTTCCGAGCATTCCAGTATCGTAGTCTTCGCATCGTTGGTACGAGAGCGACTTCACAGGATGTAGGACAGCTTAGTAGATATGGTCTATAAGATGAATCAGAATTCCACGACATAATGCAATGGATTCGAATATCTCCATCATCAGTTCTCCAGTCTTTTCATCTATATCCTCTAGACATTTGTGCCGTTCTAAAACTTCGGCCCTTGCATCCACTCTAGATTTCACATTGCCCCTGTGAACGCTGCCGCTTCCTCGGAACCAATACAGAAAAAGCAAAACCACCGAAAATGGGCCTCTTCGATTATCGTTTCAAGCTGCCACTGCACATTGTGGAATTCATCCTTATCGTTGCAGTGTGCGCCATCTCCACTGCCCGGCTCTTCCTCCCCGGGGTCACCACAAAAACCAGGGCCAACACGATAGCGCTGGGATTTGTAAGTTGCCCACCCACCCACAAGCTTTCTTTGACGCATCCGAAGTGGACGGGACTGACTCGTGAATTCGTCTTTTACAGTCTGCCAAATCCATAAACTTCCTTCTCTACCAGCTCCTCACCGACCACATCCAGCGTCTGCGCAGGTGGAGGAGCCTCAAGGCCTACACGATCCTCAACGGCCTGGAGATCGTCTTCTGGGCGGCTGTCGTGTTCCTCGTCATCCAGGCGAACATTTCTGTGTGCGTCGGTGTGGGCTGCACCCTCAGCTGGGTTGTCGTTGGGGCTTCCATCTCGTTGAGGTAAGCCATTTCTCCATAACGTTGCATCCTCGCGTTCTCTCCCACACAGCGGCCCTGGCGTGAACATGACACTAATTCCGAGTTTGATAATAGCATTCTGTCAGCCTACGCATTCGTCATCTCCTTTGTAGCCTTCCGGGAGCAGCGCGCCAGCCAACGGGACGGCCGGCTCAGCGATGACACCCACGAGCTGCGTCACGAGGTCCGACATCACCGTTATTCTACCTCGGTCAGCAGGGAAGACATGAGGAAGTGAGCATCCAAAGAAAATTCCGGGTTTGTGATATCCACTGTGGGCTACGAGGAATTTTTATCTACACGGAGCTGCGGAAAAGGACAATAGGGAACAGTCAGAAAGATCGCAATTATTGTTGCCCGGTCTGGGTCTGCATGTGCGGGATTTTTAGGGGGGTTTTAGCATTCGTTTTATTGATATTGTGCTTCAGCATGGTTATAGAGCAGGACATTCATTGGACCATCGGCGGGATAGATGTTGGGCGAGCTGGGATTTGGTAGAATGCGGCGCGGATGATACCTTGACAGAATTTGATAAATATTATTTCCAGCACTTGTTCCCAACTGTCTAGCCTAGGCTAATAATGATGACCAATGTGAACGAACGTGTAATGAAGACTTGAAAACAGTGTTATTGTGTGACATGTCAGGGCTTGAAAAGGGTGTAAAGCAAACTTGAGTATTTGGGTAACATTGACAGAGGGCAACGAAGTGTAATGAGGTCTGGCACAAAACCACTTGACTACTCCAAGGACACTTCGTGTACCTAGGAAACCACATTGCATTTGCGGCTAAAATGTCGCATCCTCTGGATAGCATAGCATCGAAACACCAGACTCCAACAGGCACTGGCAAAAGCATCCCAGAAACACGTTTCTCCGAACAGATCACCAGTTTAATATCACAAATCTCTCAACCGCAATAGATCTATGAACAACACGCCTTGCCATCCTCACCAACCTTCAACTCAGCCACACCATCGACAACTCCATTCAGCCCAACACTGCAGTTGACCTCCTGCCGGCTTGGCGGCACATCCAGGGCCGGGTTACGGTCGAAGAAGTTGACAGGCCTCATGGTGACCTTGATCATCTCCATCGGCATGACAGGGAAGTCCTCAACCCGAGGAATGTGGTTAATACCGAACTGCACCCAGACCACAGGGCCGCCAGCATCAGCAGAAGAAGCAAGGTCATCATTCCGGCCAGCCCAGGCTCGCACACCCGTCCCGCCCCGCGACTGGTTCGTGTAGTACCCGCCCGCAAACAGCTCATTCTCAGCATACCGCGTGACATAGATACTGTGGTCCGCAAACTCGGCGCGGCGGTGGTGGTAGCTCTCAGCGTCGGCGAGCATGGGTTGCATGGGCGGGACGTGCAGCTTATACCCGACGCTGGCGCCGTTGACGGCGTTCTTGACGCCCGTGTTGACAAGCTTGAACGTGCGGTTCCGCGCCGTGTCGAGGTCGTAGCCGCCGGAAGTCGTGATGGGCGTCCGCTTGACAGTATATCCCACGCCGTGGGGGTTCTCCTTCGCGTCCCGCGGGATCGCGTGCGCCTCCTCGTAGACGACCTGCTGGTTGTCCGGGCCCGCGATCATGGGGTCGACGCGCAGGGAGAAGAAGTGCTGGTGGTAGGCGGCCAGCACGCCCGGGTGCACGACCGTGCCGTAGGGGTGCGGCTCCTTGGTCAGCTCGAGGTCGACGGGCTGCGTGGAGAGGATGCCGGTCGCGCGAACCTCGTAGGTGATGTCGCCCGCGAGGCTGAAGTTCCAGGCCAGGATGTACTCGTAGTTGCTGACGGTGAGGATGCTCTGCAGGACCAGCTCGCGGTTGCGCACCGCGACGGCGCGGTTGGTGCGGTAGTTGGTGTGCTTCCACAGGAGGCCGGCGTCTTGCTCGTGGATGCAGACCACGTTGGGGTAGTCCTGGGGCTTTCCCTCGGTGTCGGCCAGCACGCCCGAGATGTAGTAGATGGAGCCCAGGCAGTCGCAGCCCAGGCTGAGGTTGTTGGCCATGATGCCGGCGCCGACGTCTCCGAGGTCGAAGGCCTGCTTCTTGTGGAAAGGGTGGCGCGGGTCTGCGTAGGGGATGGCCATGTCGGACAGGGAGAGCCGGTAGAACAGGGGGTTGCCATCATAGTGCACGTCGTATAGGATCATTCCCTCGCGCTGGTTGAAGCCGACCTTGAACTCCCACTTCTGCCACTTGATCACCTTGCCCAGGCCGTCTGCGCTGAACTCCTCGACAGTGAAACTTGCTCCTTCGGGTTGGACCACCCGCAGCGGCTTCAGGTCTTTTCGAAGCCCGTTGGGTTGTGCCTCGGGGATGTACTCATTCGGAGGCACGGGGCCTTTCCACGCCTCCAGCGGCTTCACGGTAGAGTCCTTACCCGTGGGCAAGATGTCGATTCGGATCACCTTGAGATCGACAGTGTCAACGACAGGCGAGACGGGAAGTGGGAATGCGTAATGACAGCCGTCCTCCTCCTTGGAGTTCTGTGGATCGCGCATGTACAGGAAACATTGCTTGACCCGTTTGTGGTCGGAGAAGAGTCCCTCGTGGACGCCGTCAGAGCCGTAGATCCAGGGGTCAGATACAACAACACTGCCCTCCGGTAGCTTTAGCTTCTCCAGCTCGGCTTGCACGCCGGGGTCTGCCAGCATGGCTTTTTCGATGGCGATAATCTCTTCTCCATCACCAGGGGCATGGATGAAAGGGCCGAGCCGGACATTGCTTTCCACTTTGGAAGTGCTTAAGTTGACAACAGCTTCGTGGAGTTTATCCTGGAGACGAGTCAGCTTCTGATCGCGAGCATGGATGGACAAATACGCCGGTTGGGGCTTGCTTACAGTATTCCTCAGGTAGTACACCACCTGACTCTTCCTATCAATTGGCTTGACTGCCCGGCCAGCCCTCTCCGCTTGCAGGTACGGGGCCAGTTCGGTCTTTGGCGGCTCCAAGAGTGTGACGACCTTGAACTGAAACTTTGTCCCCTCGGGCCATTGTGCTCGGATCAGGTCTGAAGACTGGGATATCTCAGTTGCCGTCAGAGGGCCCAGAGGGTGTGCAGGTGCAGACTTCTTCGCGGTACCGTTGGAGGCGGTGGCGGTCTTGGTCTGGTTGAGGCTTGCCGGCTCCGACGCTGCGGCAGTGGTGGTGTCGTTGGCCGTCATGTTGATAATAGAAGTGAACTGGTGAGATGCAACCGAATACGAGCAGGATATAAGAGCACCAGGCCAAGTGGAAGGTGGAGCAAGAAGGCGTCAAGCAGTGTACAACGGCTTAATCTGATTTAGTACTCGTCTTGCGAAGCGACCCAAGGAAAGCAAATTCCCATCAGTGAGAACGCTAAGGTGATAGAGGAGATAATGTGGTGACGAACCGGCAAGATATAGTCGAAAATGTCAAACACGAAGCTTACTATGCCGCTGCGTCCTGATGACCAAGAGCAGAAACTCTGTTTCCAGATTTGGATGCTAAAGGGAGAAAGCTACAGTTCGAGGAGGGTCCGTCCGGGCGGGAATCTGCTTATCGTAGATCTGCCCCACGCAACCACCCACCCCTCCCCTCCCATCCGCCGATATCGATGATTCTCACTTGGGCGCGAGTGCGGGAAGCTAAAACCGGCTGGACATGCCGCAACAAGCCTAATGCAAGCCAGAGCAACAAAAGTCGGGATGGGACAGAATGGTCATTGGGCTTCCCCCGTCCGTGCTGCCTGTCGTGCGGCACGCCTTTCTCAGGGATCATCGTTTCGCTTTGGTGGTACCGGCCCGGCAGATAGTGCCGCTGCGGAGCGCGTGCTGTGGTACCCGGACCGGAGACGTCAGTGCTGACCTCCGATGCCCACTCGGCTGCCGACGGTGCCGAGTGGCCGATGAGACTCGATATGTGGCTTATGGGAATTGCATGTCTCATATCCGTGTGATGGGAATCGCGAGAGGTCGCCGACTTTTGCGTGACCTGTCGCATTGGGCGTTTGCTGACTTGCTGACGTGCCCGTTGGCTGACTCGCTGACGTGGCTGGCCGCTTGGAAACATTTTATTTTATAACTGGCTGCGTCAACCTTGAACATAATGTACAAACTTTGGGCGGCAGCATCGCTCCCCGTCGCACCAGATGAATGTCGCTTCGATATTAATGTATCCAGGAACCTCAAACCATCCTCCATTCCATTCCTGAGAATGGCTCTTGTCCCATGCGCGATGATTTTCAGATCCTCCATGACCCACCCAACACCAAGCAAACCGGTATGCGCCTGACCGAGAAGCGCGGTGTCCGTATCGGGCTCGCTGCTCCGGATCACAGGGCGCTGAAGTCCGACCAACCTCGCGACCTGCACGTTTTCCAAACCTCGCCGTACCTCACGATCAGAAGATGCCCTTGGTAACCCACCGGCTGGCGCTGACCATCCAAAGCCTCGAGTACCACTGATGCGCCGTCTCCATGTATTTGGGCATGGGCCCGAGGATGCCGTCGTTCTTGTTCTTGGAGTCGAAGAAGCAGCTCTTGAGGCCCAGCTCGACCTCGCCCCTCTCCTTGTCGACCTCGGCGTACATGACGAACAGGCCGTCGCTCTCGCGGGGCCCCGGGTTGCGAACGGGGCTGTCGCCGCAGCGGACGGTGATGGCAGAGGGCGTCTTCTCGACGACCTCGAAGTGGTCCGTTATGCGCGTCCCGGGCTCGTAGTTGGACGTGGCCAGGTCGCGCGGCGACCAGAGGTGGTCTGGCGCCTCGGCCTGGTACTTGTTGGCGAGGATGCGGCGCTGGGACCTGTAGCCTGTTGTGCGTTGCGAGGGGCGGTTAGCATGCGCTGGGCTGTTTCACATGCGTGTGTGCATCATCGTAGCTAGGAGGGGGAGAAGAACCGCCCCAAGGGAAACTCACCCCAGCCGGCCCAGACGCCGCGGCAGAACTCCAGCGCCAGGTCGCCATCCTTCTCTAGCAGCTCGGGTCGGATCTTTGATAATGGCACACGCTTGATGCAGACATCTTGGGTGGAGGGGTTGTTTTGCACGTTGTAGCGGTTGAATGGGTTGGACTTCCAGAGGGGGTCGTCGCGGGGCAGCGGGCGGATGATGGATGTGGAGCCGGCGACGTAACCCACGAAGGCAGTGCCCGTGAGGACGGTCGTGTAGAAGGTCTTTTTGATTATCCCCATTGTGGCTGGCTGCTCTACAAAGAGGAGGACTTCAGGCTAGCTGAGAGAGGGGGACAACAAGAGAAAGAGAGAGAGAAAGCCAGGATTGGTCTGGTGTTTGAAGAATCAAATTGGAGAGTTGGAGCTGGCAGCCCGTTGTCGCGTGATGGTTGCGTCGAAGCACACACAGTATGCAGACTACAAACCATGGCCCCTGTAACCAAGTTGTGCATCTCCTAGAACCTCGGATGATGGGAGACTCTGCCCTGCCTGCGCCTTGCCCAGCAGGTGGAGCTACCCGTCGGCCCCCAGAATTCGGCCCTGGCAGCTCGCTCTTTCCCTGTAAAGAAGGGCGAGGTTGGCTCGCGTCGCGGGGTAATTCGGGACGGCGGACGTCGCAGTCGGGCTGTACCGGCCCCGGCCACCATGTAAATGAACGGCTGCACAGTGCTGAGATCCACTCGTCTTCAATTTCATTTCAACAACGGCGAGATCCCGTCGCAACACCAATCATGGCCAGTCAATTACGGTTTTGCTTTGATCAATTGCGCCTATTTGTACTTCACCGTGGTCTTCTCGTTATTTAATTCTTTCATATTCCCCCCTTACCTGTCAGCTGCAGTATGTGATCTGGACACTGCCATGAGCCCACAAAATCGACCCTTCAAAGCTCTTGCCAACGCGACAAGGCACGACTGACGGTGTTTTACTCGCATATTTGTCCCCCTGCATAGAATTATTTCACTGGATCATGTCTGCACAGCATCCAGCGATGCATATGGCGGTGGTCAGTGGTGGTCGGTGATGGAGCAAGGGAGTCAACTTTGACATTCCTGATGCTGATGTTGGCTGATGCACACAACCTGACACAGGCTTCGTCTCAACGCACGCTGTCAAAGTTTAGCTTTTTCAACTTCCAGATTCTTCTTACGGTCGATTGTTTCAGCTTGGCATTTTTATTAAATGTCATCCCACCAACGTCATGGCTGGTGGTTGAAGAGATGTGTCGAGTGACCCATCTTGCCAGAGATCGTGTCTCTTCGCATCCTCACTGGACAAACACGAGTACATGTTCGCAACCAGAAGTCTGTAAACATGGGCATCTACCGCAGACGGCAGCTCCGTGCTGCCTTGTCCCTACTCATATATCCATTTGCATTTGTTCTTCTGCTCACCCTCGCAGCCAAGTTGCTCTATGGTAGGCGCCCAACATCACCTTCATCGGTGACAACATCCAGCCAGGACAGCCCCCAGCACCAGCCCGACGCAATATACAAGACCCTCGTGGTGGCTTCAACCACAAAGGACGACACAACCTGGCTCTCCCAGATCCCCAAATCCCAAAACTGGACAATAAACCACTACCGCGTCGACGCGCCCCTCACCCCGTCCCTCAGCGTGCCCTCCAGGAACGGCAACGAGGCCATGGTCTACCTAACATACATAATCGACAACTACGACGCCCTGCCCGACGTAATCTTCTTCCGCCACGGCCACCCCACCGCCTGGCACCAGAAGCTCACCAGCGCCGACGAGGTCGCCCGCCTGCGCGCGGGGTACGTTCTGCAGGCCGGCTACGTCTCGGCCCGCTGCCTGCCCGGCTGCGAGAACGTCGTCTCCCTCGAGGGCGGGGAGCCCGCCGCGGGCATGGATGTGCTGCCGCTGCTGCCACGGAGGGACCACCTCTTCACGCTGCTGGAGAAGTTCCTCGAGCCTGCGCGCTTCCCGGGCCTCGAGGGTGCCGTCCCCAAGAAGCTGGCTGCGCCGTGCTGTGCGCAGTTTGCTGTCAGCAGGGAGAGGGTGAGGCGTAGGGATAGGGAGTGGTGGGTTAAGTTGCGGGAGTGGCTTATCGAGGCGCCGCTTCCGAGTATGAACTCTGGGCGGCTGATGGAGCATCTTTGGCATGTATTCTTTGGGATGGAGGCTGTGCAGTAAGTTTTTCTCTGGTTTTACCTTGTGTGGATGCCCGCGATATGTGACGTTGGAGGTACTCGCCGTTGGCTGACGTCCTGGCCGCAGCTGTCCGAGTCTTGAGGCTTGCCGGTGCCACGTGTTCGGTATGGGGGATAATTGTGAAGGCTATTTCCAGCAGGAGAAGTACATGTGAGGAATCGGCAAGGACCAATATCTGAACATTGAATTCATGTGCCAAGCATCAGCTGGTATTCGGACTGACTACATTTCTCGCCCAAAGTCCGGCACGGCTCTAACCCCCATCGGCCTCATCCATGACAAACCAAATTCTGCCCTGGAACATATTCATGTCCCCATAAACTGCGGACAAATATTGCCAAGTGGATCGATCGCACAGCCCGCGGGAGCAGACTAATGACCTTGTTACTCTGGTTGCTGCCACCTTCGTCGAAAGCGCCTCCAGAAATACGATGAATACAGCACAAATATCGATTCAATGCCTTTCCCCCTACACCGAAACCACCACTGGGGTACGAACCATCGACCGGCCGACGACCCCATCTCAGCCCAGCTTCGGCCCGGGCACATCAGAAACAAAGTGCTTCATAAGCACGCTATTGTTCTTCCGCTCCATCTTATCTGTTCATGAAGGTGTCAGCGCACGTTTACCGAGTTTCTCACTTCTTTGCGGTCTTGTTGCCCCGCAGCTCGACCTTACTCCAGTATCTGCGCGCCTCGTGGCGCGCCCTGTCCTGCTGCTTGAACTGCCGCAGCACGACGGCCCTCTGCTCCGCCGCGGGCAGGTGCGCCAGCGCCGCGCGGTCGCTGAGCGACATCCTCGCCATGGCCACCGCCAGCATCGACCGGCCGCTCGCCTCGGCGCGCCGCTCCAGCCGTGTCAGCGCCTGCCCGTTTTCCGCCGCCGGGGCGGTCGTATCCGGGGTTGAGTCCGATGGTGGGCTCATGCCGCCCTCATTTGGCTGGGAAGGTGGTGACTCGGCCGTGGAAGCTGCCGCCGCCGCGAGCGCACCGCGCCTGGTGGGCTTATGCGTCTCGAAGAGCGGCCGGTGGTGTTTCGGGGCCGGCGCCGAGCGGTGCGAGAGGAGCTTGCCTGACGCGAGGAGCAGGCCGCCTTCCCTCAGCCGTGGGGGCTCGGCCTTTTCTGATACCGCATCCCTCTCGTCCTCGGAGCCGGACGCCTCCTCGCTGCCAGAATCACCCTCGCCGCCATCCTCGGCCCGCCCGCTGGCGTCGTAAAAATCGCGGAACTCGCTGTCCCCGTCTTCGAGATCGACCCGGCAGTGGCCCTTGCCCGTCATGTGCTGCCGCACGGCGTGCGCGCTCTGCCGTTGTGTGTGGCAGAGGAGGCACTCGTGGTAGGTGGATATGACGAGGTGCATGTACCGCACCAGGGTCTCCAGGTCGACGGCGAGCGTTAGGGAGCCGTTGTCGATTGATGCGGGGATGAAGAGGGAGTGGCGCTTGCTCATGTGGGACAGGTTGGACCCGAAGTCTGGGGAGGTGGTGTTGCAGAACAGGCATTCCGTCGGGGTGAAGCCCGGGTCTGCGGGCTCACTTTCTGCCTCCTGATCTGGGACTTCTGGTGCTTCATGTGCGTCTTGGGCCTCTTTGGTGGCCTTCTCTGGGCTTTGGGTCCTGAAATCATGTAAGTGCGTGTGCATCTGGGGGAAATACAAGGTGAAGAAATAAGTACCCATTGGGAAGTGCCTTCTGTGGTGATGCAATGGCCTTGCCCTTCGTTGTCAACGGCGTTTCTGGTGCAGAAGCACCCATCAGTCTAGTGTTACCTGTCATGATATCAGTATGGGCTGTGCCGGAAGATGTCGATGTAGCATCCATGTGATGTTATATATGAATGAATGCCTGTAGGTACTCAGTCAACGGCTGCTTGGTTCGAGACTGGCGGAGATACCATCACGAACTCGTCTGCCGTTATGAGCGGCAGGTCCATCCCTTATATATATTCATCACCAGTTTAAGAATCGCGACTCGAACTTGTCTCGGCGAAGAATTTTGTATACTTTGTTACAGACTCCTACGTCAATCCATTGGTGACTCAGGCAATAATCCGAATCGTACGTAAAGGGGCTTGGGTTGTGATTGATATCAAGGTTGGCCTGAGGATTTGAAGGCCTAGGCCCAGAGGAGGCAGTAGATCAGTATCACAGGCGTATGGAGATGACATGAGTATCTGCTAGTGTGGTACCTCCCGCTCCAAATCGTCACTCAGAATGACTCATGCCGATGCAAGGCGATCCCTCCAGATGATCCTCTGCCGCCTCGCCGAGCTTGAAGAGGGAGGTGGAAAATAATGTCAAGATTAGCAGAGAGGAACCTCGTTAATCTGCTATTTAGTTTCAATTGGCTTGAAATTCCAAGCCACGACACATGGGCCTGAGTGGCGTTGCTGTTCTCCTTCTTCACTTATCGCCCCCATCCCCCACAGGGTCTCCGTGAGCCGCGCTTTACAAGTCTCAAGTACCTCTAATCTTGTGCATGGCTGTAACTACTTGGCAAAACTCTCCAGAGAGTGTGAGAAAACCCTCCGCGAGAGCTCTGTATGGTTATGAGGCGTTAGTCTAGCATGTCTGTCAGGGTACGTTGTATAACTCGGAATCAAGATATTTATACCCCACGTGTGCCAACCGGGTGTCGTTCTCCAGACACAAAGATCAAGGTTGGTTATCAAGGTCGACGCAAACAAGTTAGCTAGTCTTCCGCCTTGAATATCATTTAACTCACCATGGTAGTGCTAGCTTGGTCTTCTAGGCGCGAGTGACAAGGGAAGAAGGACATAATCATTCGTAGTTGAGCTCGCAAGTATACAAACACTTTGGAAAAGGGCAATTCAAAAGACCAGTCTTAATCAAGTGTACAATTAGCACGAATTCGGTCATCATCTTCTCAAAGCCCACCATTCACATGGAACGGACAAGAAGCGGTACACAAATGAATGTAGCGATTATGGACACAGTTCCATGGGATCATACTTTCGCGACTTTTCGCAATCGGGGAAATTTTACAAATAATCCTCCGAAAAGCGCTATTCCCACATCACTTTCCCATGCCGCAGAGCAACATCACACGGTGCCCCGAACCCCTGGCAGCGGTCGAGACCCAGCAGCTGACAGCCGAATGGGGACTGACGGGGCCGGCGCTAACCCCCGTTCGTATCTGTATACGGCGGGCAACGCTTACGGTGCAACCCAGCCGGTCTTGACGATCGGCGAGGCGGGACAGATGGGAACAATTGTTCCTTCCGATTCGTACGCAATGTCGGTTTGATCATGGGTCTGGCAGCCCATGCAGAAGTGTTCTTGTGCAGGCAATGGGATATAAATTGGCTGGCCACCCGTCATCCAATAACTCCTCATTCACCTGCAGCTTTTACAAAACTTACCGAAGTACCGAATAACCTATGACCTTGTTGCGTTGCGCATACGGTCCTATCAGCATTAGCATATCTTTCTTACAAAAACTCTGAGGAACGAACCAAGCGGCTACAAACAATGCCGCCCTCAAACACAGCCGCCTGGCTAACCAAGCCAAAAACACCCCTCGCCGTCTCCTCAGCACCGTACACCCCGCCCGGACGCGGCCAGATCGTAGTCCGCGCCCGCGCCGTGGGGGTGAACTACTGCGACTGGGCCAAGCAGGACATAGGCGGGATGATCTTCCCCTGGGCGAAGCTGCCCTTCGTCATGGGCGAGGACGTCGCGGGGGAGGTCGTCGAGGTGGGGCCCGGCGGCGACGTCCCGTTTCAAGTCGGCGACCGCGTGCTGGGCCACGCGCTCGGCTTGGACAAGATCAGCTCGGGCGCCAGCGAGGGCGCGTTCCAGGAGCACGTCGTGCTGCGGGCCGGGCTGGTCGCGCGGATACCGGACGCGGTCTCGTTCGAGAGGGCTTGTGTGCTGCCTGTCTGCCTGAGCACCGCCGCGACGGGGTTGTTCTGCGACAAGCACCTGGGGCTGGACATGCCTTCTGTTGATAACTACGCTGCGGCCCGGGGCGTGGACAAGGCCGGCAAGGTCCTTGTTGTGTGGGGCGCCAGCACCGCCGTTGGGATGAATTGTGTGCAGCTGGCGGTTGCGGCTGGATATCAGGTTGTTGCTACGGCTGGCCGGCACAACTTCGACTACGTCAGCTCTCTTGGGGCCGCCGGCGTCTTCGACTATCGCGATGCGAGTTGTGTCCGCGACGTCATCAAGGCAACCCAGCAGATCGGGTCAGGATGTGCCGGAGTTGTTGCGATCGGAGTCGGGTCGATTGACCCGTGCATAGATATCGCGGCGGCATGTTGCAAGGGCGCAGACAAGGGCTATGTCGCACAGATGTCCCTCAACGGCCCTGCACCACCAGGGCCGGGAGTGCTGAACCTGGTGACCTGGCTCGCGAGGGTAAGCCTTGCGTGGTTCACAACTCTGGTGAAGAAGAGCCTCAAGGGGGTCAAAGTCGAGTTCGTCTGGGGGTCTGACCTGTACGATGGCCCTGTCGCTGAGGAGGTGTATGGGAGCTTTTTACCAGCGGCGCTCGCGCAGGGCAGCTTTGTGCCCGCGCCGGAGCCACTGGTTGTTGGGCATGGGCTGGATAAAATCCAGGAGGCATTCGAGGTGGGAAAGAAAGGCGTGTCTGCGAAGAAGCTGGTGGTGACTGTCTGAGGCTGTAGTAAGTGCAGGGTATTCATCATGCAACACAAGTCTTAACTGAACTCGCTGAGCAGATCATGCTCTCACTCGCGGAAGATGTGGCCAGGGGGGAAAATGTGGCAGGTAGAAGTCCGAGTAGATGAGATACATGCCTAGACCAACTTCAGTGCGGTAAGCACTCAACGCCGGCGACCAAGACCAAGCATCAGTTGGTTCCCTTCGGGAGCGGCAGCATTCCAACCCATAGATTGAGAGTTCCTGCCCGTACTGCCTTTCTTTTTTATTAACATAGACACTGTATTTTTTTATTTTTATTTTTAGCACACGTGGTGCCATGGTCCAACCAGAGTTGTCAATTACGAGGTTTCGCACTCCTGGGAGGGCGCGAAAGATTCCAATAGCACGTAATGTGGAGTGTGTCGCTTGTCCCAAGCCTCTTCAAAGCCTGAAATTGCAACCTAATATGGGCACGGCAGAGTGATATGGACTATGGTAGCCCTGTTCAAGGCTTTGTAGCCGTTCTGGGTGTTTGACGATGGCGAGTCTAGTCACAGGCCCGTGATTTCGAGGGCTGCCGGACTCATCAGGCGATCCACTGGCTTGGGAGGCATTTGCAGACGGAGTTTAGGCAGGTTTGAGTATTCCCTAATGTGTGCGACTTTCTCTCTGTAGTATATTATCCAGCGCATATTGTTCGTTCGGTCGTAAAGGGCGCTTCCAAGAACGCGGTGTTCGGTTGGTATGGATCGGATTGTGGACTCGACGACGGCAGGGTCTTGCGGCATTGGGTCTCGAGGGTAACGCCGTCGAAGTAAGGTCTCTTGGAGATATTAGCTCAAAATTCTCATGGAAGCCTCTCTGGTCCTTTCAATTGTGCGCAGATCGGTTAGTGATGCGATTGTCGAGATGTCTCTAACGCCCATCAAGTGTGGTTGGGTCCGGAGGACGAAGGCCAAAAGCATCGGAAGAGCTTCGACAGGGGAGCTTCAGGTGGGGCTGGAGCTCCCCTGCTCCTGGCAAGGATGTTCATGCAGGCCCCGCTGAGGGAGCTGGTGAGGAGAGAGCATGCGGGGAGCTTGGGCCAGTACGCCGGTAAGCCCATAGACTCTCCGAGCAGGCTAGACATCAACAGCTTGGCGAGCAGTTGGCAACAACATCGCTCAGTTTTAACTGGTTGCCATGTCTGGGACCAGCTTGGGAGCAGCTTGGGACCAGCTCACTGATCCATGGCAACTCCCCGTGACATCGCCGAGAGCCTGTCTATCGCCGGTCCCGCAACAGCTCGAGCTTCCCCCACCCTGAAAGCCAGAGCCTACACGCACGGAAGCCGGTCCGTTGCGAGATAAGCCTGGCAAGTTCGTCGGGGATCTGCCGCTCTGGTAGTCCACCCCTCGCTGCATCCCGTGAAAGGGGTATGGCGAGTACGGTCATGGCTGGCTCGGGATGACGGCATCTGGTCGTCCTAGATGAGGAGGTCTGTCGAGCTTAAATAAGGCCACACGCGACTTTGACAACGGTTGCGCACCCAGTGATTGCAGTGCCATTGTACATGGTTCCAAGCTTCCACCCTCCACCCATCAGTGTAAGTGACGACGGGACCATTTGGTCAGCCCGGGTGTTGAATACTGATGTTGACGCCAATCTCCTTCCAGCAGATCACTACGCACAATTCAGAACGCCATGGCGACTAAAGACAGCAGCAAGCTCGCCTTCTCCGTGTACAAGAACACGCCCAAGGAGTTCAAGCCCAAGCTCCTGCAGGAGCCCAACGTCTACCTGCAGGACATCTTCAGCTCGGAGAAGGTCAACCCGGACAAGCCCATGTCTTCGGGCATATTCCGCCTCGAGAAGGGCAAGGAGCTCGAGTACCTGTACACGTACGACGAGATGAAGATCATCCTCGAGGGCGAGTTCACCATCAGTGACGAGACTGGCCAGAAGACCAAGGCCGTCCCGGGCGACCACTTTTTCTTCCCCAGCGGGAGTAAGATTACCTTTACTACTGAGGACTATGGGCTGGCTCTCTATGTTGGGCAGAGGAATAAAGATTATGCTTGAGTGAGAGCGGGCTGTGTTGGTCGGATTTCTACCTGGCGAGGGACCCTGGCGAGGGACCGTTGACATCTTCATTACCACAAGTTCAGCTTGTCATTCCCTGGTGGCAGTTGCAATGGGAGGCCATATGAGCAACATTGACTGTGAATGTAAACGAGACAATCCTGATGAGAATCTTGAACAGGCATACTATGAACTTGGAATTGTGGCTTGCATTAGGAATGAGAGACGTCCCAATTCACCCCTCAGCTGTTAGTGATGTCGCTCTGGAATGGTGGATTTCCTAACACGCCTGTGAGAGCCCAAATGGTCACCTCCGCACCACTTTTTGGGCCTCAGAAAGGCGAGCAACTAGCAAGCATATGAATTTTCCTGGAATTATTCCTGGGATTACCTAGGTAGAAGAGGGTCAAATGCTGCATGCAATGGGTCGGCTTGCTTTCGAGGCACATTGTGACCTAGCTGAGCTGCAAGACAGTAGCTCCACGCTGTGGTGAGACAGCGTCAGCCGGGCCAGGTCAGAGACAACCAGGCAAGGTACATACGCCCCCGGCACACGTGCCAGGTAACCAATCGTGCCGATCCATCCTCTCCAAGTTCCAACGCCGTCTTTCCATCTTACGAACCATCGCTTTACTATCAGTCCCGGCCCTGTTGTAAGGAGAACCTAGGTCTTTCAAGGCTGGTCCTAGAGATACCAAAATCGGACGTCATCTCATCCGCCAACTGTCAACCTTGCTCCAAAGTGGTCCCGGTACCCGGCAACCCCACCACAGTCCCGTCAGTGCCGTCACCGAACAAGGCCGACGTTGGACATCCATACACAATACACCAAACACCAAGCGTACGGCCGTGTATCGCTACTAGTCCCGTTTCAACTCTACTCTTCAAGAGATTGCTTCCATCATGGCCGACGCATACGATCGGTTGAGTGTTCTGCCGAACGAGCTCTACAACCAAGTTCTCACTCACCTGGACCTCCTCTCAACCAGGAACCTCCGCCTCACATCTCCGCTGCACGCAAGGAAATGCCTGAGCCCGGCATTCCTGGCATATTACAGAGAACAGGAGACAGACCTTACCCCCACCAGCCTGCAGCGGCTGCGCGACATCACCGAGCACTCTTCACTCGGACCCGCCGTTAAGCGTCTCACCGTGGTCGCTGTCTTCCAAAACCCCAGCAGCCTGCTCTTGAAGATCCGGCGCCTGCGTGATCCCCTGCCTCGCGCGTGGAGCGCATGGACCACGGAGATATCTGCCGCCCGGAACCAGGAGCTCCTGGACAAGATAGGCCAGCTGTACAAGATAATGAGCATCCGCCATGAACAGCAGGGGCAGTTCAGCGATGACATCGTCGAGTCCCTGTCACTTATTCTCAGGAACCTTGGTTCAGTCGACGTCCTGAAACTGGCTGCCCGGGTGATTCGGCCGGACGTCGATAAGTCCGATCAGTCGAGTAATAGCCGGGGCGTGAACTGGAACTGTCTTTGGGCGGACTGTCACAGGCTGCTCAAAATTGTTACTTCTGCCATGAGCATGAGCCTAGTTGAAGTCACTACATTTTCCGTCTTCAACGACTGTTTTGGCAAAGTCCAGGTAAGTGATGCCTGCAATTAATCTTTCCACTTATGCAACTTTGGGATCGAATAGCTGAACAGAGAATGTAGTCACGAGGGTTCCTCGACCTGAACACAGAACTCACGAGTATCAACTTTCTACCGCGCGCAGGCGCCCATATCAAGTCGGTAAACCTCGGCCTGTCAACTGCGACTTTCGTTCCGACGACAAGTGATATCATCTTCGCCCGGGACGGCTCCATGAAGCACCTCTCCCCCATCCGGATCCCGACGAGCGAGACCCGGGCCAGGGCCGATGAGAACTTCCCGGGGGTCGCCCACTTCCTCCAGCAGACCCCAAATCTCGAGGCGCTGGACCTCTACCTGTACAACACCCTGGAAGGCGCCCCCTGGGTATACACCAACCTGTTCGGCCACATTTCCAAGATTGTGCACCTCCCCAAACTCCGATGCCTCACCCTCCGCGGTATCTGGACCACGCCGAGCTCCCTGCTACACTTCCTGCGGAGACATCCGGACCTAACACGCATCGACCTCAGGGAGGTCCACGTGAGCGGGGGCACCTGGGAGCCGGTCCTGAAGCACCTGCAGTCCATGCCCGACCTCGCCGGCCTGCACCTCGAGAACCTCTGGAGCGGCTCCGAGCACCTCCTCAACCTGCAGCCCGCGAACCCCGCGCACGACCGCGGCGAGAGGATCCCGGGGCACTACTACCCCACCCGGAACGGCACGATGGTCCACACGAGGGACATCGGCGCCGAGGAGATCCGAAACGGGCTGGAGTTTGTGAAGAGCCGGGGCAGCAGCCGGGGGAAGGGCTCTCGTCACCTGATGAAGTGGATCCAGCAGCGCAAGATTGATTATGGGCCCCCGGAGGAGCCGTATGTGAATTCACGGTGAATTCACCAGGCGTCTATGGTGTTTGAGATGGTTTTGTTAGCGCCTTGCTTCCCTGGATACTTGATTTACGACGGCACTATTCAGGCGTATTCGGTGGACGGACGTTGTGTTGACGGTGACACTCTATTGGGGGCGTCGACGTTATACATCGTTGAAACCGGCGCAAGGAACAATGTGGACGATATACTCGATGGGACCACTGATGATGATTACAAGACACATCACAACGATATGAGAGATAATTGTGAATGGAAACGTTTGAACGAGGCAGACGAGATTATCGTATGTCGCAAATAGCTTCATTTGAAATTTGCTCTTGCACACGTCTGTTTTTCGGCCTAGTACATACCGTTCTTATGGCAAATCTAAACCGCTTCATGAACGGTTGAACCTCATCCAAATATTCAATTCCCATCATTATTAGTGAACTCTCGTTGCCAACGACACCAAACCGGTCCCATGAACGAGTTCTCGCTGTCGGTGGGTAACGGATCAGACATCTGGAGGGGGAAATGTCATGGGAGAGTGGGAGAGACACAGCTGGCGGCGTTCGACACGATTTGGGCGACAAAGACGGGAAATCCTGGTTTCTCTCTGTGTCATGCACCCCGGATCTGAGATGGCACTGGTTACTGCCGACACCAGCCAAATGCCGCCGTGATTTGCTATCAGCTAGTTGATATGAATTGGTTCGTCACATGAGAGCCATTGTCAAGAAGAGGCTGGGATGTCCGATTCGGTAGCTCCACCCATTGCTCGAGCCCTTGTGCGTTGCGTATCGGTTGCTCTGTTGCTCCCAAATCCATGCTGCTTGGCCTCTCGGACCTCTTCATCCTTGTCTTTGAACTCTGCCATGCCTCGAAGCTAGCTGGGACAAACTCAGTCCTGCTCCGGCAGAGCATGTCTAGAAATGGTGCCATAGCCTCTTTTCATTTCATAATTTCACCTGCTGCCTGCCTTGTTACTTGCACCTACTTGGTCCCATTGCGCCAGGAGATGGAGCCTGCGGAGGTGGGGGTAGTGGGCAGGCGGAGATAAATACTGCAGACAGCCAGTTAGCCATCTCAACTATTCGTTGTGTGTTGGTTGGCAACTTGTTGGGACCATGAGGCATTACATTCAAGTGAGCTTTCCATGCTAGTCTAAGATACAGTCAGAACATCGGTATCGACTCAAATGATTTCGATAACCGTCCTTCTGCTCGGCGCAAAAAAACTGTCTGCAGTCTTCCTGTCTGCAAACCCAGATGAACCTACACGTTTGAAAACCTGAGCCTGTTCACTGATGAGGACCAGACCGTATTTATCCGCTATACGAAAATGAAACATAAGATTGGGGTCCCAGGCTTCAGACCTCACATCTAAACGCACGACGTCATATCCCAGCTCGATATTAAATCGCATCCAAGACCCACCTGGGTTTGGAAAATTGTAAGTGATGGAATCCCCCTCCTCCCAATTACCATATTCATCCTCCGGGGATGATGCAGTAGACTGATTCTGCAGTCCCGCTCTTAGTGGCCCACACATTCGAATCTTGCCGCCAGTGACCTGTCCAAAGGGCAATTCTCGACTCTTGAGAGTGGTCGCGCACTCAATTACCTCGATATACTGATGTCCTTGTTCATTCTCGTCGTCAAATGTCCCGGGATCATACAACGCTATACCTCCTGGGCATTTCAAAGAAGCCCAGGACCAAGACGGAGCAACATATACCGATGATCGAGAGCACTCCTGGATGAGATACGGATGCCAGAGAATCTGTTCGTGGATCCAAGACTTCCATAGACCAGCAAGGTATACGTCGTTGCCACCCTGTGCCTCTCCAAACTTCGAAGCTACTCCTGCTAGTGCAACCAGTCGGTCTTCTTCGTAGGCGATATCTCGACGCGAGTATTCTTGGATCACATTCTTCCATTGAGATCCGAGTCTTCCATCCCTCAGGTTTCTGTTGTTGGAAAGGAACCCAGGTCGTTGGAATTCCAGTACTCCGTCGAAAGCGCTGCAGCTTCGTCTGGCCCCATTGCATTGCCAGTAGATCTCATGGGTTTCGAAAGCAAGGATGCGTCGGCTGAGCAGCCTCTCCTGGAAAGTCCATGCCCGTAACATAATCGGTTCATTGCTATACAAAATGTTGACGCCGCCTTCTTCCCAAATAGCATTCCCTATCACGCCGTCTCGGTTTGGGAGACCGAAAGGCACGACGAGTCGTGAGAATTGCTTTGACCAGTCATCATTACGTGGCCGTGGTTGCCGCTCGTGGAGGAAGCCATCATGAACACTCGCTGCCGTCGATGCAGACAACGTAATGTAAGCTTGAGAATATATCGCGGCCATGCGGGTTAATTCTTTGGCTTTGTCCTCGACGCTGTCTTGCAATATGCAGTAAGCATCGATCCAAATATACTTCAAGCCCAACATTTGCGTCACAAAGATTGCATCTTTAATCGTCTGCGGTAGCAACTCGAACCGAATATCCCTCTTCAAGGCCTCCAGATTTGCTTCCACAAGAGCACCGGGAATCGTCCGGCAACCCCAGCAGTACGTGAGTGCGGCATACTGGCCCACTTCTCCAGGCAGAGATTCATGGAGTTCCAGTGATTTCACATCAATGACACGGTGCGGCAAAGCCGTGGTAGCTGTAATGCCATTTTCACAATCCATATGTGACTGTTCACACTCTTTTATCCATTGTCTCATCTGTTGAAAAGCTTCTGCGGACCCTGGATTTGCCAGAAATGGTCGCGAACTTATGATCTCGGCTGCTGGGTCATCTAAATCAACGTCATAAATGTCAGCACACCAGGAAGCGTGAACTAGAAGCTACAAATCTCACCAAGATAAGACTGCGCGCGGAACGCCAGGTCCGGCATCAACCGAGTACGGAGACTCTTGAGGTCCCCGGGCGACCATGGAAAGACGTGCAAGATCGTCTCGTCAAGATCCACCTTGGAAACCCTCTGTAAGACCCCATTCATTGACTCATAGTCAGGCCACGAATGCCTTTCATCTTCGGGTATTAAACAGTCCTGCTGGATTTCCATAAAATACAGAAGCATGGCCCGCAGGGAACATTGCGTGTTCTGGAGGGTGCCGCCGCAAAGAACTTTCCAAATTTCCTGTTGAGACAAAGGTTGAAGAATCTCTGGGGATGAAAGGACACTGCGACAAAGATCGCATAGCTGGAACCGCACCGACGACGGACGTTTTGCCAAGTCATCCTGGGGCACATCCACACCAGGCTTCCACAAAATCTCTTTCTGTGCCTGCGTCATGTCTGGGTGGACCTGTCCTCTGTCCGGCCGGTTAACTGTGTCAGAACGGAGGGGCAATGAAACCGATGATTTATTCGGTCGCGGGGTTCTGGCGAATGCTGACAGGGAATCGTGCGTGGGGTGAATTCGCCTCGGCTGGCAACGTGAGCTGATTTAGAAAGGCTGACGCCGAACTGACGGCCCTAAGTGGCGGCCAGCCACGTCACCTGTGTAACGAGGCCACATCAGGCTTCCATACCAAGTATTTTGAAGCTCAGGTGGCCGAGATGGGGCGTGATCACATAGATGAACGTGAATTGTGTGATGTGGCCTACCATTTGAATTGCATATTCAATGAGTAGTTACTCTAGAGTACAGCGGAGCACAGGGACTAGCTGCAATGCAAGTGTGCTGGCTTGCCTCTGCGTTGCATGGCAAACCTACAAGACAAATGCACCAGACGGAGAGGAATCCTGCTACCGCTACTGTAGTGACAGAAGTGTTGTGTGAAACACTTTTCTCGAGGTTGACTCCGGCTCAACTCGCTTGGACGAAAGGGTAGGAAGACATTTCGAAGACATAGTAGCTCTAAAAATAGCCGAAGAGATGCATCTGATCTACCAATCCGATATTATTCTCGGCTCAGCATCCCACAGCGAGTCAGTCTAGACGTGGCAGCCTTTGAGAGGGCGGCGCTTCAACGACGGTGGCAGTGTCGGGTTCCAGGGATTGGAGAGCTGTAGGAAGCCATTCAATGGTCAAGGACGTGGTTTTTGAGGGGCGAAACAAGTTTCCTGGATAATATGAAGAGTCTAATACTCTTCCGTTGGCATCAAGACAGGTGCAAGGCTCCGCTCTGCCTTTACTTGGCCGTCCGCTCCCGTTCCCACTCAGGTCAGCAGCCCGTGCATGAAGCCGATTGAATTATGGCAAGCATGCACTCCAAGGATCGAGGAGGGGTATCTTGAGGCAACCGAGGGGGGCCATCATGCGGCTCGGGCTGCTACAGGACGCCGAAGAACCAGACTGGACTCGGCGCATTACCCCTACCCACCTGAGAGAAGCAACTCGCTCGGACCAAGGCTGGCCGCGGTCGTAGCCGATTGGGTACCTTGCGTTACAGTACAGATAGCCAAGGCGTCCTGCGGATCCTGCGTATCAGCCTTTGGCTGTCCGTGTTGTGCAGAGAGTTGTCGGCCGCACGGCTTGACGTCGGACCAACTGACCGGATTGGGCAGAAATTTCGGAGCGAGGCGGTTCAGTACGGTGATATTGGGCACAGCCTTCCCTTGGGATGTGGAAATAGAAGCAGTCGTATCCTAAATACACAGATGAAGATATTTTGATTCGTGTGCCAAAACCTCATATGCGGTGAGGGATGAGAAGCGTGAAAGTAAGTTCGTCACGCTGCATAATGGGTGACAACCGAAACTGAAATGTTCGTAGACACGGATTGAAGACACGAAATCCGAGATCAGTCTGCATCGGTTGTAGGGGAAATGTGAATTGATCTAATTTTTTTCAGCCCATCCAGTACGACTCCACGCCCCATCACAAGCCCTTAGTACTCCATTTCCTCAGCTTCTCCCCGTAGAACCACAGTACAGCAGGCGAGCCAATCCCGATTAGAATCGTCATGAGCCCCAAGAACGTATTGCCCCATCCCAGACCCATAACCTCGTACATGCGTGGAGCAAACAGCGGGAATCCGAACCCGGCCATCGTGCGCATGAACGCCCCCACCGCGGCTGCCGATGCAGCATACCGATGGTCGTAAGCGTCTGTGACGTATGCCTGGGCGGATTGGAAGGCGATTATGAGGCCCACGGCCAGGAGGAAACAGCCCGTGTTTGGGACCGCCCAGTGGAGTTGGTTCTGAGCAGACCATCCGTACAGGAAGAGGCCTGCGGGTGCGAGGATGCCGCCCACCCACATGGGTGGGATGCGCCATTCTGGTAGACCGTCCGTGGTGTTGTAGCGGCGTTGATAGTACGCGTATAACTGGGTTCTGTTAGCATCTGCTTATTCTGGACGTTGTGATGAAGCCACTCACCTTGTCCATCACCGGATGACTTATTTGTAGTCCGACTATGAAGCCAGCACCTAGAGACAAGTAGTTCAGACTGGCTGGGCCTTTGTCCATGTCGTAGATGCCGTCCCATACTTGTTCGTAAGTCGAAAGACTGTGCAGATTGTTGTTAGTTTTTGGGGTCACACTCCTGGGTGACCTAAATGTGGCAGATGACACTTACACGAGGTACATGATACCGTAAAGGAAAGCTCTGTAGAGACTTGGGAACTGGATAGCAGGGTGCGCAAACAGCATTATGAACGGTAATACAAGCCGTCTTCTGACGATACTTGCGTAGCTCCGATCGGGATTATCGTACTCTGTCCTAAGCTCAGAGTTTCCGGTGACCTTGCGGAGCTTCTTCGCCTTGTCTCCAAGGATCTTGGGAGCATATGTCTCGCGAAGGAAGAAGAAGGCGGCCGTCTGAACAAGGAGATCAAAGATGGAAGTGATCCAGAAGATCCAGCCCCAGTAGATCTTGTCGACCACGTAGGCGCCCATGATGGGTGCCACGGTCGGGCTGATGAAGGTGAGCATGCCGTAGATGGCTTGTCCCTTTCCCCGTTCCTCTTTGCGCCAGCAGTCGGCTAACACTCCATTGCATAACTATGGTGACGCGTGGTGTTAGCAAGAGTCGTGGTCAAGTCTCCGGGTGCCTGACTTACAGCTTGCGGTGCACTTCCTCCTATACCGCTTAAGAACCGAAAGAGGTAGAGTTGTTCCTTTGTCTTTGCAAAGGGACACACGGTGTTAAACACCAAGTATATCAGGTTGGCCAACTGGAGGACCTTGACACGACCAAACAACTCTGACAAAGGGGCAAGCACGAAAGGGCCCTGTGCAAAGCCCAGCAGGAATATTGAAAGTACCAATGCCCTGCCGAAACCCTCAGGTATATCATATTGGTCCCCTATGTCTTCGAGGGCCGGAGTGACCATCGTCGACGAGAAGGGCGAGATAAAGGTGAAGCAGGAGACGAGAATGGTAGCCGTCCACTTTCGACTGGCGGACCAATTAAGAGGATTCTCGGTGTCGTATGGGCCGTCCCAGGTAACCTGAGAGGGGGACTGGTGTTAGCGGCTTGTCGGAATGCTGCCGTATGCTAGAAGGTGTGGACCCATGGACATGTTGTCACTGTGGCAGCCACTCACCAGGTTGGGGTCCTTTGGGTTGCCATCATTGCTCTCTTCGGCTGCTCCCTCTTCTGCCGCTTCCTCCTCAAGAGGCCGTTCTAATAGAGAGTCAAGTGACTCCGTCGAATGGTTGTTATGGTTTAATCGTAGAACACTGTCGAGCCCGATAATAGGTGTGCTGTTTGTGCGGGTCTCAAAAGAGAAAGTCTGTAACCGACTCAGCCGGTGAAGGCCACCTTCCGCTGGCTCTGTCCTTTGGTAACGATGTTTTTGAAGAGGCATCATGGCTTGTGTTCAATGCACGGGTGGCACGCGATCTCCAAGACTGGTACTGAATTTGGTCGAAGAGCAAGCATCGTGGGGTCACCAGGGGTTTTATCCGAACACCGAGGCTGTCCCAGCACGTTGGTAGGAGACGATCCAAGCAATGGGGCGACAGTTCCAAGCACAATCTGACATCTTGCAGAGATAGCCACGGGGGGCTGAGAGAGTCAGCCACAGATGGCCTCTGTTAGCCCCCGGTGAATGGGCATTATTTCGGTATACGAACAGCTGGCGGCGAGTGGCCGTGGTTCGCCGAGGGTGGCTGCATCCTGGCCAAGTGATACTCTGCAGCACTTGAGCAGGTCAAGACACCATGCCTTGCAAGGCCGCAAGGTGTTGGTAAAACCAGCCAGTGACAGTCCTTCCCGTCGGCGGACAACTCACACCACCGGTAGTTACACTCGGGCTGCAACTATCTGCAGGTAGATGCACACAAGCCACCGAACCCGAGGCTGTGGTATGACCCCCCGCGACCTTGGAAGCTGATAAAGTTATACGGTAGTGGGCCCAAGAGCCGCCGAGAGCGTTGGTTGGTATTATCCCGCCCCATAATTTCGACCCCAACCGCGCCTCTGTTTGGATGTTCCAAACTTAGCAAAGACAAGCTCACCCGTGAGTGGCTATGCTACAAACTGGCGACTTGTCTAGTGCCCATGAAACCGGATGATCAAGCGCAGCTAACAATCTTGGCATTGACGTCAAATTAACACCCATGCTTTGCCAGATGTAGGCTCCGGCCATACAGAAGACAAGCCGCTATACAAGCAGATTGGGGGTTGAGGCGCGGGCCCATCCCAGTGTCACCTTCTTTCAGCCTGCATCAGAAGGCGATGAACTGCGATGGAAATGCGCTAGTAAAGAAAGCCACATGAGAAAACACCCGCTTGCGCGAATGGCGGCATTGTCGCCGTGTTGGCAAGCTGGGCTCGCCACAGGAAATTGTGCCATCGGGATAATATGACCACGGACATACTGCGCTCGGAAGATTGATCTTGTCAAGTCACGCGACTCACAGCCTTTGTAGATCTTGGTGAAAGGTGGCAGTGAATAATGTTCCATTGCTTTTCCTGATGCTAAATATGGATTGTCAAGGCTGAGCTTACATCGTCAAGCTCATCTGCCAGCGCATTTTTGTATGGCAGGGCTGCGAGATAGGGCTGTAGCGTGTCCGCGGTGGTGTACGATAGTTATTCACACCCGAAAGGGAAGTCAGGCACGCGAGTACAAAATCTCGTGATGGGAACGTCCATGATTCACGTTTGGGATGTTCCGGACCAAGACACACAAGGCACACAATAACCTGCAACGCAACCCTCAGCTGCAACACACTGAAGGCTTTTACCATCTTTGCTCCTCGCCTAAAGTTACCTTCACATCTCGCGTCCATCTTTTGAACATGGCATCTGTCTTCATCGGCAACAGGGCTCGCAAGCCGAGCGATCTTCGCAGGCCACCTCCGCGGACCTCTCCTCCCTCCAGCTTGTCTCCACCGCCCAACCGCCTCTCCCCAGGAAGCAGAATTCGCGACAGCCGCTCTCCCGTGAGAAGCCGTAGCCCTCGTCCTCTGGATCTTCGTATCCTTATTGCACCATCTGGCTTCAAAGAAGCCCTGGGGCCTGAGGATGTGGCCGCGGCTATCGAACACGGTATCCGTCGGGTGATTACTGAAGACACTGCCACCGTTATCAAGCTTCCCCTGCACGACGGCGGTGAGGGCTTCTGCAAGGCCCTTGTTGCTGCTCAGGGTGGTGATATCATCGACGCTATCGTCACAGGACCAATTGGGCTGCCTGTGGAAAGCCACTTTGGTCTCACCGGGGACACCAAGGACGTCGCCGTTTTGGATATGGCGGCCGCTGCTGGGCTCCGGCTTGTCCCGAAGACGCATCGGGACCCGACGCGAACCACAACGTATGGTGTGGGAGAACTTATGAAGGCTGCCCTTGATAAGGGTGTCTCAAGGATCATCATCGGCTGTGGTGACTCGGGCACCTCGGATGGTGGAGCAGGTATGCTCCAGGCACTGGGCGTCAAGTTCTTCGACGCCGATGGGAACGAACTTCCCGCTGCCAGTGGTGGAGCTGCGCTGTCCAAGCTGGCTCGCGTCTCCCTCGAAGGCTTACACCCTCGACTCCTCCCAGGATCACCGGATCGCGTCAAGATCGAGGCAGTTTGCAACATCAAGAACATCCTATGTGGTCCTAACGGCGTGGCTAGAATCTATGGACCTCAGAAAGGCGCGACCCCAGCTCAGGTTGAGATTCTGTCCGACGCACTGGACAACCTAGCAGCTGCTCTAGAACCCATTCTGGCCACCAACATCTCTTATATCCCCGGAAGCGGCGCTTCAGGCGGACTTGGCGCAGGTCTGATGCTGCTAGGAGCGGAGCTCCGCGCCCGCTCGGAGGCCATCAACGACTACTTCCACATCGACGACATCCTCGACCAGCGCTGGGACTTCGTCTTCACCGCGGAAGGCAGCCTAGACTCGCAGTCCGCCAAGGGCAAGATGACTGTCGAAGTTGCGCGGCGGGCCCGCGACTATGGAGCTCAGGTCATTGCGCTGGCTGGGACCATTGGGGCTGGGGCTGACACTGTGTACGAGGAGGGAATCGAGGCGTTCACCAGTATCTTGAACGCGCCGTTGTCGTTGGAACAGGCGATCGAGGAGACTGAGAAATTGCTAAAAGACTCGGCCGAGAGAACTATGAGGATGATCCAGACTGGAATGTCTATCAGGCAGTCGGACGGTGAATGGGAAGGTGTGGACGAAGGTCGGAGAGGCTCAAGCCCAACTGGTCTAGGAATTATGAGGGCATTCACGAGCTAGATGCTCGCGTGTTGGCTTGTCGTGACCTCTGGCGTGGATTCCGTCACGGTTATTCATTTCCTTTGCTTGGCTGGCTCCTTTCTTTCCTATATTTCTTTATTTCTTCGACTTCGTCACCAGTCACTCGTTACCTCGTACGGTATAAAAATGAGATGAGTTGATATCTCCATGACTGGTCACTCAGACTCGCGAGATTCAAGCCCCTTGATTGTTGAGTTCGTTCCCGCTCGTCGATTGAACTTGGCCAACTTGCCAACACGCAGACTCGTGTTGGGGCACCTGGGGCCCGGGGGTCTAGAGGTAGGTAACGCTGCAAATTTAGGGCATTGCATGGCATGAACCAACGACCAGTTGGCCATCCTTCACCCAATAGGATCAGGCCGGGATTTCATCTCACCCTCCACTAGTACCTGAGGGGTGTTGGACCTGTTCCCCGCAGCTGCATGCCTACATACAACTCGATCGTTCTCGTGTTGTCAAAATGCTGTAGGACGCCAGCGACACCCTGTCGATTTGCTGTGGGAGTAAGAATTGGCCGCATCTAAGCCTTTCGTCTACCTGATTTCAAGTTTGGAACATATAGAGGCCAAATCCACCCAAGCCAGTGTATTATCGTCTACCAGCGGTCTTTTGTCCGTGGTATCATCATCTGGCGTTTCCGCTGCCATGGGCTTTCCCGGAATCTTGCCAGTGGACCTCCTGTCTATAGTCGGCGCTTTGGTTTCAATAGTAGGTCATGTCGGGAAGTTCCATGAGAAGAAAGTTTAGGACTGAATCTTCCGTCAGGGTCTCATCATTCTAACCTACACGGTTCTTTTACATCCTCTGAGAACCTACCCTGGCCCATTCTTAGCGAAGATCACCGATGGCTACAACGGCTATTATGCCTCGCAAAGATGTCTTCACCTTAGGACATACCATGACCATCTAAAATACGGTTCGGAACCCCCTTTGAGCCTCAATCCATGCTAACTGATCTTCCTTTACTATATGGGCATTAACCATTTCTCAACAGGTCCGGTGTTTCGACAGGCGCCTAAGCGCCTGATATTCAACACAGCGACAGCACTAAAAGGTAATATAGGTGTTCTTCTCGGATTAATCACATCATAATGAAGATGAAAATACACTAAAACTTTGCAGATATCTACCTGAACCCGGGAGTAAACAAAGCGCATATCTACAAACAGACCCAGTTCAACCCCCAGGTAAACATCTTCGGAACACTGGACAGAGTACGCCACCGGCAGAAGCGAAAAGTATACGGGCAAGTTCTTTCGGACCGCTCGCTTCGCGCGTTCGAGCCAACCATGATTGAAGAGATAGATGTGTTCCTGAAGCAGCTTTTTAACAGCGATGGCAAGGCACTGAACATGTCGCCCGCCTGTGAGCGCCTCGCCACCGACATCGCCGGCCAGCTTGCCTTTGGGCAGCCCCTTAACACGCAAGCAGAGGCAAAGAACAGGATGTTTCCCCGCGCCATGACCTCGATGAACGCAGTCGTTAGTCTGTTCAGTAAGCTATCTCGTGCTTGTCTCATACATTTGCTTCAAACCATGATACTGACAGCCTCGCATTGGCTTGGCCATTTACTTCAATTACCTGGCCTATACTTGATCGACTCAACAGGAAAAACGGCAGGGCATTCAACCAGGCTATTCAAGGCATAATCCAGTCACGCATGGCTCTGGCTAGGGACGCCAAGCCTGACTTCTACTCGATCGCAGCGGGTGATGTGAACACTGAGGAGGGTCTTAAACGCAGTGAGCTGTGGGCCGAGGCGGTCTTCTTTCTCCCCGCAGGTTAGTGTGTGGTTTATTAGTGTCTCTTCCCCGTCGGTGCTAGTGTTGGGCGACATATGCTCGAAAGTCCTTCCTCGCCCTCTGTCACCCAATCACTCAAGCCGCCCCATTGCTCGTATCGGCGCTCATTTGACAAACCATCTATGACACACAGGTGGAACCACCATATCGGCAGCTCTAAGTGCCATTTTCTTCTATCTCTCGCGGAACCAAGCCGTGTACACCCGTCTCGCCTCCGAGATGCGGACAAACTTCACTTCGGGCCGCGCGATTCAGATCGGACCACAGCTGAACGCATCCAAATATCTCCGTGCCGTCATCGACGAGAGCATGCGCATGTCACCACCGTTTCTCGGAACCTTCTGGAGGGAGCCCCACACGTCCTACCACGAGCAGTTCGTAGTAGACGGGCACGTGATTCCACCGGGTACTATCGTCGGCGTTAACCCCTACTGCGTTATGCACAACGAGGCCTATTTTCCCGAACCATTCGAATTTCGCCCCGAGAGGTGGCTGGACCCTGACGGAGGACAGAGCGGTACTGATGTCTCTGGCTCACGAACGGAACATGAGCGATCGGCGATGCGAGCAGCCTTCGCCCCGTTTGCACTGGGAGAGACCGGATGCCTGGGGAAATCAATGGCGTATCAGGAAATGAGTCTTGTGGTGGCGAAAACATTGTGGTGTTTCGACTTCGAAAAGGCGGCTGGAGAGGCTGGCAGGCTTGGGGAAGGAGAGGCCGGCAGAACAGATGGGAGAGGGAGGAAAGACGAGTATCAATTGTTCGACTTGGCTGTGGCAGATCACGATGGCCCGAACTTGGTATTCCAACCAAGGGAGGATTACTGGCAAGAGCTGGCTGAAAAGAAGCAATTATACCCCAACAATCTGAACCCCCACAGATAGTTGGGCGGACTGTGGATCACGGGGATAGCTTCCTTCCCTGAAGAGCAGCTTCGTGAATGAATCACGTATATAGTAATAAATCTAATTGATTATTATACCCATACTTCTTAAAAAGCCTTTAAACCCTATAAGTTAGTGGATCCCTCCACACACAATACCCTTTACGTATACGGTTAATCTAAACTATTGTGATTAGTATTACTTATATAAATACCTACTTTATAAGGGTATTTTTAATCGCATATACTTAAAAATTCAATTATTTAAATTATTACACTTTTCTTTATATACTAGTATATTATATAAATTTACATTAAAAATTCTTACTACTATTAATTATTAACTTAATAGTACTAACTAAAATAAACTATATAATAAGTACTTTATTAATAGATAAGCTTTCTATTATTAAATATAGGGAATTATAATTTATAAAAATATTAATAGGTTTTATTAAAAGTTATTCTTAGTATAAAAAGGTTGTTTTAGCTAGTTAAGCCCTTATATAGGGTTATTTTACCTACTTACTTATATACTTAATACTTTAGTACTTTATAAACCAAATTACTAATTAAAATAACTTTAATAACACTATATATATAATATTTAAAAGATATTAGGTATAAAGGTTTTTAATAAGGAATTTAAACTTAAAAACTCTTAAAATTATATAAATTAATTATTAATAAATTAATAAAGTTATATTCTAATATTTAAATAATTTTTTTAATTAACTTAATATTCCTAATATAATTAATATCCTTTTTAAATTTTAAAGTAATATTAATAAAGGTAACTATTAAAAAGGTAATAGGGATAATAGTTAAGTACTTAGGATTTTAAAAGTTACTTTTATTATTAAGAAAATAGCTAATATATATATTATATATTATAGCTAAGTATATAATTACTATAGATATATATTTTCTACTTCTAATTATCTTTTATAGAAAGTTAGTATAGACGTTTTACTTAAAAATTTCATTACCTTATAGTCCTCTACTAAGCCAGACTATAGCAGTAGCTCTTATCAAGTAGAACAATAAGCCTAAGCTTACACAGTGTTGTGGGGAAAGTTCCTTCATATAGAATAGAAAGTTAGTATAATAGTAATAATTTCTTTAAAAAGGATTTAAAAAGTTTAATTACTAACTTTTTATATATTTAGATAATAGCTAAATAAATAATAATATTAGTTTATTATAGCTAAAAAGAATTTATAAACTATATCTTTATTTTAGTAATTCTAAATAGTAGTAAGTATTAATCTTTAATAGTTAGTATTTATATATTA
>JBBWSL010000226.1:0-53958 GCA_038088545.1 Diaporthe humulicola | reverse complement strand
AAATAATATTATAATACTATAATATTATAAATCTATACTATACTAATATAAATTATAAATAGAAAATATATATATTAAAAAATAATATAAAAAAAGTATAAATAATAAAATTAAAAAAATTAAAAAAAAAGGAAAAAATAAGTAATTTAGAGAAAAAAGGATTAAATTTAGTAATCCTAATATCCAAATATATTACTTTCTATCTATACCCATACTATATATACCTATTTACTCTACTCATACCCAAATTCCTGATAATAACCACAAGATAGTCTTAGTCAATTTTATATCTATAGGATTTCTGCGTTCATCCAATTCGCACTCACCACACTTCCAGCGGAGCCCTTCTGAAGTAAAGAAGATCTTCCTTCGGCCGAGGTACAACTCTTGGAAAACCCAGCCTCGTTCTCTGAGGTGGCCCCGTAATGGTCCCGCGGTACTGATTGATCTTGAAATATTATAATGATCAGGCCCTTGGTATGTATAGTATGGAATGCGGGATAGGACCGAGTCTGGACGCTTAGTGTTGGAAAGCCGCTGGGTGGAGTCTGTAGCATCTGCAGCCGCAATGACAAGTGTCGCCCTCCGGTAAACAAATGACATTTTTTCTGCCTCGTTTTTCCAATCTTGCTGATCATCTTGAATAATACATAAGGAATCAATCCAGAGATACTTGATGTTCAGGCTCCTCGTAAGGGTAATAGCATCTTGGAATAAGGGTGGTAGAGTATCCCAAGGTATACGAGAAAGGTGGTCCTTAAACAACTTCTTCGTAGTTCTCAGTGGCTTCTTGTCTTTGGGGCCCCAACAATGGCTTAATGCACAGTATCTGCCACTTAAGTCATGAGTTTCAATGAGTTTGACAGAGATACTACTGTTGTCGTCTTCGATAGACAGAACCCGAGATGGTAGCCCGAGTTCCTCGTCTCCAACCGGCCCACGAAGTCTGCATGCTTCGTGACGATCGAGGCAGTTATGGAGTAATTTTCGTACAAGTTCATTGGTCTCCGTGGCAGTCTCTTGAAGAATTGGCGCCCAGGTGACGAAATCCGCAGACGCAGGTGTTTCTTTTTTGAACACTAAAGGTCAGAAATTGCCCCTGATCAGTGCCCAGGTGCGACCCTGATAGCTTACCTCTGTCTGCCCAGACTGCAAAGCGACGAGCGTTTCGTCTCAAATCTCTGTTCGGGTCGCGAAATTCTATCGACGAGACGCGGATTGCGTCGCCATTCAACAGGCTCATATGAGGCAATACGTGTACAAAATCATCTCTGCCTGGGAGATGCAAGCCTGGGCCGTGGGTATGGCGCAGGTATTTATAGATCTCCCGACATAACTTGCAATGCTTCGCCGACTTTTTGATAATTCTTCGTTCATCCGTTGTGCATATTCGTTGAGTAAAGTAACCGCCTTGGCCAATACTATAATCGATATTGCCAGAGCGCATCGGGATAGAGAGTCGAAGAAAAGTGTGACAGGCACAGGAAGAATCCATAATGTAGTCAATGCAGCCACCGAACAATGTTAATCAGCTTCAAAAGAGGCAAAATTCAGCATAGAAATGGCTGTTGCTGGCATTCGAGGCCCGGAGCAGTTCGTCAGGAGGGGCGTATTGATGAATGAGATCTGGAAAGAGCTGGCGCAGAAATTGAGGGGCAGGAAGAGAGGAGAACGATGACTACCTGTTTTTGAAGTTGTACAAAGCCCCCAAGACCTAGTACTGATTGGGAAGCAATACTGTAGGCACCTGCAGATACAGAAGCACACATAATCATCGTGGCATTGATGTTCAAATCCCCAATCGGAGACATCGACCCCGGAATCCGGTCACCTCTGGTTGGCGGAAGACTCACACGATGAGATGAAGAAATTGGCCAAACACCATCCATTCATGCGATTCAAAACGGCGGCCTTAGTAGAAACGTCTAAAGGATTCAGCTTATGGGCACAAGAACTTGTAGAACAAGATCACCCGTGCAACAACACTGGGAACCCCAATTGCAAGCAATCTCAAAGCAATACGATAGGCACCGGCTCTGTAAAAAGGAAGCGACCAAGTGCAGACCAGCCGGAAAATGCTCAGGAAATCACGGATGACAGCAAGCGTTTGCCATTTCGGACCACCTCTAGCAAATACAAACAAAACTCCAATCGGAAGCTCACATTTACCTATCCTTACAGCAAGAAGGACCCTATAGGTACTTAGCTGGTTTCGTCTTTAATCCGGTATATCCCCCTATAGAGTAATATATATAGGTACTTAGTAGTTCTCAATAAGGGGTTTGTGCAGGTCCACTGGCCCAATCGCCCTAACCCTTCACCCATCAGCCTTGACTGCCCCAATCTACCGATCTTGACTACCCTCCTACCAAGCCTACACCTCCTCATTTTCCATCAAGTCTGTTTATATCCTATTTGTCATCGCAACTGCTTCTTTCTGTGGGCCCCGGCGGAGTCGGCGGGGGCATTGGTTGATTGTATGGTGAGAGTATTTACGGGCCAAGTATGCTGGGATTGTTTTCGTCTTCCTCGTCCTCAAATTCGGTAATTTCTGGGCCAAGCGGCGGAGTCGGCGGAGGCATTGGCTGAACATATGGTGGAGGGGATGCAGCAGCGTCATAATTGGAATCTGGCCATCGCGGTTGCCCCTGTACATCAAAAACGCGATCTTGAAGGCGCGATTCGATGCTGTCGCTTCTCTCAAGGTAACGATCATCGCTTTCAACAAGGGCTTCAACATGTCGAGTATTGTCACGGAGCCAATCACCCCGCCATACGAGCACGCGGATCCCCGTGTACTGGTTTTGCATTGTGTGTGAATTGAAGAGCATAAAGCGGCGAATTATGCTGATCGTTTGAATACCGTTATAGAGTGTATCATTGTTCCGCGCCGCCCTCCGTGGGGCTATTGCTGGATTGACCTCATCGTATCGGAAGTGAAGTTGTAGCCGTAAGCGATTCCGTGGCCCTATATTGAACAGGTCAACAGCCCAGGGTGCGACGGGGTCGGTGAACCTTGGAGCATGATTTCGTGGGTCCTGTGGAGTGTCAGTATACAACAACTGTCGTTGAACAAAAAGAACATGAAAGGACGAATGTGCATCATGAGTTTTGGTGGTAGATAAAGTGATCCCCCACTCACAGTAACTCCCATTTCCCACCAGCCAGGTGGCCTCCCGGCAAAGTTTAGAGTCAGGTGCCGGAATTCCATCTGCCTTAGCATGTCTGACAGAATATCTAAGCGATCGACACCATTCGTCCAATTAAGGCGACCGCCTGCTGGCGTATTACTCATCATTCTGTCGGCAAGTGGGCTATCTCTAAATTCACGATCCGTAAATAGCATCTCAGAGGTTGGGCCTCGTCGCAGGGGCGCTCTTTGGCCTAGATCGAGTTCAATGTGTCCGATTTGGTTTCGGAGGTTGGGTGGTCGTTCGGTCAGAAAGGCTTCCGCAGCTAATAGGCCATGATGTACACCGTCATCTGCTCGTAAACGGGCACGTGGGTGGGTAAAGCGCAAGTGTTGGAAGAAAACTGAACCTGCTTCCCAGTGCAGGTCCTGAGAGGTGCGAAGTAGAGCAAGGGGGTCGCTGGGTAACTGTTCGAGCGCAAATTCATTCGCGTAAAGCTCGTATGTAATGGCTCCCCTCTCTCTTTGCACATTGTCAGCCATTCCCGCCTCCCATAGACGGGGCCTCCGGAGCTGGTGTCTATGATCAAGGACAAAACGCCTATGTTCCCTGGGCACACTGCGAAGGTAGCGTCTAATCCGCGTCTCTGAGCCTGCGTCGTCCTGACGGACCCGGACAGCCGCAATTTGAGTGAGAAGGGGCCTCACGTCGGCGAAATAGAACTCGTAAATAAAGTTGCGTATCTCCGCTGGAAATTCGAGAAAGCGGAAGACAAAGGGCTCCCCCCTTCGCCGGCGCCCGACGGGGGGCGAGCGCAAAACGGGGCCCAGGATCACCATAGGTTGGGGGACCCTCCGCGGGGTGAAGGGTGGGACGAGTGGTCTCTCAGGTGTCTCGGGCTGCTCTACCGGGGGCCGGTCTGCACAATCACAGGCGTCGCCCTGTGCCGCCTGGATCTGACGGGCGCGCCGCACGAGGCGGTCGAGCGACTGCTTCAGCCCTTGGTCGCTGAGGTCGTCTCCCAGGTGTCTTGTGTTGCATGGTACGTCGTCCGACGGGCACATGCACGGGTCGCACGCGCAGTTTGGATCTCGTTCGAGGCCTGCTGCGCCGGACGGTGGTTGCATGCTCTGGCTGAGGGCATCTATGCCTGCGTTTATGCCCGCGATGGTGACACCAGCTGCCCTGGGGCCACAGCATGTCCCTGCCATGATTATAGATTACGAAGAGGGTTTGTTATGATCCATGCACAGTAGGCGTCAGGTGAGTTCATATGTGAAAAGGCTGCTGGTTCTTCTTGATTGGGGATTAGGGTGTAGCCGTTTTAGGTGAAGTCTTGGTTATGAACGACGAGGGCGCTCCTTCCACCTTATAGGGTGAGGAGTAGCGATGGGAGCTGATTGAGGATTTCAATGTTTATGCCAAAACTGGTCCGCAATATTAGAGGCTTTGTAGGTAGTGCTCATCATTTGACTACGTTTTGAAAGAGGCGACCGGTTGCGGTCGCCAGTGTTTACTGGCCGACAGAGGCGAACAAAGAATTATTTGTACGTTGCAATGGCTGCTAAATCACTGAAAACAAGAATTAAGAACTTATTGTGAGAATGTAATAACAATCTGGATTCGGTATAGTTAATTCAATCATCAATTAATACTACCTGATGTTGATTCATATCCGCCTAGCAAGTGTTCGACAAAAGTCCTACCATCAATTTAATCCAGAAGCAGCTCCAGGTCTAGAGCACCGTGATGTTTCTCTGTCTCAGCAACCACGTTGCTACTAATCATTTGTGCCAAAGCAAGCTTGTCTTCAAGGATCAGTCGGGGGATGCGGCCTTCCAGTTTGTTGAGTAGCATAGGGATATAGTTGTAGAATCCAAGACATTTGACTCTCCTTCGACTGCTCTCAAGGAAACCAAGACATCAGAATTCCATGTAATTTTGCTACTGAATTGAGCCTTCATGTCGTGTTAACATAGAACCGTCTTGGGATTCTAGTCAAACGACCCACAAGATCCAAAAAATGGACCACTGACTCCCAAAGAGAAAACAATCGTAGAACGGAAGCGCGACGAACGAGGGGTATAAGCACAAAACACACACCCGCAACAAGAGGACAACAGCATACAGAACAAGGGTGCTTTTTTGTTGGATTCAGAATACCTGAGCAAGTCAACCTGGCTACAACCCCCCATCAACCCTTCCTCCCTCCCATGAATAAAGGCAAATCAATTCACTTCTCCGCCTTCGTAAACCTGGGCATTATCCATTATTCATCTCCAAGAAAAAAGGTGGTAACACAAAACCAAGTGCAATCCAGTATCTCGGCCAGACAGGAAACATTCACTCCGAGTCAAACACGTCCTTGGCCCTTCTCGAGCGGCCGCTGGTTCTCGTCGGCGCCGCTGCGGCCGCTGCCCTGCCTCGGGTCGGGAGAGCTGCTGCGGCGGCTGCCTTGCCCTTTGGCGCTGCCTTCTTCGGGGGTTCCGCCTTCGCCTTCACCGCAGAGTTCCTGCCGCTCCGTCGTCCGTTTGTCGCGGGGGGCTCTTCATCCTCTGCCTCTTCTTGATCCGCCTCATCCTGCTCTTCTGCCTCTGGTTCCTCTTCGGCGGGGTCGGACAGCTCGCTGCCGTCTTGGTTCTCGGCTGCAGCCTCCTGCTCATCCTCGTCCATGGGCTCGGCTTCGACCTCGACCTCGTCTCCTTCCTCGACCTCCTCATCATCGCTTGCGTCCTCCCCTTCCTCGCCGTCTTCGTAGTCCCACTCGGCGACTCCTTCCAGCATCTCCTCGTCGTCCTCATCATCATCTCGCTCCACGTAGTTGGAGCTCCTCCTGGGAACGGCGCGGCCACTACGACGGCGTTCCGACTCAGGGATGTCCGGCGATGAGGCGCGAGGTTTCTTGGCTTTGGCCGTCTTTGCCTTAGCGGCTGTCTTCTTCAGGGTTGTCTGCTTCTTCGACTTGATGGAGCTTGGTTGGGCGATCTTGCTCTGCGATCTTGCCTTTTTGGCAGGAGGCTGCCCGGCTTCATCCATGGATTTCCGTTTCTGTTTGAGGTCAGTAAACAGTCCACTCTTATCAAGGTGGGATGCTGATCCGTGGTGCGGAATATACCTTTTTGCGATCCATCGCCTGTAGGACTTTGTCCAGCCTCTGCTCAATGCCGTCGGGGATGAACTGCTGTTCAGAAAGCTTCTGCGCAGCTTCGTGGTTCGGGAGGGCAAGGAACAAGCCCGTGGGGAGCCCGGTCTTCTTGCTGTAGGCCTCGAAAGTCCAGCCGCGCTTCTCCTGCCATTTTCTGATAACAGCCAGCGCCAGGTCACACACCGTGTAGAGATTCTCGCTCTTCTCCGGCTCAATGGCGTCCTTTGTCTGCTTCACACGCTCCGCGTAGCGAGCCAGCAGCCCCAGATTGGATTCGTTGGCCACGGTACTGACGTAGTAGACGATGTAGCGGGAGTGGTCAACCAGGTCATCTTCAGCAGGGCCTAGATCTGGATGGTGAGCCAACAGAGACAGCAGCCTGGGCATGACGGCTTCCATAACAGGCGTGCCTGTTGCCTCATAGTGGTGAACTCTTGATCGAATCCACGTCTCCACCCTGGTCTTGAACTCCGTGACTGGCTCATACGCTGTGATGAAAATGATTGTGTAGAACCTTGTGCGAAGCTTGTTCTGTACCAAATATTTCTGAAGCTTTTCGATGAATGCTCTCCGGGTCTGCGGGTGGGCATCCTGTGCAACCAATGCAAGCGCGTTGAAGTCCTCGGGTGGAAGATGATCGTCAAGCTGCTTCTCTTTGCAGAGCTTGAGCACCAACTGGCCCGCGAGGAGTCGTAACCGCGCCTTGTGATGGCTTGGCGTTTGCTTGTTCTTGGACATCTCGCCGTCCTTCGTGATAAGAGTCTTGAGCATCTTGAACACAGGCTTCGCCCTCTCTTTGAGTTCTGACTCGCCATCTCCACGATCTTGCTCCTCTGCCCGTAGGCGATTGACCAAGATCTTCAATGCCAGGCATTTCGCAATGCATTCCTCGTCCATGTCCGCATCACTGACCCAGTCCGGATCGCTGTCCTTAGCATCGGTGCGTACCTGCTTCAGAATGTCTTGGATCATCTCGAGAATGGCCTGGTCCTTGTCCAACGTGACCTTGGGGGCCAAAACCTCAAGCTGGGAGACTATTGCCAGCTTGTTGAGGAAATGGGAAGCTCCATACTTCCACTGCTTCATGACCTCTTTGAATAGTCTGGTGGCATTCAAAAGACTGGTCTCGTCCTTCTTTGCCAGGAGAATATTTACCGCATACTTGGCCGCCTTCCAAGGCGTACCATAGAGTGCAAAGTTGATCATCATCTGCACGAAATTCTTGTCCTTGGGGATTTCTGCTGGATATTTCCGTGCGTATGAAGCGCAAGCCTTTAGTGTTTCAACGACCGAGGGCTCGTTTGCCTGTGTTGCAGTAGGCGCCTTCTCCGCGAGATCCTTGCAGAGATCACCGATATGTGACTTGAACAGGTCTGGTGTGCGTTGGGATATCTCGTTCAGAATTTCGTGCGCTGTGGCCCCAAAGCCATCTTGGTCGGTTCTGGAATAATCCAATATGGTAGACAAATGGCTGCGGTTGAACATGAAATAACCTGATCTGTAAAGCAAGGGGATGAGGACATCAGCAACACCAGAGAGTTGTGCACTCTGCAGACGCTTGATCAACTCCTTCAAAGCATTTCTGGCCGTCTTGAAGTCGTGCTCCGGACCAGTGATAAACTTGACCAGCTGATAATTCCGCGAATTATTCGCCTTTGCGAATTTGAGCAGCTCCGACTTGACCTTCGCATCATCGGGCAAGAAGCGTGTAATGTAATCAATCGTGTTCTTGAGGTTCTTCGTCTTGCGTTCATCGTCCTGCTCCATGACGCCGCCATTGTAGGCGTCGCATGCCTTGAGGAAAGTCTGGAGTATGGTGGCAAATTGTGGCTGACGGGCTTGAATGGCGAAGAAAGCCTTCTTGGCGTTCTGATCCAGTGAGCGGACCAGGAGTAGTATCCTCTCGGCCCGGACAGCGTCCTGGTCGTAGCTCGCTGCCCCTGGCTGTGATTGCGACTGTGAGCTTCCGTTTGCGCTCTTCGAGCTCTTCTTAGGAGGCGGGAAAGACAAGGGGACTAGACACTCGAAGACTACCCTGTCGAGAAGTACGTTGACCTCTAGATCATTTGCGTAGAAGGAGCTGTAGATCTTTGAAGGGGCAGCCGACAGAGCGCCGACAACCTGCTGGTTGCCAGCAAGGATCTCGCCCGTCGATATAGCCCAGAGCTTGCCCAGCAGCGCCATAGCATCAACGCGAACCTGTGGCCTCCTGTCACGGCATCGATCGGCGAGGCTAGACAAGATCGAGTTCTCCTTCTCAAGACCACCATCCGAAGCTAGCTTGAGAATGAGATCGCGGAAACCAAAAGACTCGATAGCCTTCACGCCAGCCAAACGGACCTTCTCATCGCTGTCATTGAGCTTTTCTCCCAGACCGCGAACGAGAGCTCGCTCATCCTCCCGGTTGAACCCGATTCCTCCAGCATTTGTGGATAGAATGTACCCCACAGCTGTGGTCCAGGAAGCTCGGATGATTGGAGACTTGTCGTTCTTGCGGCTTAAGAAGTTTAGGTATGCTTGGTGGTATGTTTGTGCGAAGGACATTGGAGAAAAGGGAGTGGTTAGGGGATTTGAAGGGGCATCGTCCGTGTCGAAATCCGACATCCTGTAAAGAGGATATGCAGCAGGGTCCAGTGCTGGCGGAGGCGGTGGGCCAGCTGCCCCAATACCTGAGATGACATCTCCCAGGGCTTCTGTCGCAAGCTGTCGCAAGCTGATGTTGTCGGCTGATAGCTCCGCATCAAGCTGAGGGATGACATTTTGCAAAGAAGCTGGGGCAGCCTTCCAGAGTTCCCGAATCAGCAGGTGTGCCTTCTTGAGCTCCTTGAGGTCGTCCTCCGATGGTCCAGCTGGGCCGTCCTCATCATCCGATTCTGCAGCTCGGTGGCCGTTGCTGCCAGCCAAGCCCGAAGCTTCCATGATGACGTCGCTGAAGTATTGCCCCACGAATCTCGCCATTTTCTCCGGATTTTCGACACAGACAGATCTTGCCATCTTGTAGGCAGCGGGCTCTTCCTTGAGAAGGAGCGTTGTTTGATTCTCATCCCGGCTGGCTTGTTCAGTCTTGTCCTTGCCGGCCCCCGGGGCTGCGGCGCGCAGGAACTGGGCCATGATGATGTCGATGACCTTGGAGGGGATGGTAGTGGCCTCGTCGATCAACATTTCCAATATTTGTGTCATGTAGTGTTCAATATCCTTCCCAACGAGTTCGCCCGACGGCGCTTTCGTCCCCGAGACCGTGTCGAAGAAGCCGGTGAACAAACGGACAAAAAGCTCATCATTGTTGGGTATCTCGTCGAGTAGGAGGATGCTCTGGACGTCGGAAAGGGATATGAGAACGTATCGATGTTGATTGTTCCAGGTAGACGATGGATCTTGTAGGGCAGGTAGAATCTGGTTGATGAAGAGGGCGAAGATATCCTGTCACTCGTGTCAGCGTGCCATCGCCCAGTATCGCCGCGCCGCCTTAAGCTGCTCACCTTGAGCTGAGATGAAGTGAACGGCGCATCGGGTGCACAGATCTTCAGGATATCCACCATGCAGCACGCAGCATAGGCCTTGACGCCCTTGTCCTTGTGGCCCAGGATGTTGGCGGAACAGAGCTCCTTTGCGACCTTTGTCAACGAGTCCTTGTGCTCCCAGTCCTGATCGAGCTCTGCCAATTCCTTTGCCAGCGTGTCGAGTCTCTTGTGCAGTTCTGCGGTGGGTATCGGCCTGCCGGCGCGCCATGACAATGGTTCGTTGAACCGCAGACCGTCGTTGTCGCGCTCCTCCTCCTGCTGCTCCTCCTCCGGCGCGGGCTCTGCCGCTCTTCTCCGGCGGGACGACATGATGCGCTAAGGCTCCCTCTCAATTGCGGCAGCGATGCGATGAGGGCAGAATCCAATTGCACGTGCACGCAATGCTCTGCAGCTCAATGGCCGGGGCTGGAGGGTTCGTTTGTAGAGGGTAGTACTGATCGGCCGGCTCGTGGAATCAAAACATCCAGGCCAATCCGAGGAGGCGGGTAATGAGCGGCGAGGGCCTGTCGCGAAGGGGCCGCTCTCGACGTGAAATGGACACAGACACGGTAAGGATGCAGACCAGAGCTGTGGGTAGCTGGTGCAGAGCTTCGCGGGATGTGGATCGAGATGTGGAAGTCGTCGCCAGCTTGCGGGCCAGAGGAAAGGTGGGCTCTAGTCGGTAGTCGTGGTCGCAGTCCCAAAATCCAAGAGACCCGCGCTGCTGCCCAGCCTGAGCCTGTCCTGTCTTGTCCCGTCCCGTTACGCGACACCTCTCAAGCAACGGCAGGCGCGTGCTCCTTCCCCACAGGCAATTAAAAGTGGGTCCGATCGATAGCGCGGAACGGGGGGAACGACATCTCTTGGTTCATGCCTGTCTCGGCTCAGGATCCTTCCAACATCAGCAGCTTCTCGAGAACTGATTGCCTTGGGCTGCAATCCATGCCTAGAGGTACTAAATGGTCAAACTCGACGTATGCAGACATTTGGTCCTGAAAAACTGTCAGCTTCTCAATCGCCTGTGTGCGGCAAGCTTGCATAGAGCCGAGTTCTCACGATGGAAACGGTAACCTTCCTCAAGGCGTCACCATCCCCCATCAACACATGCTCGAAACTTGTCCCTCGATTTCTGATATTTTCAGCGAAGGCGGGCTGCATCCTATTCCGTCCTGTCATATTTTCCATGCACTATGCTCTCTATCGCCCATCATACTCATCTGCAGGCAATTGTCTCCGCCACAATTGGCCCTGAAGATCTGGAGGCTTATGACAACACCATGGCACGCCCCATGGTGGGAGCTCCGCATGACAGAGTCTCTTGAAGTGTGGACTCACGAGATGCTTGTATGCGAATTTTGAAAGTTGAAGGGCAGTGACATAGGGGGCGGTCTCAATTCTATAGGGCTACTGTCTTGCTCGTGTTCCAGGTATAGTTTTCGGCCGGGTGCTGTGCCTTGACTTTGACCAGACCAGGGCCTCATGAGATGCAGAAATTCCTCTCTGGTAAGTTCAAGCATGCGCTTTTTCAACTCATCACATTCTTGTTTCCTCCCTTGCTGCTGGTCAATCCCGCTGGATGTTCTGTGTCAAGTGACCAAGTCTCCTTCTCGGCTCCACTCAGCCGGACGACAGAGGAAGAGTGACAACTGCTTGTAGTGCGAAATACGTTTCTATATTTAACCACTCTCGTTTCCCCTCACCGTCCATCTCTTTGCCCAGTCGTCTTATCCTGTTGCTGGCTGCTAGGCAGCCGGTCAAGAGGGAGGCGAAGTCGGCCTGTGCCCTATGGTCAACTCTACACAAGATTCGTACCAGATAATTGCATTCCTCCCTTCTCTGCGCTCTAGCTGGTGGTGGGTCAGTCCGTTCTTGTCTCGGGCGAAATGGATGAGATGGATCCAGAAATACAGGCTCCTCCAGCTCGGGACGGATGTACATGTCAGCGGGTTTGAAACGTGCAGAGCTATGCCAAAGATAAGACGTGGCATGTGTTTTCCTTTACTTTGAGAGGACTTCCTTGTATGTGACAAACTCTTCAAAAAAGGATGGTTCTAGAGGTACTGCCATTTGGCTGGTGTTTCATCTGCTGTCATACAGCTCACCAAGGTGTTTTCATCCTGTGGTGCCATGTCGGGTGTACATTGCAACACCTCTGCTGCCGTGTGTATTCCCACAATCTTCAGGGGCGGGGCCGATTGCCCAGAGAAGTGAGCCTCTGTGGGCCAGTATGGTGCACAACACAGGACGCTTTGGGATGAGCATGCCAGGTCAAAATCACAAGTCCTTGCCTCGGCCCTGTCAAGGTTACAGGGCCAGGAGCTAGGACGGAGGACAGATTGGAAAAAAGTGACTTAACAGTTCCTAAGATTATTTTGGAGGGCCTGTGCTGGTGGCAATTGGTGAATACCAACCCCTGATAATTCAATAGATGGATTTAAGCATCAGCCTGGGTGTATACTCTTGTGAATTCTTGAACCAGAACAATTGAATCGCAGGAATTTGTGCGCCAGGAAACAGGATCACAAGGACGGAGCTGGCCAGCGGGTGGCTTGGAGGAGGGAGCTGCAGGTACAGCAGTTGAGAGCGTGGTTCACCCCTCTGTGATGCTTGTTGTTTACGGGTTTAATATGTTGAGAGCTGGATACAAGACGACAAACATTTCAAAAATCTCAACACCCGCCCGTGAAGGCCATTGTACGAACTTCAAAGTCCCCTGTCACAGCTACTGACCCTTCCCGACTAGAGAGCTCATCCCCTCCGAGGACGGTCGCACTCCTTGCCTCCTTCCCCATCGCACCAACCACTGACGTTGCAGGTCACCCGCCCGTCATATTTCTCTCCTCCGCAACCCTCTGACCACCATCTCGCATCGACCCTGTGCATCGTCACATCAATCTCAACAACAACCCAATCGATCAGGCTCAGCCCAAGTATCTCGGTATGTGCCATCCTGCCCAGCCAATTGCTCACCCACGAGACTCTCCACTGCCTGCTGCCCCTGGAGCCAAGTCTGAGTAACGGTGCTGCAAACACTCCCTCCCAGACCGTGTCGTACAGCATCTCCTGTCTGTCCGCCCTCCCCCGTCCAGATTGCCCATCCACTTGCGTGCACGACACGGCCACTGTTTCCTACGTCCCCTACTTCTGCAATCCACAGTCTTTCCTTCGTCCTGTTTTCTTCATCTGCCTCACAACTCCCTTCACAAAGCTTCCACTTTCACTTTTTGTGTGTTGATCCCTAGTTCACTGCAATCTTTTGTTTTTCCATCACCCCACGCTCTTTTCCACCATCCCACCACAACACCACCGCGGTCCTTGGTTTCGCACGCGCCATCACAACATCAGTGGCCTCCCCCAACCTCCACCTTCGTTTCCTCCATTCCTTCTTCAGCTGCCCAGCACTCCGTCGAAGATCACCTATCTTACCATCTCTTGACCCAGTCTCTCGTTTGAGTCAACATCAATCATCTATCATCAATCATGTCTGCCTCTGTTGGACACCACGGCAACGCCTTTGAGAAGTGTGGCGCGGCTGCTCCTGTCGTCATCTCGATCCCTGACGATGAGAGTCATGTTGGCGCCAACGACAAGGTCAAGAACGCCAAGAAGGACGCGCTTCTCACCAAATACGCAAAGGGTCTGAACTACTTCCGCATTGCCAAGTACCTGTTCTTCCTTCTTGCCATGGTTGGCATCATCGTCCTGTCCCTCCAGGTCTTCGTCCTGTCCGCCCAGGTCGTCAAGGGTAAGCCACATTGCCACCTCAATAATCTATAATTCTTGACACTTATTCAAATCCACGCTCCTTGGACAGACCGGAACACGATTCAGAAGCTCAATGACGAGATGGGCACCGCGCCTCGTCTCCACGATGTGGCTCTTGAGGGTCAGCTCGGCGGTCGCATGTCGTATCTGGAAGGCTTCAGTGGCATGACTGCCGATGACGACGATACTGTCATCCTCGCCGCCCGCGACGTTATGGTTTCTGATGACCTTTCAGCTGCCACCTCCACCGTCCTCGTCACTTCCGTTGCAACTGCCGCCTCGACCATCGCATCCAGTGTTGGCGAGACTTCTTCTACTGGAACCTGTAGCAGCGATGTTGACACCACAGTCAACGTGATCAGGACCACGACGGCCTTCCTCTCTTCTACGAGCAGCACACCTGCCATTGAGGAGTCAACCACAACTTCGTAAGTCATAACTCTTTCCACACCGAGGCTCGCCAAGACTAACCTGGAATTTCGTAGCGACACGTCCCTGACTACTGTGCATACACAGATGACCACCACCGTCTTTACTAACACTACTGGCACCAGTGTTCTCTCGTCTATTACAAGTTCCCTCCCGACTGGGACCAGCCTCTTCTCCGTGGACGCGCTGAGTGACAGCATTGACTCCCCCATGGCCACCCTGCCCGCCGTCTCAACCCCTACTACCACGACGTCAGCCAATCCTTGGACAATGTCTGGTCTTGTGCCCAACAACCCTTTCCACTGTCTCGAGTTTGGTGATGGTGCCGGTCCATGTGACCGCCCCTATGGTTGGCCCAACACCCCGCCGAGCTCGGTTACTCTCAGCATCCCGGAGATCCCAGCACCAACATCAAGTTACGGGCCTCCGAGCCTCGTTCCCATCCCCTTCACCTCGCCTTCTTCCCCAGGCGGCATGACCAACTCTGCGAGCTCGGACACCGGCGCTGTGTCGGGCACAACCACAGCAACCAGTAGCACCCTCAGCGCTACTGACTTCAACACTGTGCCTGCGACGACCAGCCCTACCGGCAGCACAATCAGTGATGCGGACACCACCGTTTGCGGCCCTCCCACCACAGTCTACGTCACCCTCAGCCCATCAATGGACACTTCGACCACAGAGGCCGGCCTGACCGTCGCTTCCCTCAGCATCGACGGCGGTAGTGATAGTACCAGCAGCAGCCCCTCAACCGTGACCAGCACAAGCACCAGTCTTGCGAAGACCATCACGGTGACCATGGCATCCGTTACGCAGACCATCCGCAACTCCTCCGCCACCACGACCTCTGGCCTGATCACCGCCACGGGCTTCACCCTGACCCTGTCGGCGCACGGCAACGGAACCTACAGCCCGACTACCACGGGCCCTGCGACCGTCGCCACTCTGCCCCCCAATAGCGGCGGCGAGAAGGCCGTTGGAAAGCCCATGGGCGCCGGCGGTAATGGAGGCACGGGCAACGGCATGTACTGCGTCGTCATGCTGGTCAGCCTACTTGCGCTGTTGATCTAGGCGTGGAGGGCGTTGTGTCCCATCGTGGACGCTCACACATCCAACCTCTTCTTGAGTTTCTAGACGCTCTTGATTGAGCTGGTCTTTTCTATCGGCACCGTTCCTGAGTCCTTCGTCTCCGCAGATACCACCCTTTTCATCTTGGACCCGACACGGAACGAAATGCAGTTTTCATTCTACTCAGTAGCCTGTTCTAATACCACGTCTTGTCCCCCCACATTTCATCCTTCTGCACTCTCTTTTCAAAGACTTCTCTTTCAGATTTACATCTTGAATCTGGGCGGGCTTCTTGGAGCCGGTGATAAGAGATCCGTTCCTGTTCTTCATTTGAAGATCATTTGGGATGGAAAGGTCATGGAATCTCCCCTGGTATCACGGCGTTTACGGTTCTTTTTGATCGTTTTGATCTTGTGGTCTTCCTCCGCCCCCTTCCTCTTTTCCACACATCTCATATCCTAATCTGCCTCGAAACATAGGCATTCTGACGCTCAGCACCGTCTGTGGAAATGGGAGGAAGTTTCACGATCTCTGTCTCTTGTACATTAGCATGCCAATAAGGTTTACTCACGTTTCACTTGTTCTGGGCCAGTGTGAAGCTCATCAATGATTCTGAATCAATACTTCAGAGGCCCCAATGTTGTATGATAGGAGACTTGGATTGTTTTGTGCTCCACCTTCGTGCCAGTTCTCAATGTGGACGGGTTTTGCCACATGGGTTCAATTTTGTCAGGTTGGAAACACACTTTGGCCCAGGGATTTGTCTTCGTGCCTTGCCTATGAGATGAGCTATGAATGCATGGCCCTTCTGGAATATTGTCTATATCCTGTCGTTTGCCATTCTGTGACATGAATTAAAAGACCGCACCCCCTTTGTGGTGCGAAATAGTTTGTGGGATAAGTCAAGGTGAACACACAACGAGATGCATGGCCTGCTGAAAGGTCTGCAAGTATTCCTCACATTCGTAGAAGACGTTTATTCGATTATTGACCATAGCTAGTGGATTGTTGTCGGTTGAACCACTTTTCAGACCAGGAAGAAACTGGTTCGAAGAGAGCCTGAGACTGTTGACGAGATAAATATGCCCCACGTGGGCCAAAAGGCCAAGCTCATGATGATGCCTGCCTCTTAATTCATGTCTGGGACTCAAGTTTGGCTCACCAATAGCCCGGGTCAAGGTTTTCAGGTTATGAGATGTGCAACAGGAAGTGTAGGTAGGCCGCTGGAAATTTCCAAAACCTGGGCCACATGGAGACAGGTTCAAAAACTTTTGCAATCATCAATGAGTCTCTTCTAGTCACATGATTCTAATTGCTTGCTTCACTTGATTGCGTGGCTAAGGGAATGGCTCGAATACCTCTAGCCCAGACGCTCAGGGCTCATTGATCTTTACCGGTACTTCCTGGTGATGCTTTCGCTGAGTGTCTCCCCAAACCTGTTCAATGTGTTGTCCTGCAGTGGGCTTAATAGGGGCAGGCAGATGCCACAGGCAGATTCATAGGCGAATTGTGCAGCAAATGGATGGAATAATGCACGGCCCTGCATGTGCAGTAACTATGCCCAGAAAGCTGTGGCTTAGAAGCTGCTGCCTGCTCAAGTAGTAAACAATATAGCACTTAATGGACGTGAAATAAGAATATTTATAGCTGCCTTTGCTTCTGTTTTCTGTCTTTTGCTATTTTCGCTCCGATGACCGTATATGAGGATTGAGCCTTTTATTGTCGCCTTTACTAGCTTTTAAGCACCGAGTTCTCTGTTTCGATGAAACCCCCACTTGCCCATACCAACTACGATGGTTGAATATCAACACGAAGAACTTGCCTCTATATCCACAATCCGACTCATCCGGTTAGAAAAGGATAAGGAATATTATGCGATGTCTTATGTCTGGGGAAATCCGGACCCAAGCCATGAAATTAGAATTAGGAACAGCCGGTCGAGCGAGCGTTATATTTTTAAAGTCGCCGGTCGAGCGAGCGTTATATTTTTAAAGTCCACCAAAATCTCTGGCAATTTTTCAACAGCCTGTGGGAACTTGAACTTTTCGACCGCTGGTTTTGGACCGATCGGATCTATCTAGATCAGACACACGGAAGCAACAAACTTAAGAACCAGATCCCCCAGATGGCCGAAATATATCACAATGCGGTGCAAGTTGAAGCCTGGGTTGGGGCGACGGTATCACAGGGCCGGGGGCGGTCACCGGGGCGGTACGCGGAATTTGCCCTCGACAAGTTTGAAAGGTCTGGCCAGGCTCTTGCTATCACAAGTCCCAGGAACGAAGATTGGCCGCAAGGGACCAGAATTGCTTCCCATGATATTCGAGATGTCGAGTATTGGAAGCGTGTCTGGATTGTGCAAGAGATTGTGAGCGCGAAGCGAAATCGTCTGCATCGTGGAAAATCAGGAGATTGAATGGTCTCGATTAGACGAAATGTTCGGCGTCATGCAATACAAATTTTATTGTGACGCCCTCAGGCGGAAGGCACGTCCCACAGATCGAGGTTGCATTTCTCCCTTGCTACTTTGTCATTAGCGGTGGCCATAAAAGTACAAAGCCTCATGACTTGGTCTATGGCATCCTCGGCTTGGCGATCAAACATGGAAGCGGCTCATCGCGACCTGATCTCGTTCGAATGGTCGACTATGAAGAGCCAGCTGAATATTTGATGATCGATGCCTTATTTGAGTTATTTCCGGACTACCACGATTATAATATCGCCATGGAGCCACTGTTGCATTCCTCTCCTTAGCTCAGTTGGAAGAGCGACAGACTGTAATTGTATACACTGCCTATCTGCAGGTCCTCGGTTCGATCCCGAGAGGGGAGACTTTTTAGCTTCGGATATACTATGTATTCTTTTTACTATTTAGGTAACTTCTTAGTCTTATTTACTAATATATTTTTCTACCTATTATTATCTTCTTTTTAGCTTTCCATCTACTCTTTTAAAAGCTTATATATAAATTCAGTAATAGCTTAGTATATCTTTTTATAGTTCTTTACTAGTAGGGAACCTTAGAAGATCATGAGGCCTCTCGCGCCTTTCAACGCACGGCGCAGCACAATGCGGTCACATTGGGCCTTGCTCTCGTCCTCGGCATCAGATCTCAAAACGAGAGGGGACAGATCTTTCAGAGCTGGAAAGAGACGCGAGGAAACATGTGTGAGGTCTGGAGTATCCGGAGGTGTAAAGCTAGTGTGTCCAGGGAGCTCCGTCGGAAATACGGCTCAACAGAGCGTGATCCGTCAAAGCACACAGAGGATTGGAATAGGTTCGGCCGTGGGGAAGCGTCAGTGTTTCTGCCAAAGTCAAACTTGCATGCACAGAGTGGATGCAATGGCATTCTATGCGACTCGACTCTGGCGTTCCAGATTCCTGACGCGGGCTTTTACGTGGAGCTACAATTACAGCCAAATGATGCCGACCGTTGGATACCTCAACGGAAGCTTTCTGTGGAGTTTTCACCGCCAGAGGGTGACATTGATTGTACGGATATTATCTGTCCTCGATAAAAAGAAGTAATACTAGAATTATAATCGCAAGATCCATGCGCACAGCCCCGGACACAAGGACCCAGTTACATCTTGACAGACTGGGCTGAAATTCCTCAAGACCAGGCCTCCGCCGGTCCGTCTCCAGGTGAGCCTGATGTGGCTAATCTCATTTTCCACGTAAGAGACATCAACGCTCCCTCGAACCCCCCAGCCCCCACCAACAGCAACAGACACAGGCCTAGGAAGGACTTCTGATCCGGGATGCAAGATGAGTTTGGAAGGGTATAGGATATGTGAGAAATACTATCACAAATTATAAACGTAAATCCCACTCAATGAGTCCCCAAGCACCAGTGCCCTGCCTCTCGGGCAACACCTTACTTTCCTGGGTAATAGCCCTCCCGAACGCCATAGATAGGTCAAGGCAACCGATCCATCACTGTGGACCAAAACACCAAAGCGTCTCCTCGCAACTTGTCCATCCCTTCTTATCGCTGATGCCTTTTGCAAGGCCACCTCTGAGGTCTTTCGTTGAGCACTGAATCCCGCACCCATTCTTCACTTCATCGCTAGCGTTTGTTCTTGCCGTCTAACCCCGACTAGGAGGGGTTGATACGCGCAGGTTGTCTGTAGCTGTCCTACTTCAGAAGCAGCAAGCAGAGCCCTGCCGGCATGAATTCCCTCGGAAATACCACGCACACGCCCGTAATAGCCCGCGGCACAGCAATCGCGCACACGGTCGCGCCGGCTGAGCCGCCGGCGATGGAAGATAAATCCATCCAGCAGCCGAGTTATATCTGGCTCACTCAGTGCCTCCGCGCAGCCTCACGCGCCTTCCACTTATCCCGGATAGCAGGCCCCGCCTCCTCGAGCATCTGCTGCGTGACGGGGTTGTGTATGCTCTCGATGACTTTATCAACGACCGTGATGTGGTTAGCATGGTGCTTGTCGTCGCGGAAGCGGTACATGCGCCAGCGGCCCCTCTCGTCGACGTAGCACTCGACGATGCGGCCCGTGAGCGGGTCCCCGAGGGACTTGAGCGTGGCCCACTCGTCTTCTGTCAGGAACAGGTCGCCGTACTCGACGTAGGGGTCGGCCCCGCGCTCGACCTGGCCCTGCGCGAAGATGAGCAGCCGCGCGGGCGGGACGCTCTCGTAGTCCGTGTAGGGCTCCGTGATCCCTTCGGCGCGGTCCTGCTCGTCGGGCTCCACGGTGGGGAAGTGCAGCTGAAGCTTGAAGTCGACCGTGTTCTCGTCGGCCGGCTTCCACTTTAGTATGTGCTCGTCGGTGCCGCACTTGTACGGCGTCTCGCGGCACGTGAAGATGAGCCCGTCGTTGCCGTGCGCCAGGTTGGGGAGTACCTCGCGGAACATCTTGACCATGCCGTACGCGAGCTGCATCTCCTTCATGACGAGTTGGAACGCCTGGAACTTGGCCTCGTCCGGGTACTTCTTGAATATCTGGCGGTACGGCGCGTAGATCTTCTGGGTTAAGTAGGCGAGCCGCTTGTCGAGCGGCCGCTCCAGGAGAGACATGCCGTCCAGCGTGAGGCAGTCGAAGACGAGGAACTGCGGCTTCTCGCTGCCGTTCGGCTGCCGGCTCATGATGAGCTCGCCGTCGATGATGGACTTGTCGTGCTGCCCGCCTTCGTTCTCCGGCGTGGGGAAGTGCAGGTTGCGGAACTGCATGAACCAGAAGTCGTTCTTGCGGTCGATCAGGTACGCGATCTCGTCGCCGTTCTCGTCCGAGGTCAGGTAGAGCAGGTATCTTATGCCGTCCGTCTTTTCGCACACGAAGTAACTGTGCCGCGGGAGAGAGAGCACGTTAGCAAGCCGTTGGGAGGAGGGCCTGGCCCTGGCCGCGACGCCCCGAGACGCTCCGACAACTTACTCCTTGGTCATCAGCTCCTGCACGTGTCTCCTCGAGAAGCTCACGGGCTGTGCTCCTGGGAAGCCGATCTGGGACCGTCCGAGCAGCCCGGCGACCTCTTGGCGCAGCTGCTGGAGCAGCTGTCCATCGGCGCGGACGCCAGGCTCGTCGATCTTAGCGATGGGCTGTGCGCTCGCGTCCATGGTGCTTGCGACAACCGTTCCGTGACAATCGTGTTGCGGCTCTGATGCGCTCCGTCACTGGTCGAGTGGGCTACTTCAGACACATAAGTTCGGTGTGTGGGTTTGATCTCATTCGAAATAACATATCCTGTGTCGATATGGTTGGGTAAAGAGCAACTGGTCGGAAAACGAATTGAAAGGGACAAAATGAAAATGGGTTGGTTTAAGAGGATGTCCAGGCCAGTTCCGCGACAATGGGCAGTCAATGAGAGATGGAGAGCTATAGCCAGTGCCTGCCGCCTGCATGCTTATCGGCAATCGTAGGTAGCTTAGCTACTACGACAGCCTAGACTTGGCCTCTTGGATTTGGCCTCGACATTTGGCCTCTAACAATTGACTACGGCTACTCATGCTTAACAGTACACGAAATGGGGCAATAAAACTGGCTGGACGTAAAACCTACAAGGCTAGCAGCTAGCAGCTAGCAGCACAAAGTCTCTAATCTGGATAATCCATTCAATGGTCTTGCTGTCAAGAATGCACGCCCAACTCAGCCGAACAAGGCAGGCTGCAGAGAAGGCAAAGCCACCCAACCGCTCTCTCTAATGACTTTGCACCCGCGGGATGGATCGCAGCAACTTATGTGCAGCTTTCATTATACAATTAGAGCCCCCAATTTTTGTCGCCTTTTGGTCTCATTAAGCATGTTAGGGCCTTTGGTCTGGCTCGACGCAATCATCCATTTTCCTCATCGTCTCGTCATCGTCAGGCATGGCTCGAGGTGCCTTTTCCGCGGGCCTTCTAAGACTCGTCGATCTTGTCAACCTCGGCCCTCGCCTCCTCCCATGTCTCCTTGTTCTTTTTAGCCCACTCGATCTGGCTCTTGGCATAGGCAAGCTGTGGATATATTCATTAGCTAGGGCCACAAGCAGGTGGGTTTGCAGCAAGAACAAGAACTCACCATGTACCGTCTCAGGTCATCTTCTTTCTCCTTCTGGAAACGCTTCATGTCTTTGAGGACACTGGCACTTGCATCCTTGACGTCCTTGGCCACAGCAACCTGCGCCTGCTCAAGCTGGGCGATCGACTCCCGCGTCCTGCCTATGGTGTCCCGTCGCGTCTTCTCCGGATCAACATCCACGACCCCCTGCACGGCATGGCGTATGGGGCCGAAGATTTTGTTGGTGATCGAGTTGCCACTCGCTGCCTTCTTATGGCCCGGGTTGCTGTTGGATCGCTCGGGAGAGCCAATCTTGGCCGATGGTGCTGACGACACATCGCCGTGTGTGGGTGGAAAGTCGGAGTCAATGGAAGCCGTGTCCTCCTGGCTGCCTTCCCTGCGATGACGATTCGGAGACTCCTGCAGAGACCTCCGGGGCGGCGACTGAATTTGTTGGCTCCCGCTGAGGTACTGGTCGATCCTACGGGCTTCGGCCTCGCTCCTCTCAAGCTGATCCAGTAGCAGTCTCTTCTTGTTTAGCTCATCGTTGGTGACCTCCTGTTGTATCCGTTTCATGATCCGATATCGCAGGACGCTTCGGACGACTCCAGCGAATTGCGCATTTTCCCTCATTGGCTCCGCGAAACTGGCGCCCAGTGAGGTTGATAGCTCTTCTGTGGCGACGTATGACATGTCTGAGGCTTGTCCGATCCGCTCTATGACGGGGCCGAGTGTTGGGTCCTGCTCGGACAACGCGAACGCGTTGTACTTTGCACCCAGCTCGGACAGATCGGTCGCCAGCAGGGAGTAGTGGCTGAGCGTCCGCCGGTTCACTTTCTCCATCGGCCCCGTAAGGAGCTGCTCGAGCTCCTTGATGGAAGACTCAAAGGATGTAAAATAAGGGTCCAGCTCCTGCTCGCTCAGGTTTGCATTTTCAGGCGGAAAGCGGGACAGTCCTGCGTTGTTGCCCGTTCCGAAAGCTCCATCAACACCAGGTCCAATGGTTTGTTGCGACTTCAACTTGTTGGAAGATGTCGGAATCGGAAGGAAGCTGTGGGCAGCTGTTGGGTTTGCAGGATCCAGCGGGGGAGCTTTGAAAATGGACTTTGGTATGGAAGCGACCGGGTGTGAATGCAGCACCTCATTCTGCGCGTTTGTCAAGTCAGCATCTGCCCTCCACATGTTCTGCTTTAACGGAGAAGTTCATACCCAGCTCGCGTTAGGGTCAAGGAAACGCCACCACACCCCGTCCGTCCGGATCTGCTGGTTCCGCCGACATCGATTCAGAAACACGGCCAGCATGCGCTTGCGCAAGTCGATAATCTGCTGGTCCTGCTTCGCATTCGTAGGGTTGGCCGCATAGTCTGCCATTGTGTGTTTCTCTGGGATTGGAGGGATGATCAGGGTGGGGTGAAGTCGAATGAGGGCCTCCCGAAGAGAGGAGAACTCTGAATACCGTCTGCGAACCTCGAGATCCTGTTGGTCCTGTCAGTCACTGGAACCCGCGGAAACGCTCGCAAGTACTTACGCCTGTCCTGATCGTGTAGACAATGTATCTTCCTCCGCTCTCCAAGCTCTTGCCAGCATCTGTGATCAGGATGGGAAGCTCTGGGTTCTCGTAGAGGATCTGCTCGATGCGGCTGTCGTAGCCGCCGGGCTTCCGGCGTGGTGCCAACTGGTCTTGCGCCTCGTCATCGTCGTCGACTTCCGGGGAAGAACTCGCAGGGGCATTGTAGCTGGACTGGTGGGGTTCCTCAGGAGGCTGAGGGACGTCATACTGAGGATCTATAATGTCCCAGTCGCAGTCAGCATCGTCCTCTGACGAGCCAAGGGGGATGTCCTGGAACATGCTGAATGATTGGAGATTGCACAAAGAAAACAAAGCGCACTAAGTGATACGCACACTCGTGTGATGTTGGGGAGGTGGGATTGGCTATGGAGGAGGAAAACGAGTCCCTCCTGTCAAAGCTGTCCCCGTAGGGGTTGTTGTCTTCGTCGTTCCACATCCTGCCTGTAATTCAATTCACTGCTAGCTCTGCCGGTACGGGGTACGGGGAGCGGCCTGAGCTTGTCCTGAGACAGGTAACTTCTGATACCGGTGCTGGTAGGAGGCTGTCAACGAGGTGCTGTCGCAGGCGCAGGCGGCCGAAGGTACACAGGCGGAGCGCAGGAGGCGGGGGTGGGGTGCGACGGCTGGAGCTCTTAAGGGCCTGTCCACTTCACATCTGTGACTTTTGGCAGATGCTGTGTTAACAAAATTGTGGCAGTAACCAACTCATTCAATAATTTGGGTGTACTGCGGGTCCAAGGAATGGGTGAATGCGAAGTGAGGGAGTTGTCATATGAAGGTTAGGATGATGTTGAGAGGAAGCTCGGGCACTATCCTTGGCTTTGGAGCTAGGCTTAGGCTTACCTGGTGAGCCGATAGGAAAGCAAGCAATGACGAAGCTGAGAGCGCACGGGCCATGTGCCACCCACTTCCGTACTCGTACTTGACATGCCTTCCCCACAGCCTCTCACTCCTTCCTCGAGGACCAGCTATCACCATGCTGGCTTGGTCAAATAAATACCAGGGTTGGGTTGGGCATCTTCATCGCTTGAACAATCCCAAGACATTGTCTACATTCTGATCGCAGCACACATGGCATGAGAGATATGAGTATTGTAGGTGCAGGTTCAATATTAAGTTTTCATTGCATGGTGACACCAAAGAAGACTCTTCTGCCCCTCTGGTCTGTCTGCATCCTGCTGTGCCTTGAGCCTGCATAATTCTATTCCCTTGTTTTGTGTCTGTACAGCCAAATCCTCTGGCCCCCAGACTTGCAGTACCCTGAAAACCTGGTACCCTCCTTCTCTCTCTGTCCATTCCCATCTGCTGCTGCTGCCGAAAATGGGGGCCAATGCATCATCATCATGGATACCCTCTTCTCACTTTGATCTTCCATATCATCCTGTCCATGAGCCGAACAATGTGGCCAAAAATTCCCTCTGGCAGTTGCGTATCTGAGGGGTGGCAAAGTGCGGGCAACTGATGCAAGAAACCGAAAAAGCAGGTAAACAAATTAGAGAAAAAAACAAGCTGCCCCTTTGATGCAATGCCGCATGCGAATTCGCGCATACATGAAACCCCGCAGAAAAATGACAGATTGAATCAATGGAGCTGCCCCGTCGCCGTTTTGTTCGGTCGGGAGATCGGTGGTACATGCTGGTTGGTATGCCTGGTGGAATCAACACATTCGATGAGGGAGACCCAGCTATTCCTACAAGATGACAATAGGCTTCGTGTTCAGGTTGATGCCACCGGAGCTTGCTCAGAATCGTGGTCAGGTTGGTGCCACGAGAATATGCTCAGGAGCTTGTTCATGATGACGCCACATCAGCTTGCCCAGAAACATCTATCGTAGGGTACGAGAGAATCTGGGAAGCGAGTGGTGTACAGGGAGTAGCGGATAAGAGGTGGATGTGGGCCTGGAGCAATCATTCCATGCCTTGGAAGATGTGTCGTATGATCTTAGTCCAGCTCCATCGCGTCTGCTGGAGAGGTAGCCTGGTCCGGGACATTGGGCTCCGTCTCGGGAGTCTCAACGCCGCTCATGGCAGGCTTGATAGTGGTCACAGCCGGAGTCTGGTCGTCGCCGTCCTTGTTTGCTTCGGAGACTGGGGTGAGGGCCGAGTCAATGGCGGCCGCCTGTGCAGCAGGGTCTTGGTCGATCTTTTGCTCGATGTTCGCAGCCATGTCGGCAATGGTGTCAGTGGTAGATGTGGCATTTTCGCCCACGACGGACGCTACAGTAGCGTCGACAATATTCGCTACCACCTGAGTGACACTGGAGTCATCATCGTCTTCGGCCTTCTTCTGATTTGTGAGGGGGGCGGAAGCGGGGTCATCCGCAGCGGTTGTAGGAGGCTCAACCCGAGACTGCGCGGGGCTCTTCTTCTGAGGCTCCGCATCATTCACATCGGAATTGTCCTGGTTCGTTGCTCCTGCGCCCTGTTGACCCTCACCTGTGGTAGAGGTAGTGAGGCGGCCGCTTCGGCGAGGCGTTCTGGTACTCGCAGGACCGGGAGCTTTTGCCACGTTGGAAATAGAGTCGCCCGCATCGCTGGTCGGGTGCTTCTTTTCTTTACGTTTCTTCAGCTCGGATACGATTCTATCGTACTTTCTGCGAGTCGCCTCCTCCATCGCGGCGAGCTCTTCGACGCTGGCGGAATCCAGGGACTCATCGGTGGCGTGCATCTGATCGCCAGAAGCGCCGGCTTCGGCTCTTGGCTGGGAGGCAACAGCTAATCCGTCATGTGATACTCGGGCTTCTTTGAGGCGCAGAAGATTCATAGCTGCCTTCATTCGCTCCCTGTTCTCGCCTTCGCGAAGCCTTCGCGGCAGTGTGACTGGCTTTCCAGGGACATTGGGATTGCGACGAAACCTGGAAATGAATGTTAGCGTCTGAACCAACGACACACAAAGATCTTGATCTTACTTCTGCATAAAGTCTGCTTGCACACCCCCTGAAGAGAGGCGGTACACCTGTCCGAAGCTGGGATCGCGGAAGCCACTGTGATCTGATGGCTCCGGATCATCCTCAATCTCAATGTAGCCATTGTTGATGTTGCCACGGCGGAACGCGTAGACGATCTCAGACTGGCCCTTGATCTTGCGGAACTTGTGGGCAGGGCCCAAAGGTCCGACTGCCTGCTGGAGGGTTTCCATATGACATGGGCAGGTGAACAGGTTTGGATTCGGGGTTATTGCCCGAGGCGGATCCAGGCAGTCAGTGTGCCACCACAGGCCACATGCGGAGCAAGGAAGAATAGGGCGGTCCTCTCTGGTGGCCTTCTTACAGGAGTGACACAGAACAGGTTTGTTGTCTTTGTCGACAACCTGGTGGAAGTCAAACTCCTTCTTGTCGATGGTCTTCTGCTTCCTAGAGTCGCTTGTCAGCTGACGTGGCGCAAGGAGAGCAGAGGTAACGTGGATGGGGGAGATGGCTGAGGGTGAGCGCGAGGCTACAGGCTGTCGACATCACACAAATCTCAGATGGAACCGGCTGAGGAGGTGGTGCTGAGGAAGAGTGAAACTTACTTTGCTCCCTTGGGCTGAGGAACGAAGTCCTCGTATTCCCCGTCGGGGCCTGTCCTGACGCCCTCGAAGTACTCCCTGGTCTTCTTAGGCAGTCGGTAGCTCACTGCATGCTTCTTATCGAGCGCAGTCATTAGCGGCCCCCACGGGCCCTTGTGCTGCTTGACGAGACCTGGGTCGCGCTTGATGCTGCAATCCCAACAGTACCACTCCTCGTCCTCGTCGCTCAAGACACTGTAGGGGATGAAAGGATCGTGGCACAGCTGGTGGAAGGCGCGCGTGCATCCATCACAGCAGACGATCTCGCCGTTGCCGCCGCAGGACGAGCAGAAATCATCATTGTCCACCTGTATCAACATGTTAGTTGGGTGTTGATAGAGGTGGTCATTTGGGACGGTCCGGTCAGAGGCAGTTGTGAGACATCAAGGCAGGGAAGGCGTGGCGTTGTGTCCAGTGATGAGATGAGCAGGGATGACTCGCCTACACCTCACTAAAGGCGGGCGGGTGGCAGTGTCGGATCGGCCACTGGGGGGCCTGCCACTACAGTTGCACCTGGGCAGGGCCAGGGCCCGGGCCTGTGGGCAAAAAACCCAAAACTTGGCTGACGACCCTGGCACCGGGCACCAGCACCTGCGCGTGAAAAACAACAAGTGCAGAAAAAACACAAGGCCGGTGCAACCATGAGAAATATCTGCAAGTGGTTGGGAGATGGAGCAACGGTGTACGGGATAGAGTAAGGGAAAAGGATAAAAGGATGCAGGTATGCCAATGGCCATGATGACTGTGAAGATGAGATCTGAGGGACTTACCTGAGCATTCGGGTTGCCATTCATGGTAGGGCTGGCACGATCGGCACGGGCACGAGGATTTCCAGCCGCAGTTCCTGCCTTGTTCTTCATCGGCCTGCGAGTGAGGGTGATCAGTACTCGGTTCGCACGTTACTTCCATGTGCAGCGGTGCTTGGTGTGAAGGTGGAGAGGATGGCCGACAATGGTCTTTGGTAGCGAGTGCAGGCAGCATCAATCGTTTGTTGATACCACTTGCATCCACAGAAAGCCGTGCAGGTCCATGGAGCTTCAGTGACTGCTGGTGGTGGATCCAAGCCCACGTCGAAGACACACATGAATGCGATGCAGGCAATGATAGGAGGGTCAGGGCTAGGTAGGAAGGACATGTACTTACGACACCTTAAGTCGCGGACCAGTACGGGCCCGTTTGGCAGGACGGACCGGCGTTGCAGCCCGAGAAGTCAAGGCAGTGCTGGGCTCTCCGTGGGGAGCAAAGTCGGGCGATGTCGATGCAGCATCGTCGCCGTCGCCGTCTTCGTGCTGCCGCTTTGCGGCGCGGGTGGCTCTCGCACCGCGGCCAGTTGCAGGAGATTGCTGGGGCTGCGGCTCTGGCTCTGGCTCCTCCACGTCCGGCACCGACGACAAGTCCGACTGCGCGGACAGCTCGCGAACGAGTGAGCCTGGCATCGGCTCTACTCTGGCGTGGCTATCGTCCTTTGAGCGAGCGTCGTTGGTAAGGCGACGGGTGGTCTCCCTCGCGGCGCGTCTGCGCGTGGTGGCTAGGTCGTCCTCGCTCAGCTTCTGGGTGGGCGTGAAGTCCGGAGCGCCCCGACGAGGGTTTCTGGAACGCTGTTGTCCCAGACCTGGTGCATCGACGGCGGGGATGGTCGATGCAGCGTTCTGCTGGTCGGCGTTGTTGGCGTTGGGTTCGGGAGGCGCATTTGCGTTTCGTCGCCCTCTAGCGGGTGCCCGCCTTGGGCGTGACGCTATTGGCTGGGGCTCAGGACCAGGTCCTGGCCCTGCCCCGTTGGGATTGGGGGCGCCAGCCTCGTCGGCAGCAACGGCGTCGGCGGCGAACGCGGAGTCGGCAGCGGCAGCGGCGGACACATCGCCGATGTCTTGCATCGGTTTGTCCTCGTCGGCCTCTTGTGGTGGTGAGAGTGGTGGCGACAGGGATTTAGCCGTCGACAGTGAGGAGTCGCTACCTACTGAGCCCGAGCGAGTCTTGCGCCGCGAAGGCGACGCGTTTGCGCGGCCATTCATTCCGCGCGGTGCAGATGCAGATGCAGACTTGCGACCGGCGGAGCGGCCGGCGGATGGCTCGCGAGTCTGCAATTTCTGCCTCTTGGAAGGGTGGGGCGGTGTGGCGACCGCCTCGGGCTCAACCTCAGCTGTGTCTGGCTCGGCCCCTGCCTTGCCCGGACTCTGCAGCTCCTCTTGGGGCTGGAGGTCGTTCTCGTCAGTGTTTTCGTCCGCGCTGGTGTCCTCATCCCGCTTTCGTTTCTTGTTGTCGGCAAGTTCTTGCAGCCTTGACAGGTCCAGGCTGATGTGATCCCTGTATGGAGCAGGCTGCGGTGGGTGGGGCACGTATTCTTTGTTTTCGCGCGCCTCTGGCTCAAAGTATTCGATGGCAATCCTGTCTTTGTTACCCTCGGCAATTTTGGGGTTCAAGTAGAGGCCAAAAGAAAAGACCGATTCTGGGCTCGCAGTTTGGCGGAAGATAGACTCCGCCAGCAACAGAAAGCGCGCATTGTCTTCGTACTCCTCGTATAGAGTACGCAACGCGTATGCGACGCCGTAATTGTGATGCTCGAGGGCTTCTTCCACAGCGGCATCAAACGATTTCGTCACGACTTCTTTCTGCGCGACAATGCGCTCGAGCTCAGACTCAGTATAGTGAGGCCCGTCGCGCAGCTGTGGCTGGGCTGGCGACGGAGGGGCAGACGAATGACCAGGAGTAGATGGCTGAGCTGCAGGACTAGTAGTCTGCGGCGGCGCGGCCGACTGCGCGCGCGTTCTGGGTGCCATCTCGAGAATTGACGCGCTTTGCGCTGATGATTCGCGCTTGAAGAAAGTGTCGTCAATGTCGTTGAAGGACGCGACAGATCGCGGTGTCGTAGGTTGGTGAGATGTCGAGAATGAGGGCAAGTCTTCAATTGATTGCTTGACTGGGTCAGGCAGAAAGGGGTTTGAAGAGTGCGTGGGTGGGAATAACACAGAGCGTGTTGCCAGCGCAGGCTGGGTTAATGGCGGCAGTGAGAGAGGGATTGATTGCGAGTGATGAGAAGGCGACGGCGAGCTCTGAGATACGCGTCGTCGTCGGGGTGTGGGTGAGCTGTGCAAGACAGATTCACTGTGCAAAACAGGGGTCGGTGTCAATTCTGACGTGGGTTGGTCTTCAGACTCAGGCTGCACGATGTCTGAAGTCGGAGGGATCGAGGCTGAAGATTGGTGTTTGGCTGCTGCGGCAGAAGCAGTAGGGGCTGGCGAGTGGTTGTGCTCATGGGGAGGGAGTGCAGGTTCTGGTTGAACGTCTGGCTCAGGTTCAGGATCGGTCTCTGAGTCTGCATCTGCTCCCGTGTGTGCTGCTGCTGCTGCTGCTTCTGCTTCCGTAGGTTCGAGTCCAGGTTCTGCTCCTGGTTCAAAAGCTGCTTCAGGTGCAGGTGTTGACGAAGGTTGAGGGGTGGCAACAGCTGTGGAGGGGGTGGGCGATTGGGTGCCCGACATGTCGAACCGCCCATTCGAGCTATTGTCTGCAGCAGCCACCCCGTTCTTCCGCTTCAGAACAATACGCTTGCCCCCATTCTTGCGTGGTCCCGTCGTCGACGCGTTCCCATCCTGCCCCGAGGAGCCATCACGGCCTCCCGACGCGCCGCCGCCATGAAACGGACTGCTCGCCCCAAGCAGCTTCCTGAAAACGGCCGGCTTGGGCCTCGACCCCAGCGGCTCCATCGTCTCGAGAACTCCCTGCCGCACAAGGCCGTCCTCCTGGAAGCTCGCGAGCCTCACACGCTCGGGCTCTATCCACGCCTCCATGAACTGCCTCGACCGGTCCAGCGACGCCGCATCTCTGCTCTCCTTGTCCCTGGCCCTGCTGCTATCGTTGGAGCTCCGCGGCCCTCCTCCTGTTCCACCCACAGCCGGACTCGAGTATCGCGAGCGCGTGGCTCTCGTCGACGGTGGTGCACTCATAGCTGCAGCCTCGGGAGTGCCGGGCCTGGGTTCGCATCCCCCACCCCCTTCTTCGTCGAGGTGCTGCCTCGTGGCCCGGCCCGCGCTCCTGCTCGCGACCTTGGTGATTTGCGCCTGCAAACACCACCCTATATGCACTGTTAGCAATTATTTTGTTGCAGGTTCGGGAGAGATTCTGGTTCACCTCTCGAAGTGCTCTTCAGTCCGGGCGCCAAAGCCGCACTGTTTGGGTGGGGGCCTTGGTGCTGCAACGCGTTCCCGGAGGCGGAGATGCAGCTCTGGGAACGGAATGTTTGGAAAGGAGGTTCGAAATTTGAGAACGGACTGCCTTCCCCAAAAAAGAGCTCTGGCCAGGGCTGGGCCGGGCTGCTGACAGAGTGCCAACGCGCTCGTGCTAGGGGGTCTTGACGGGCTTGACGGGTTTCGGAGGTGCGGGTTGGCGAGCCGACCCTCCTCTGTCAGGGGCTGCACAGGCGGCCGAGATCCTCTTCAGTGCTACCAAAACCGTCCAGGGCAGCATCTGCGTCTTCCCGCCACCTGCTGCTGCCAGGAGTGCCTTCTGAAGCTTGAAATTGCCCGGAAGGTGTCAGAAAAGCCCGGTGACGTGGTGACAGTTCAGTTGAAGCCAATCTATATTTCCCTACATGGACATTTATGGCCGGAAATATTGTGATGCCGCGCGCGTGCTCGGTCAGGGGTTGACGGAGCATCAGTGAACCTTTGCCCAGACAAGGTCAAAGCAGCCGACTCTGAGAGCACACCGGCCTGTTCGCTGTTGCACTTGACCGGTTGGAATCAGCACCAGAGGCCGGCCAGGATATACCAGGAGGGGCCTGAAGTTGGAAAAAGAGAAAGGTAACAGAAACAGCGACAGGTAGGTGCAGCGGCATGCGACTCGGTGGCGTGGAGCTTGACAGGCGCCTAAACTCCGTGGACATTGTTCGCTCACTCACTCACTGGCCGACCGGCGCTCACAGGGCGGGCTGCAATGGACGGCTTGCCAACTAGCATAGACGATAGATGGTCCATTCATATGGGCTCGACACCGGGACTTCCTGCGAGCGGGCTCACCACATTTAATCGCATCATTTAACCTGTTCCGGGCTGTCGCATTCAATGTTGGTCTATTTTTCTTTTTTCTTGGGCTTTTCCTACTTGCATGCGTTTTTGGCGGTACCGTCCCTCCTCCCTGCTGACCCCCACGGGTCTCAAGAGGTTCCCACAGTGTGCCGGTACGTCCGTGTCGAGGCCCGCTCGCTCGCAGGTCGACCGCGAGACCACTCCTGTCCGCCTAGAGGATGGGATTTTCCTGGGGTCCGCAACTTCCCAGCGACTGTGCTGCGCGTACCTCAACTGAATTTTAAGCACTCACGAGTGCTGGGCTCGCCCATAAGCCCGCAATGCAGCCTTGTGTCCAACCAGCGAAATTACCACCTTGACGCCTCCGTTCGTGGCGCTAGACGAAAACCTGGGGACAATTTACGCCTTGGTGGCCGGCTTCTTCTTCTTGCCCTTGTTCTTGGCAAGGGGAAGCTCGAGGATCTTGAGGATTTCCTCATCCTCGATCTTGTTGTCGGTCTTGAACTTGGTCAAATCCCAGGCGGAGGGCCCTCCCAGCTTCGTGATGCCGTTCTTGGTGATAGCTGCAAGGGATGGTCAGTAATCTTAGGGGACACGAATGTTGCGCGGAGACAGTTACTTACCGACGGTGGTCCATGTCCTGACGACGGGGGCGTTGTCCTTGTCGGTAACGAGCTCGTACTGGCGGAAGACACCGCTGCGGACGCACTCGACAACGCCAGTCTTGGCGTCCTTCTCGTCCTCGAACTGCCTCAAGCTGAAGGGGAAGAAGCCAAACTTCTTCTGGGCCTCGGAGTAGATCTTGCGCGAGGTTGGTCGCTTCAGGCCATACTGCTGGGCGGTACGACGGTGCAGGGTGGACCGCTGGTCGATCTGCTTGACCTTGCCTGAGCCCGCGCTCATGCCAATCTCGACGCCCCAGACCTCGCCGAGCTCGGGGGTGCCGTCTCCCTTGGAACCCTCACCCGGCGCGAGCACAATCTTCTTCTTGTCCTCGATCTCGTTACGGGCGAACAGCCAGGACGTGGTGCTCTCGACGATGCTGACACCATAGCTCTTGGCAATCGTCTGGACGAGGTCGTTGATCTGGGCCTGGGTCTTGGGCTTGGCGGCCGCGGCCTTGGCCTTCTCCTCTTCGGTGCCAGATGCCAGAGTTCCAGGGGGGAGCATCAGCCTGAGGAGCAGCTCGTTGGCGTAGTGGGTGGCCAGCATCAGGTCGGCAGTCTTGCCCTCGATGACGTCGGTCTTCTTGTCCTTGGCCGGGACGATGATGGTGTCGCAGACGATCGAGGGGAAGCCATCGATCTGAGCACCAAGCTGGATCTTGACGGGCTCGCCCTCCTGGAGCTCTATGACAGCCTCCTTCTCGTCCGTCTTCAGCGGGGTGTAAGGCGTGACATAGGAGCTAGGAGAGACGGTGGTAGGGTGAGCAAAACCTGCGCAATGCCGGTGTCAGCAGGGTCCACGTGCATAGACAGAGCCTCGAGAGCTTTATGGGTTCGTTGTTTACCCTTGGAGACCTTCTTTCCGCGCCAGACCTTGGAGATCTCCTCCTCGAGCAGCTGGTCGCCCTTGCCGCAGATGTCGGAGATCTTCTCGCCGGCGACGCAGAGATCCTTGACAGCAGCGAGGACCTTCTCGGAGATCTCGGCCGCGGTCTTGTACTTGGTCAAGGTGTCCGGGTTGTTGAGAGAGTAATCTGTGAGGTACGGTTAGTATGTGGTCCAAACAGGCCATGAAGCAGACTCGAAGCCATTGACCATCGGCACAGCAACAATAGAGCTTGTCAGGCGGCCCGGAGGCGCAGGAGGCAAGCCTCGAGTCTCGAGGCACAGTGGACATGCCATGGCAGAGCTCCAGTGCAGCCAGATTCCGAGTCGTACGGGGCCGGGAGAGCTGCAGCTGGACGAGAATGACGGGGGACGAGGAGTCGGGCAGGAGAGGAAGGAGGAGAAGCTAACTGACCGATCTCCTTCTCTTCGGTCGCCATGTTTGCAGCTTGTTCCGATCTGGAACGGAGAAGTGTTGGACGAGGTAGGTGGTATGGAGAGAGTGTTGAAGGAGCGAGAGTAAGGAGGGTCTAGATGAGTCTCCCGAGTAACTTCGTACCTGATGCGAGAAGAAGAGAGGGGTAAGGAACAAAGCTGGGGGGGACTCGACGAGGGAGGTAGGAAGGTGGGCTCGTGATGTCTTGGGTAGCAGCTGCGAACGTAAGGTTCCCGTTGTGGCCAGGCGCAGGCGCAGTGATTTTTTACCCCTCCACTGCATTTCAAGGTGGGGGAGGGGGCAATTCTGTGGGAATTGGTCGTGCCGTTCCCAAGCAGGTATGGAACCGTACGTAAGGTTCGTCGGGTTCAATCCACGTATGACAGCATCCAATGCAGCAGCTCTGCCAAGCCCAGCATTGTTAAGCTCTGTGTCCTGCGCTGTGCTGTGCTGTGCTGACCTGCCCTGACCTGCCTGAGCCTGCCTGCCCTGGTGCTGCTGCTCCGGGGTGGGCTGGGCTGGGATGGGATGGGCCGTGGCCCGCATCCAGCAAGCTCCAGCAAGCAGCAGGAGAGCTCGAGCCGCATGGGTGATGCGATGGCTGGATGGGCGGGAACCAGCCCCCTCCGTGCAGACAACAAAACACACGGGCCCCCTTGAGACATGCTCTGCAACGGCATTTCTCACGACATGGCAGGTACAGCCCCCGTGACTATTGCACCCCCATTGATGCTATGCCTCCGTCCACCCTCGCCCCGGACCCTCTGCTGGGATATATCTGGAGCAAATGCTTCTCTGGATGATCCTCTCCGGCCGTCCGCATGTCCTGGCAGGCCTGTCTGGGATCAGTTCTCCTGTGGATGCATCCAGAGAAGATGGCTTGGGTTAGAAAACGGTGGTGACGAATTAAATCTATTCAAGGAGAATGCAGGCTGGTACGGAGGACGGATGCCACCGTAGTCTACCACAGTGCCGTACCTACCTAGGTACCTCACCGGCTCACCTATCACCTACGCAGACTCGGTTGGTCCGAGCGCCGTACAAGGTTCGCCAGGCCCCAAGCGTCCCCAGGGCTCTCTCCAGTCGCGACCGATCCCAGGAAGCGCGACAACGCGATCGAGACACATCGACCTTGAGCTCCATTGTTCCTCCTCCTCGCCTTCAACCGTTCCTCCAAGTGATAGGGCCCGACCAGTCAGACTGCTCTCAGCACCGTGTGGCCGGTCGCTGCGAACCGAAGCGGCACGTCGCCCCGTTGCGACAGTCTTGTCGCGATGGCATCTTCATCTGATTCCTCCGCCTCTGCCTCTGCATCCGCACCAGCATCAGCATCAGCATCTGCACCAGCCTCTGCACCGGTGCCTACTACAACCTCTGGCGAACCCTCTTCGGCCGTCTCGTCGGATCCTGCTCCATCTGCACCATCTTCCTCTACGCCCACAGCCGAGAATGGCGCCGCGGACGAACACCCAGCCTCGAAAAGCCACGCCTCCAAAGAGCCAACGCCAGAGACCGCAATACCAGTGCGTACCGAGGAATCCTTCAAGGCCTACCAGCTGGAGCGCATCATTGCCCGGGATAAAATCGCCACTGCCGCCCTGAAGGAGAAGCAAGCGCGCCTCGAAGACAATACGAAACGATGGAAACAAGAAATCGACGAATACAAGCTGATCCAAACCCAACCCACATCCCTATCCTTTCCCCCCTCCAGGTTATATGGTGAAGGCTACAATGGATTTGGCAACGGGCACACCGAGAATCGTGGCCCGCCGCGTCTGATCTATCCCAAAGACAAGCCTCGCGCCGGCAAGCGAACCACGCCAGCCTTGCCGAAGGCGAGCCGGAAGGACCTAAAGGAGCAGGCTGATCAGTACGAAGAACTAGTGCCGGTACGGCTCGACGTCGATTGGGACAAGCTGAAGCTGCGCGACACGCTCACATGGAATCTCCATGACCGCCTGGTACCTGTTGACCTTTTCTCCGCACAGCTCGTCGAGGATATGGGCCTAAAGGCGCCGCATGACCGGCCTGTCTATGAGCAGATCCAACATCAAATCCGCGAACAGCTGCTCGACTTCTACCCAATGGTCTTCTCTCAAGAGGATGCGCTCGACCCGGAACTGCCCTACTCGGCATACAAGAACGACGAGATGAGGATATTGATCAAGCTCAACATCACAATCGGCGCGGTCACACTGATTGACCAGTTCGAGTGGGAGATGAATGAGCCAGATAACTCTCCCGAGGAATTTGCTCGGATCATGGCCCAGGACCTGTCGCTATCAGGGGAATTCACCACGGCAATTGCGCACTGCATCCGCGAGCAGACCCAGCTCTTCACAAGGACGCTGTACGGTATTGGGCATCCTTTCGACGGTAGGCCAATCGAAGAGCCGGATCTTGCCGCCTCCTTCTTACCTTCGCCTTTGCCCACTGTCTTCCGCCCTCAACAGCAAGCCAAGGACTACGCGCCGTACCTATACGAGCTCGGCGATGCGGATCTGGAGAGGAACGAGGTTATATTTGCAAGGGAGCAGCGCAAGCAGAAGAGATCAGTCAACAGGCGCGGTGGTCCACAGCTGCCCGATCTCAAAGAGCGACAGAGGACGATACGGACAATGGTTGTCTCCTCGACCATTCCCGGAGCTGCTGACTCGATCGACAAGACGGGGCTCTTCAAAAGGGTGGCTGGCACTGCCACTGGACGAGGCAGGGGACGTGGCCAACATGACGGCACATTCTCAGATTCGGACGAGAGTGAGGAATCAGCACCAGACTCCCCGGCCATGTCACAGCTCGCAGGGACCGCGCGAACTCGAGGCATGCGTGGCGCTGCTACTGTCGCGCAACAGAAGATGGCTCACATTGGTCGCTCCGAGACACCCGAGGTCATCACATCACATCATCACGAGACTAGGACGTCAAGGCGTTTTGGTCGTGCCTTGGACGAAACGCCCGACGAGCCTCGTAATCACTGGGTGGTGGTCAAGGTGCCACGGACGTATGAGAGGGCGAGAAAGATTCTTTTGGATATGAAGATGGGAAGGCCCATCACGCGCCCCGATGCTGCTCAAACTCCCCGCCCACCACGTGCTCCCAGCGCATCGGTACCGCCAGGCAGTATGGGGCCACCGTTGACTCCCTCAGCACCACCCAAACCACCTCTCCTTAAGAACGCGAGCAGCATGTCGCAGCCTGGCTCCTCCGCGCCTGTGCCTCAAGTCGGCCGCGTACCCGCCCCTCCGCCCCCTGGGGAAGGCCAACCTCCCCTCGAATTAGTGAGTTGCCAGCTGGCCCCGAATGTCCCATACCCCGCTGGTTACTTTATCCACGTAGACTTTTTTACTGACCGTCTCGCAGCCGCCACCGCCAGAATGGCTGGAAAAGTCACTCAATGACCTGCGCAAGGCCTGGCCCCACGACAACTTCGAGGCCACGATGCGGCACTGCGCCGTCCACGCCGACACGGAGACGACCATCATCCCGGCGCCGCAGATCCCGCGGGGCCAGCCCCTCCCCGAGAATGTCAAGTACATGTTCCTCCCCAGGATCAGGTGTCCGGACTGCCCCGGCAAGCTGTACACCCCCGGCCCGGACACGACGGCGGCCAACTTCGAGGTCCACCTGCGGAACAAGCAGCACCGCGACAAGGTGAACAAGCGCGTGGGCTTTGAGACGGACCCGGCCAAGGCGGGCTCCTCTGCGGGAGCCTCGTCCTAGATGGGAGGGCAGAGCAGCCGACCTTACGATTGGGGCAGATATGTCCGGCAAATGGGAAGTAATTAAGTCAACGGTCGGCCACGACTACGACAGGGACAGACATATCCTACCTCGGTCTCCACACCACCCTCATCGTTTCAGGTAGCCACCACCACTGGCGAAGCGCGCCCGGGATCAGGACGAGGCTAATACGAGAAGGGCATGACTGGCAGGATTCCGGCCAGGATATATCCGCGGGAAGGAAGAATCGGTGTGGGACCCTGTTCAAAAATAAAGAAGATAAGGAGGACCGCGCGAAAATTCCGGAAGTTCCAAGAATCAATCGAGTGAGGAGGGAGGGCACACACTCACTCTTGGGGAGTAGGGGGAAAAGGCGCATCGGGGCGATTGATCCAAGACGGGGTGCCTTGCCTCTTTTATACAATGTGTTTTTTGTGTCTATTGCTTTTTTTGTTTAGGACTATGAAAGGCAGTGTAGATTATTAGGGGCCTCTGAGGATATACCAGATGATGAATATTGTGTGTAAACGTAGTGCTGCTGCTGCTGTTGCTGCTGCGGTAGCCTCTGTAGGTCTCCGCGCCCGGCTGACCGACTTCTGGGCCATTGTATTAATAGCGGTTTGTGAGGGGTTTCGCGGGCGTGGCCACGCCGTCTTCGGCTTCTGTGTCAGTATTCCCGGCTCGTGGGCTTGATTCATGGGTGCAAACGTTACCATCGAATGGTGGCTGGCCATCATTGCCACACTCAACTCCACGGCTACGCTGTCGACTCCAGGCAGCCAAGCCATATGTACCAAAGGGGGAAACAGCAGGCCCCGTGGTCCATGGATTGGACGACCCAGCAGTCCCCCGTACCTTCTGGGCAACGCACCTACGGACTTCTGTGGTAATCCAGGACTACAAGCAACCCGCACGACATGTACGTAAAGAGAGCAAAGAGTGGAAGCACACAAGCACGTAGACGATAACGCTACAAGCATCCGGCAGCGACAACAAGTGATGAAGATCAAAAGAATAGATGAATGGAAGATGATGTCATGATGCTCTCTGAATTCATACGGACCAGGACCTCTTCTACAATAAGACATAAAACAACACAATAAACATAATGATGCCTCGTAACCATCTACTGCTCGGCTTTCACTCGCCTCGTTTTCCTCCCAGCCCGCCCGCCTCTTGTAAGCCCTTCCAAGCCACCCCTTGCTATGAGGCAACGGCCTCCTCGCCTCGCTCGCCCGCGCCACATTCTGGTTCTCTTTCAATAGAAAAGAAAAGGGGCAGACGCAGCCACGACTCTGCCCAAACCTCTCAACCCTCCCCTTCGCATTCCCATACCCAAGGTGATCAACCATCACTAACCCTCATGTGAGTTCAAGTCGAAACGAAGCAGGGTAAGGGTGGTTTAGAAGAGTAGTGAAGAAAAAGCAACAGACTTTCTACAAGAAATGAAGCTGCTCAAATGCCAAGCGCCTCCTCCCGGAGAAGAGAAAAACAGAACAAAGGTCAAAAATCCATCCGCACTTCCTAACTGGAAAGTCGATGGTGTGTATCTGTGTGTGTTTGCTTGCAGTGGGCGCAAAGCCAGCACAACTTTTCTTCCTCTTGTTGATTCGTCGAGGTCAAACGGAACGCCAGAGTCAGTCGTGAAAACACCTCCCGTTCCTTCCTCTCCAATCAGCCTGATTGCACAATGAAATTCATTCTCCCAGACATACACACACACAGAGGACTTTCAATGTAGTAGCAACACAAAAACAGCGTTTCGTTCCTATGGTCGATTTCCTCTTGTTGGGTCCAGCCGCGAGAATGCTCTATATACCTCCGTGCGAAAAAGAATTCCGTCTGATAAGCGAGGGTGTCGAAAATCATGAACACGAAAAGGGGGGTTCTTCTCCTCCTGTCCCCCGAGGGCCGAGTCTCGGTTTTGGCTGCTGTCGCCGACATGATGAAAGCGTGCGGGAAGAGAGAAAAAAAAGTGAAACGCCGTGTCAGAAACCATAGAACTCCTTAATTCATACAAAAGCACTTCATGAAAGTCTCTCCACGTCAAATTTTGGTTTTCTCTGCGCTGTTCACGTGCGCCTGCCATGCAGTCAAAGACTCGAGACCTTCGTGGGCCGAAGGAAGTCAAGGTCTTTTGTGTTCGAGCAATTTCTCTTGTCGACATGTATTAGTCGCAAGTTCGTTCCGTGCGACGCCACTCATCAATAAGGCCTGGGGCTCGCAGTATTGTTGCGGCCTTGGCGGCCAACCCGCCCCCCTCGGCGCCCTGGTCCACCTCCATTCATGCCACCATCGGGTACGTTATACCCTGGGCCTGGCATTCCGTAACCATACCCTCCCGCTCCCATGGACATTGGCATCGGGAACCCTGGAGCGGCATAGGGGCTCTGGTTAGGAGCCGGCATGCCAGGCTGGGGAACAGGGCTGCCACGGTACTGGTCGATAGATGGGCTGGCGCTGGGGAAAGGGATGCCGGTCTGCATGGGGTAGTATCCGCCCATCGGTGGAGTCCCGCGCATCATGCTCTGCTGGTACTGCATCTGCTGGAAGTTCATGGCGGGCGTCATTGGGCCCTGAGACGGGAACGAGTTGTACCCTTGCACGGAGGGATCAACGTTATCGCTTCGCGGGATGGCAAATCCTGCATCGTATCCTGCGTTGGGACCAGGAGCGGCATTGAGTGGGTTGTAGAACTGACCGCTGTTAGCGGCGGCGTTGTACTGGGCGGCAGCGGCTTGTTGCGCTTGCTGCTGCTGTTGCTGCTGAGCCTGCTGGGCTTGCTTTTGATGCTGCTGCTGTTGAGCCTGCTGTGCTTGCTGCTGCTGCTGCTCGCGCTGCTGCTGGCTGTTCGCGCTGCTGGCCCTGGGAGTTCCGCGGTGTCGTTCTTGGTGGTTTCCTCCGTCACCACGCGAAGCCCCATTGCCGTTTCGCGTCGACAATCCAACCTCATCCATCAGGCGCTTGTAGCCCTTGTCCGGCTGAGCCTTGATGCGAGACAGCACAGACTTGACGTTCTCCACTACCTTGCTCCGCACGTTCTCGTCAAAGAACGGCGTTGTGATGACCTTGAAAATCAAAGTTGCACCGCACTGCGAGTCGCTGAGAATCGCCTCGAGCGTCTGGTCGTTGGGGCTGAAGAACATAGCCTGGACGATCTTGTCACGGGCGTCCGGCTCTGTCTTCTGGTTGATGACCTTGAGAACAGTCAAGTATGCGACCTTCTGGGTGCAGAGAGTTACCAAGTACGGAACAAGCTGAGGCGCCAGCACCGTCCTACGGTGAGGGAAGGTGCACGTATCTAGGAACCAGGTGAGAAGCAAGGCCGCGTTGTGGTTGGTAGCCAACTGCACGCTGTGGAGTGCGATTGCTGCAGCAAGCAGTCTCTGCTGGTCCTTCGAGGCATGATGACTCTCCAAGCAAGCCCGCATACCGCGGGACCCGAATCGACCCTGAGAGATGTGCCACATGCGGCTCATCATAGTCTCAAAGATGAAATCAGTGTACGGGGCACCGAATCGGAGACAGCCTTGGAGGACGTAGTTTCCATATTGGTCCAAGAACAGGCATACTGTGTAGGGACGGAGGTGGTCTCGGATGACGCCCATTTGGTGCTCAGTCTTGCAGACACTGATGATCTTCTGTGCGGCCCAGGTACCATTCTTGTGTACACCAATTTCCGCCAGGTGTGGCGCGATGAACTCCAACATCGCATCACGAGTCGGGTCAGAGCATTGCTCGAAGAGCTTTTGCACGACTGTGTTGCCGAGGTAGTCTGACGACAACTCTGCAATCTCAGGCAACATGTCGTGGGCAATGTTCTCGATCTCAGCTTGAGATAGGGCTGCATTGTCGATCCTCTTGCGGATGTCACGAAGCTTGGGTGCATCGTACAGTCTGGTGTGCGTGGGTTCCCCAATGGGAGGAATTTCGTCGGTCAGTTTGCCATAGGTGATGGCCTCCTGCATATTCACGCTGATACGAGCAACATCCTCTTCGTTGGCGCCAAAATCTTTCACAATGTTCAGAATATCTGCAGTCATCTCCGACAATGGCGGCACGGATGGTGTCCCTAGTCCAGCAGCTTCAGCCCCAACGGCGGCAGGGGTCTGGGTACCGTTCGAACCTTGGGTGAACGGGATTGGGCTTGGGGAAGGCTGCGTTCCATCGTGTCCAGGCGTGTTCGATGCAGAGGGTGGCTTCGCGAAGTTGATCCGAACGGGACCAGCTCCGGGGAAGATCTCTTTGCCATTCAAGGCGCTCTTAGCAGCCATTGCACTGTCGATCCTCTCGAAGTTCACGAATCCGCAGTTCTTATGTGTCAGGACTCTTGTGAAGAGAATAGGACCGAATTGCTTGAACATCTCCGTCAGAGTCGTGGTCGTGGTTGATGTGGGAATACTGCCGAGCCAGAGGGCGCTGGTGGGACCAAGTTCCGGTTCGTCGGCGGTCAAAAGACCATTGTTTCGGCTGCTCGATCGGCCAAGATTCATTCCGGCGAGAGCAGGGGTGAGGTCGTCAGCAGTCGGCGCCTTGTCGTCTGCCAACCCGAGCTCCGCGGCGGTGATAGAGCTGTCAAGCCGGGAGGGTGTCGGATAGTAGCTGCGAAGGAGTCGGGAGGGGTTGGGCGTGTCTAGGACACCAGCCGTTCTCGCACGAGGCCGGCTGATAGCCGCCTGGTTGGCATATGCTTGAACAGCCAGGTTGTGGTCGCGGATTGCCGCTTGTGTCGCGGCAAGTCGTTGTTGGATCAGCTCGTATTGGCTCTCCAGACTCTCCTGCTCGTAGCCATCTTCGTCGTTGTCATACTCGTCCTCGTACGTGTCCTTATTGTTCACCGAGTAAGACCGGAAACGGCTGGCACTCGCCTGTCGTGCAAAGTCCGGCATCATCGTCTGAAGATAGGGAGGGTCCATCTGTGATGGCTGTGGTTGGGGCGTACCCATCAGGCCAAGATAATCCAGAGTCCTCGCGGGGAGCTCGTTCTCTCCGCCTCCTTCTCTCGAGATTTGGGACTGCGTAGGCGAGCTTGGCCCGTTGGTTGAGACGCTAGCTATGCTAGCCAACGTTGAGCCCCTCTCGCGACCGACTGCGTTCCAGCTGCTGCTGAAGATATTCGGGCCGAAGGGCGAGCTCGCTCCGGACGGGTGCGGCGCGAATGGGCTGCGCTGCGGCATTGAACCAGCTCGGAGGCGAGACAGCAATGCAGATGGGTTGTTCGGCGGCTCATTCGGCTCTAGGCCAGGCGACGGCGACTTGAAAGGGCTGTGCGATGGTGAAGGCCTTGACGTTTTGAATGCCAACGCTGGTATGCTGAGCAAGCCATTGGCAGGGCCCGTGGTAGACAGTCGAGACGGCAAGGTGCCTGCTCGTGCACGGCGTGTTGAGATGGGAGAATCTTGGTTGGAGAGTTGCGTGAAGTCGGGGAAGCCGTCCGTGGGCGATTCTGGGATGTTCTCGCGCAGAGGGGTAGAGTTGCCGCTGGTCGGCGGGCCTCCCCAGGGATTCAGGGGCAGGCTGGTCACGCCCTCCTGGGCCTGGATTTCCCGTGCCCTACAAAATGATAGACCGTTAGCAACCTATTCCGCGACGGCTTGTTGAAGTCACACCGGCACCGTCAAGAAGCCTGACGGGAGTCCCGCCGTTGATTACGCACCTTTTGCTGGAAAGGAACCGTCCGCTGCCAGGAGCCGCTAGCGGATCGTGCGAAGGAGAGCCGGCCCCTGATCGCGTGGCCGAGGTCATCTTTGCTCCTGGATTAAGTCCTGATGTTGTTGGCAGGCCAAAAGGCGAGCGAATTGGTGCACTTCCGCCAGACGAGGGCTCGTTTGGGGAGGTGCTGGCGCTGGCGGGGTTTGATAGGGACTGGCCAAGGCCAGGCGGTGGCGCAAACTTGCCAATTGTCAAGTGTTCTGGTCTAGAAGTGGACATTATGGATTAAATTCAATCCGAACCTCTCATCAGACGGGTGTTCGTTCGTTCGTTCGTAAGCTGTGTCAATAGGGCTCCGCCGGCTGGAAGCTAATATTAGGAAAGCTGTATGTTCCGTGGGGTGTGCGAAAAGTCTCGTATCGAGGAGTCGGATGACGATGGACTGGACTGCACAGCACGACAAATGTGTCCGCGGTTCTCGGTCGAGAGAAGTGGGTAACTCGAGTCGTGGAGAATGACGACAGGACCACCGCAACCGTTCAAGATCACAGATCCTCGATGGCCCAAGCGACCTCAGTCAACTCGGATGCTGGAGAAGCTGGGACTCTCGACAACCAGACAGGGCAGGTCGCGAGAAGCTCGACAGATAGCAGCGTCAATGCAGGGAAAGACCGATTGTTGCTGCCGCACCCTCAATCAGAGACCCACTCAAGAGTCTGGAGAATCGAGGAAGAGAGAGCGAGAGACGTGTTGCCGCGAAGAGAGCTGTCGGGATTGGCGCTGGTGAAGCTTTGGCCCGGGGCGTGACGAGCAGAAAATCGCAGGCTGGGGCGGTGAGGTATGCCAGAAGGGCGAGGATTACGAAAGGTCGACAGACTGGCTGCAGGCGAAGACAGATTCGGGCAAGAGGTGCAGTCGCAGAAGCGTCCGGGTCTTGTCGAGTCAAGTGCTTGAACGGAGAAAAAGTTGCTCGTAGGCTGGAAGGGGACTCAGTTGTGGGGTCGAGAAGTGAAACTTGGCAGCGGCGCGAGCTGTGCTGCAGCAAAAAGGAGAGTCGTGTCTCTTGTCGTGGGTTCTGAAGGTCTAATTCCGGACCGGCTTCCAACCTCCATGCGTTCGTTCCTTTCTCGTGGGATCGTTCGAGCACTGGTGACGGGCGAAAACGCAGCGAGAATTGGACAGTTCTCGCGTGCGTGTGGTCGGTGTGGTTGAAATATCACCAGGGCGCTATATGGGCTGATCCGAAAGGTCGGGTGCGCGGGGCAAGGGATTGACCGAAGAAGAACACACGAGGTCGAAAAGACAAGAGGCAATCAACGAATCAACTCAATACACAGGCTTCATTAGACGGCTCGGTGACGACGAAGCCTGGAGAAGAGGAGGAAGGGGAGGGAGGAACTATGCTGGTATAGATGACCAACGGAGAAAGAAGTTCGAGGATGAGGTTGCGACGGGAGGTCGAGGTGGGAAGAGGTATTCTAGGTAGCCAAGGTACTGCACTGCACGCAGGGGGTGGGCAGACTTGATGCAAGCCAGGTGCAAGCCAGGTAGTCTCGTCTTACAACCGAACGAACTGGGGGACTATCTACATCCAGCGCTACTGTGTACTGTACTAAAGTCGGACCAGCTCCCAAGGGACAGGACAGGACAGGCCACGCACACACGCACAAGAGATGATGGATCGCTGCCGGGGGGAGGGTGGGATGGCCTGAACTTGACGATGGGTGGTCAAGAGGTTCCGGAGAGGCAGGTTGGCTGCTTGAGCAGACCTAGCAGAGAGACAGAGAGTCGTGCATGTCCTGCGGGCCTGTTGCCCACCAGAGAACAAACGCAAGCAAGGCAAGCCATTGGCCATGACGGCTGATTCCAGGAGGAGGGGAGGGCAAGGAGATCCAGCAGGGCGGCAGGGGGGCGGGCGTCAAGCGGCAAGGGTCAGGGCAGTGTCAGTTGGCCAAGCCAGGACGGATGAAACACCCAGGAATAAGGGGTAGCAGGTACAAGGTACATGTACCGTGTACGTATGCCAGCAGCAAAGCCCCTCGGGAGCGACGGACCTCATGGACCTCATGGGAGCTCATCTATCCCGGGCAGGAATGGCGTATGCGCCATCTAGAAGCATTGAGAACTACTTTCCATGAGGGCCGCCCTTTACTGTATTCCTTACCCAGGTTGCCAGGCTTGCCAGGCAAGGTTTCCAGCCGAGCTGATGTTGATGAGATGGAATCGAGAATGGCGAACTGGCGTGTCAACGTCGCCGTTGCGGGTGTTGTTAATACCCCACCCCAACCGTTACCTACCCACCGTTGACCCTTGAGCTGCGCGCGCTGCGTGACGACTTCCCTACTTGTCCCTGGGCATCGGGAGTCAGGTACAGATACGGTCGACCTCTTGTTGCAATTGGTATTTTTGGATGCAGTGCGAGTGCTGGGCTGGCAGATCCAGGGGATCATGAGATCTGACGTCGGGACGTCGTCGGTTTCTTGTTCCCTAGTGTGACTCTGTGCGCAGGTGCAGATCCACGATGGCACCACAAACAGACTGATTGAGTGACTGACTGAATGACTGCCTCCTGCCTGCCTTCCTGTTCAACATGTCAAACGCCAATGCGCTCCTCTATACTTTGTGTACTTGGTATTCAACGCTCATGACCTCACAAATGTTGACGACAAAAAGGGGTCCAGCTTGGAGCCCATACATGCTGCTAGCTTGGGATACCGAGTTCAGGGCAGGCTGGGCCAGACTTTGCAGCATCAAGTGCAATCTATCTGATGCTTGGGCTTCCTGCCTTTGGCCAGTCGGCCGTTGGGGACAAGCTCTCGTCTGGGCCCTCCCCAAACACCTTCCCCACACTGCTGGGACTAGGGATCGCCCCCCTCCAACCGTCAGAAGAGAAATCGCATCGATCTGCGTGCCCTGTTCCCCCTCAGACCGAGGGAGCTGTCAGCGACTGTACGACTATTATTATGCCTTTGACTGGCTGTCGTAAACCATCAATCCTCTAGCCCCAGGAGTAACCTGCTCATCCCTGGGTCTCTGGGTCTGCGGCACAAACGCAAACCTGTCTTAGCAGCCCTGTTATGATCACTCCCGGGTCGGCGCTGATCTCTTGTTCGTCGCTTCCGGAGGACAGGCAGAGGACTAACCGTAGTAGAGGACGGACTTGTGTGCATGCGTGGGAATGTTGTCGACAGCACAGTCTGATCAGTCCAAGCATAATCGGGCTCCCCGACAAACCTGGGTGACCTCGAAAGTCACGTCTACCTGGTCCAACCCAGCTGGCCCCCTTCCCCCATGCCAAAAAGCCACAAAGTCAAAAGCCCCCAAGATGACAGGTCTCGGGAGTCGAGTACGACGCTGCCTGGTCTGCCTTCCCGGCGCCGTGCCCTCCCAGAGATCGGACAAGTTCAACGTCAAACCTCAACATGCGGGATCGCTTTGACGAGCGATCCCACTTCCCGCTGGCTCACCGCTGATGCCAACGGTCGCAGTGTCATTGTATCGGCAGCACGGTCCCGGGATGCCTTCTGGCCGAGCCACCGACCGACGGCACACATGCGCATCCGGGGTATCATCTGGACGTCTGGGTGCTGCGTACAGGCGAGCTCACTCGCCAACGAGCTGGCTGCCTGTGAGGGAGGCTCAGGGGGTACGTCGGCGATTCCATCATGACGGCCGAAAACGGTCTCACAGCCCACCGCCGCGCAACCTTAGTTGGCCACAGGCCAATGCCGTGTTATGGAGCAGTCAATGCAAGCGTGATCACCGACCAAGCAGCGCCCGTGGGTCAAGCACAGGGCATCCGAACTCTTCCCGGGTCAATGTGTACTGTACACATGCATCAGGCAACGCACGCATGCCAGCTGAAAGTGTCCAAATACGGGCACAAACAGACGTCTGTCTCCGCTCAGAGGTAAGCTGCCTCGAGGGCAAAGTTACTGGCCGCATGCTCGGATCGCATCCCAAGCCGCTCTTTGCGTGCTGTGCCTTCGGATTCGCTCACTCGGGCCAGAGATATCACGCTGGCGCCACTCTGGTAGACTAGCGGGCCAGCCGTCGTCCAAGCCTTGTCCGCCCTGCAGCTAAGAGATCTGAAACAGAGCAACAGCTGCGACCCCATCTGCAAGCCCAAATGGTGGCTATCTGTGGCCTGGCAGCGGCTCGCAGCTCCGACTGCCTGCATATGCATGCTGCAGCGTCTTGAGCAATCGCGGTGAGCTTCCATCACGAGGAACTGATAGATAACTCAGAAGGGGCGGGCGAATCTGCCCCGTCAAGCTTGTCTGCCTCTGCCAAGGGTCTTCTCCTCGTCCAGAAGCGCATGACTGCAAAGTTGGCATAGGTCCCCATGCGCAATGCCATGACGTGGGGCGCAGGCTTGATCTGGGCGTGCGGCATGAATAGGAGTTGGGAAGGGGTCCATCTCGGTGGTGTGTGCACTTGGACCTCGCTTTGCAGAATCTCAGCCGCTGCTGCGGCCGCGTCTCAACAGCGCGGCCTCTGCTGCGTCCAGGCTGGCGTCTGCCTTCCCCCAAAGGCCGCTGCTGTCGGAACTCTAATTACATAGATTCTCTACTCCTGTTACCGACAACAACGCACGCTCCCTCCGCGCATCGTGTTGGTCTCGCTGGCCGGCTTAGGTAATGGGTTGTCAGTTCAGACCCTCTACTGCACTGAATATTCCACACAGCTGTCAGACAATCCATGACCGCTTCTATTTTTACACTTCCCTGAACCTTTTTGTAACAGTCCCCGAAAGACGCAGATCCCGGAGCACCGCGCCGATACGTCGAGGGCGTTTGCTCGCCTCCGCACCGAGAAGTCAGCACACCGAGCTCAATACTCGTCGGTATCGAAGAGGGCTGTCACACCTAGTCTTCGAGGCAGCTTCGTCGGCCAATGGCACTGGCCAAGACCGTTGATAGCACGTCAACCCATCATTGACTAGGCTTGCAAGACTCGCGTGGAGGATGTATCGTCTCACCGACACACCCATTTCACAAGATCATCCCATCATTACAAGATCCAATCGTCTCGGCTTCGCGCCTCTCTCCCACGGTACCTGACTTGGGGGTGCTCAATGAAAGCCCTGAGAGGTTGGTATATTCATAGACCCGGAACAAGCTCGTCGTGCTGCGGGGTGTTGCATGAGGGTGAGCTCCTCGACCCAGAACAAAACACCCACACGCGCCCACACAATGCACGAACGGGACAAGTCAAACCTCCAAACAAGCCAGGTTTCTAGAAGGCAAGGCCCGTTTCGCCGCCGAGCGCATCGTTGAAACGGGCTGTGGATGGTGGTGAAAATTTCCGATGGGGAAGATGCTCGGCCGCCGGCTCTTGTCTGCAAAGTAGCGTCCTCCCCCCCAGCCACGCACGTGTCTGGGGGGACGCCCGGCGGCGGCGCTTTTCTTGGCCAAGCTATCATCCATGATGTCGTTGGCTGCTGCGTGTCCGTGATTTCTGGGCCATGTGGGTGCTAGACAAACACTGACGAAACCGGCCGGGGGATAGTAAGCACTGGCCGGGTGGCTGGCCAAGATATCTGCTCTCCCTGGATCGACACGGAGACGGCTCGCTAGGGCATCTCGACATCCTGCTCGTGTGGCAGTCAGCCAGTAGACCATTGCATGCAATGGAGGTCGAAGTTGAGATGTCCGTGCAGTCTGCAGGATTGGAGCCTCCTTTCCCGGCGCGGCACGATCCCAGCTATAGAGCAGGGCCTAGCATATATGGGCGCCTCTATAATGTCTTACCACACCTCACCTCCAGTTCAAGAGGCCACGCACCAGCCTCCCTTGCAGCCCACGAGAGACTGAGCTCGGTGCCCGCATCCCAACTGCATGGTACACAATGCACCTTGAAATTGTCCACATCAGACCCAGCGCAACGGTGTAACAGAATAATCCTCATGCCTTGAGGCTCGCGTCTGATCAAACAAACAGGCTGACTCGCCTTGTCAGAGGTTGGCCAGGCCTCGAACGATCTATAAACCCGTGATGTGATGTGGAGGCAAACGGGGCGGAACTCAAAAAGAATACCCCCTTCCGTTGGATGACAGCTGTGGGATGCTACTGTATCTGTTGCTCGGCCCCGCGTCCAGGTCCGCAGCATGGCCCCGAGTAGGTAAATATGCCCGGATAGAGTTGGTGATCTACCCTGTCTGGCCGATGAGCTCTGGGATGCTACACAGTGAAGGAGTTCTGTGGTAAAGTCTCTCTCGTGTCCCCCTGCGCATGTTCCGCCCTGTCGACTGTTTCCCCCGCTGTTCCATGTGTGAGGCTGTTTGGAACAACACAACAAACAGGATACATTCCCCCGCATTGGCACAGTATCATGAATCTTCTGTCGTCATCGCGAGCGGTTCATCTCTGCTACGACTGGCTGCCCACGACGTGCCGTACCGTACCGTAACAGAACGAACTGGTGTAACTCCGTGTTTACGTGATGACTAAGGAGGTCGTGCAGGGATGAGTGGCTAAAATTAAGCCGCGGCCCACCTGCGGACCGTCTCCAGACTACTGCGGCCGTCTCGATTGCTCCTTTCTGGGCCCCGGCCGACGCGTGTCTTGTCCGAGATAGACTTTCAGAGGGAAGATGCGCCCCCATTGTTTCACCACTCCCACATGGAGGCGAAATGCTCACAGCCCTAGCCCTCAAGTCCCATACTTCCAAGCAGTCGGGACAATCGCCTCCAAAACCTCAATCCGGTCGTGAAATCCGAGCCCGGGAGCGTATCATCGTCCAGCATACGATAGCTTCCCTGAGTGGCCCTTGAACGCAAGCCACAGTGCAGTGCAGCTTCAATCTGACCCCCTGTCTCCGGAATTGACTGGCCAGTCAGCCTGGTCCTCGAATCCGTCCAACAGAGCGCACGCAAGCTGGCCCTCGCGCCATCTCCCCCGAGTCCGATAGCCCGTCGCCTCGCCCGCCTCACCGAGAAGCAGGACGGCCTGCCGACTTGCGACAACTCGCACCTCCAAGCTCGGCCGGTGACGTGAGGTGCCGTCTGTCGCCCGAAATACCACGCCGCTCGCACGCCGCCTCGGCCTGTTCAGTCCACGGCGTCAGGATACCCGTGGGGTCGGCGATGCCATGGCTTTAGGCGGCTCATATGCGTCCAAACAGAACATCGTCATCGGCGCCGTTCTGTTCATGTTCCTCTGGTACCTCGGCTTCAATAGCCAAGCGACCCCAGCAAAAAGTGTTGTAAGTCAGATGTCTCGGCTTTGTGCCACCCTTGGCCTAGCCTTGACTCGCCCACCACATGTTCATCAGCGAGGCTAATCTGTCGTCAGTCCCAGAGCAAGACCGACACACTACAGGTCGACTCGTCACAGCACGATGGCCCCCTCGAGCTCGACGCCTCCCGTCCCGAGGGACAGCCAGAGCTCCCCCTCCCGACCAAGCCAGTCAAGCTCATCAACCCCTACATAACAGAAGGCCAGCTCAACCCCTCGGGCCGCGCCTCCAAGGGACCGCTGTCCCCTCCCGCCGACGACCCATGGCGGCCCCTGATCCTCTACGCCTTCTCCGACTCGCCCGTGTCGCGCGACAACCTGCGCTTCTTCCTCCACCACGGCCTGCACGCCGCGGCCGACTTCATCTTCATCCTCAACGGCATGAACAACGAGACAGCCCAAGAACTCCTCATCCCGCAGGGCGCCTCCAACATCCGCACCGTCTACCGGCCCAACACGTGCTACGACCTAGGCGCGTACGGCGAGGTCCTCAGGGGCGACAAGAAGCCCCTCGGCATGGGGCCGGGGCGCCTGGAGCTGTACAAGCGGTACAAGCGGTTCCTGATGCTCAACTCGAGCGTCCGGGGCCCCTTCCTGCCGCACTGGGGCCAGGGCGCCTGCTGGAGCGACATCTTCCTGGCGCGCGTCAACATCCAGACCAAGCTCGTCGGCATGACGGCGAACTGCTGGCCCGAGTTCCACGTCCAGTCCGAGGTCTGGGCCACCGACTTCGTCGGCATGGAGCTGCTCATGCACCCGCCTCCCCCCGGGCCCAACGCCACCAACGTCGACGCCTTTGCCGGGCGCGACGAGCCCGTCGGGCTCGCGGGCTGCTACGGGAACCTCAACAAGGCGCTGCACGCCGAGCTCGGCGCCACGCGCATCATGCTCGACGCGGGCCACCGCGTCGACCTCCTCATGAGCGCGTACCACGGCATCGCCAACTACTCGGCCGTCTGCGACCCGGACCTGCACGGCGACATGCTCTGGAACGGCAAGTACTACGGCACCAACGTGCACCCGTACGAGACCGTCTTCGCCAAGACGAACCGCGACATCGACCCCGTGCTCATCGACCGCCTGTCTCAGTGGCAGTGGGCTTCTGGCTGGAGGAGCTGGGATAGCTGCGGGGCGTGGTCGACGTGGTGAGGAAGGGGACGTGTTGTTTGCTGGGCTTGGACGGTATAGAGATATACCGGTTTGAGGGTGTGTCACCGCGTGGCTTGTATATAGCTTGGCGGCGGTAGGCAAGAAGAGCATCGCTTTCTTTCTGCAAGGCGTTATGGCTGGTTATAATTCCTGGCATGGTTGTCTATCTTTCAATCTTATAATCCATGGGACACTTTTTTTATGCTTAGAACGTGGGTTCCTTCATGATGGCCGTTCTGTTTGCTCCAGTGAACCCTGATGAAGATCGCAAAACATTGAGAAGGTGATCGGAAATGTAGGTCACACGACACCGGCCCGGCTTGCTCACTTGACGAGTTGATGTCTGGCATAGCAACGTGGTTCTTGATCGAGCTTGATCACCACCAAAGGACTCGGACGTTGCATTCACTGCGTTGCTGTTCGTGTGAGTGCCAATTCACCTCGATAGTCCGGGTCACGTAGGAGAGGGCGTCGATCCCTTCCATCATGATACCATTCTTACTGCTCTTGTAGATGTACAAGACCACAGAGTGATATCCGGCCTTCGTGTAACCCATCAATCTGTCCGAGACTGGGGCACAACACGCGATTTCCCTCCGATGAGGGGAGATCACTAATTCAAGCAGATATAATGATGCTGAGATAATGCTTCTATTTGTGCTGCCGGGCCACCAAACGCCTAGATGAGGTGATTTGTTTGAGACAGGGACTACTTGCGTGAAGTGGGTTGCCAATGGTGTTGCCCGACTTGTCCAATGTTGAGCATAGGAAGCATAGTGATCTCGAAGAGTCGCGGGGGACGTACATGACTTTGGGGGATTATTGCTTAGAAGCTATGGGGCCACGAGGGCGTGTTCACAGGGAATTATCACTAGTAATATGGTATCGGAATCATGAGGAGGCGACTAAATTACTATGGGCAGCTGCTGTATCACGGATTTGAACATACTTCACATCCAGGAGGCCTGATCTTACAGATGTACATTCAACTGGGATATTTACTGGCTCAATATGTACACATTGAATCTCTGCCACACGATACGGGCAAGCCTCAAGTCTGCCAGCCGTCCGTTCACTGGGCCTTTTGGGCCGGGATGTTGATGGTGGTGAAGTTCCAGGTCTTCCCGCCGTCCGGAGTCGACATGGCTCCACCGGTGGCGCCGAACGCCCAGCTGCCAGAGTGCTTGAAGCTCTGGTCGGCCTGATTGAGCACGACCGAGACATCCTGCCAGCCTGTTTTTATCATGTTAGCCGTTTGCACGTTATATAATGAGATACTATTTCAGGAACAACATACTGTGAGCTGGGTGTTGGGCACATCCGCCCGAGGCGCACTCGATGGAGATGTAGAAGATGTCTCCATGCTGGCCCTTGCCTGTACATATATCGTTAGGTTTCGGGTTGGCTCAGAGGTAAGATCTTTGATAGGACTTTAGGGGACGTACTGGTTGAGACTGAAGAAAGAAGTTTGCCATCGATGTAGACGTTTTGATCCCAGAGTTGGGTTGAAGAGTTCAGCTTGTCTGCAGGAATTTCTCAGCAAGTTGTCACTGGGATTTAGAGTAGCATGGCTTACAGGTCGTCTTCACTGTAGAACCGGGAGAAGCGGTCACAGGGTCGCCCACGGTAGGGTTTGAGCCTGAAGTTAATAGAAACAAATCAGCGATGGGTGAAACAAGTGATCCACCAGCATTATCGAGTCCAATACTAACCAACCAATGTGTACGCAAAATTGCACCAGTTCTTGCCCTGGTCGTTGCAGTACGATCTGTGAAACTCGTATTAGACATAAATTGTGATGTAAGTATTGGGTGGTTTTAGGTGCTGTACCCGGAAGGTGAGTTTGAGGTGACGCCCTGCAGGAACGAGGCTTGGTTCTCCATCATGATTGCACTCCAGATAGCCACATCTCCAGACACAGAACTGGGGAGCTTGGGCAGCACGAGAGTCGCGCTGGCTTCCGTGATGTAGGCGCTGCCACTGGTGTACAGACTGACAATGTCGGAGTTGGCTTGCGCCAGGCCGACAAGCGCCGCAAGGACGCTACCAATGGTTGCTTGGACTCCCTTCATGGTGCAGGCTTGCGATGGTATCAGTATTGTGAATAAATGATTAGTATTGTGCAATACTATTGAGAAGAACAAATGCAAAACAACAGCATTATAAACTAGTTGAAACCGCTACCTATGTCTCACCTAGCAAATAGGGGGTGGGGTCCAAAGCTTGCGGCTATATTACACTCATTTGCATTCAACACCACCAAAAACACACTAAATAATACACAGTTATGCCCCCCTACTAAAATTTAATATATACTATTAATTTAATAATATTTTTTAACTAAATACCTTAATTCCTTAACTAATATATATTATATAAACTTACTACTAATTACCCTATATATTTTAATTATTATAAATTAATTAATAATATTTTTAATATACTAAAGGCTAACCTTAATAAGTTAAATTATTATATCCTTTAAAATATATTTAAGGCTAATATAGCTTTTAATATTATTATTTTAAGAGTTATAAAGTATTTAGA
>JBBWSL010000225.1:0-54276 GCA_038088545.1 Diaporthe humulicola | reverse complement strand
TAAAGCTATTATAGACTATTAATAACCTAATTTAATACTATTAAGTACTATTAAAGTACCTTTACTATATAACTTAAGCCTTTTATAAATTACCTAAAATAGATAATAATAAAAGCTACTATATCTTAGAGCATATAGTATTACTATATTTAACTAAACACATAATAATCTATAATACCTAATAGCTACTATAGCCTTATCCCTTAAACCTATTTGGAAATAATACTTTAGCCTATTGAGATTACTACTAAGACTAATAATATAATATAATTTAACTTAGTATAAGTGTTTAGTACTCCATTAAGCGTATTTATAGCTATGTTTATAATAGACTACTAGTAAGATAACTATACTCTATTACTTTATAAATATAGTAATTTAATAGCTTTATAGCTATAGAAATAAACCTTAATAGTATTAATAAATAAGTTTACCTTTAAATAAAAGTAGTACTTAATTATAAATATTATAAAATAAAATTAATATCTAAAATAATTAGTATATTTATAAATATACTTATAGCCTATAGTCCTATGGTATAGTAGTTTACGTGCTGGGCTACCCTGGGCGTAATTCTTATAATTTATAAAGGGTGTAGGTTTAACTCTTACTAGGACCTTTAAATTAAAATTATTATTTCTTTAACTATTTCTCCTATAAGGGGCCCCCTATTATTATTATGCTAGCGGCTATGGCCCGTGTATACCCCCTCCTTTTCTATGGGGAAGGAGGGGTTATTATAATTACTGTATTTTCCTTATAGTTTAGTAAAATATTTATATAAAGGAATTTTCCCTATAATACTATGTGAGCTTAAGCTTTATTATTCTGCTTAATAAGAGCTACTACTATAGTCTAGCTTAGTAGAGGACTATAAGGTAATAAAATTTTTAGTAAAATGTCTATAAGTCTAGTTATATTATATTTAGAATATAAAAACCTTAATAGAGTTTATTTTATATATTTAATAGAGTTTATATTACCTTTTTATTAATATAGTTTTTAAATATATATGGCTTATAATAGAGTTTAGTATACTTTATTATAGATTTAAAGGTAGGGATTAATAATTATCTTTATATTATTTTTTATTATTATTATAATAGTATTTATTTATTTATTATTTATATCTTTTATAAATAACATTTATTCTTTATTTAGTAGAATATTTCTTATTTTCCTAAATTATAAGTGTTTTTAGTAAATATAATTAATTTTAATTATATTATAAAAGGGATTTAAAGATAAAAGTAATTATTTTTTATATATTAATTAAAATTAAGTTAGTATTATTTTCTATATAAGGGGAAGGCTTAAGTTAGGTTATAGGGGTAAGGTTTAAATTCTAGAGGGTATAAGCGCTTAGGCTATCTATAGTAGTACTATAGTGGGGCCTATATAGCACATGTATACACTTACACTATAATTAAAACAGAAATATCTTCCATTAAGGCAGGTATTTAATAGATAAAGGGATAGTAGAGCGCATTAACGGCACTTTCACGGGTTGGTACCCCAGTGGAGATTTAAGGGCTAAAGTCCCTGGAACGCCGAGATCTTAGACTTCTTACCTCCTCTTTAGGACGGGAGCGAACAAAAATACCAGAGCCGTCATGTCAAGCGCCAGCGCTCTTCCTGAATTGCACCATCGGGCCTTCTCTGTGGGCCACCATGAAGTCCCACGTCTGGAACTGCGTCTTCTGACGCCTTCCCCACATCATGTCCGGTCTGCCTTGTCCTTCTGTCCCCCCAGGCATGCCTCTAAAGTCATACTGGAATATGAGTCGTGCCATGGTGACTGAAAGCTCCATACGTGCCAGACTTTTCCCGGGACAGGCCCGGCTCCCATAAGAGAATGCGTAAACAGAGCACTCACGGGCCTTGACCTCTTCTTTAGTCACACCTTCGCCAACGATCCAACGCTCTGGTTTAAAACGGAAGGGGTCTGGGAAAGTTTCGGCATCATGATGAATAGCGAAGATGTCGCCGCCAATAATTGTATCTTGGGGGATCACATCATCCTTAATTCTGAGACCGCCTGGCAAGACTTGGCGCCGTGACTCAGAGCCACCATGAGGATTCATGCGCAGAGCTTCCTCGATGGAAGCCTGCAGATAGATACAGGATGAGAGTTGTTGACCCCATCTGATGTCATCAAGGGATTTGAACGTCGTGCGGATCTCGGCAGCGAGCTTCTCATAAATCTTGGCATTGTGAACGAGATAGAAGAACATGGCCGCAATCACCGCCGAGGTCGTATCTGCGCCGGCGGCTGTAAGCATATTGGCTTCCTCACATAGGTCGATAGGATTGTAAGCCGGTTCTCCAGTCTCAGCATCCTTTGCTGTGATGAGATAATGTAGCATGTCCTCCCTCTCAGGAACATTGCCAATCTTCTCATTGATTGCATGTTGCTTGAGTCTGTCGTCAAGACTCTTGGCGACGAAATCCATAAAGAATTTCACTTGCGGGGGCGCCAAACTGTCGAATAGCTTATCGATGCCCCGAGGCTTCATGAACAACCAGATGCGCACAAATGGTGAATAGAATATCTGTATGGGCGTTGATTAGCGACGGAGTCACAAGATCACGCTGAAAATCTTACAGTATAGGTGAACTTCATATACTGGGCGACATCGTGAGGAACAGTCCTGAGCTTGTTGGGTCCAGGCTTTTTCGTCTCGTAGGTCCATCCAAAGCACAGGTCACAAAGGATGTCAAATACAAAACTGTCGGCCCACTCCGTCATGTTCTTCGGTTCATTCCATTCGTCCTCTGCTCCATCTGCCAGCAGCGGGCCCCATCGATCCGTGTGCTCGATGACAAATGGCTCAGCTGATCTGACAGCGCGGTCTGAGAAGGCATATTCGAGATTTCGACGGCGGTGCTTATGTGCATGTTTGTCCGTGCAAGCGAACGTGCTCACTGCAATAGCGTCCTTGGGCCAAACTCCGAAATGCCATGCTTTTTGGACGTTGGCATGCCCGCCGTAGATTTCCCGATAAGTCTCGGCATTTGAGAACATGAGGGTGTCGTAAGAAGAGCGGACGACATCGCCTACCTTTGTTAGATCATCTATCGGAGTACAAACGAATTGTGCAAATCTAGTTCGCTCTAAGTGTCCGCCTCTCTAGAATATGCCTTAAAGCGATCAAAAACTCAAGCTAAGATGGTTGAGTGCAGTAGAGGTAGATAAGTCTGGAACGAACATATAGGAAAATGGACTCACCATATATCTCGTGACACTGCCAAAGCCAAACATGTCGGTTCCCTCGGTATGTATAATAAAAGGATGGTAAACCGGAAAATTTAGCCAGAAATGGCCCAGGATATTTCGAGAGAGGGTGAAAAAAGGTACAATAGAAAGCACTGGCTACATACTAGACGCATATCAATACGGCGAGTGTTTCAGGAGCATGGTTTGCTTACATAGACCACAAAGATAGCAATTCCTAAAAGCAATGCTTCAGGAGTAGCGACGCTGACAGCCATGTTTGATTGTAACTTTTTTCGAATTTCTGAGGATTTTTGAAGGCTAGCAGTGAGAAGAGTGTTCGTAATCAATAAGATGAGTCTGTCTACTCATCTGTCAGTGGACGGGGTCCAAAGGGCCGTGAGAAACATATAGCTACTGTACCTATAACTTATGTTCAGGCTCATAGAGTTGATAGCGGCACCCTGATCAAAAGAAAATGCTATCAGACAACATGATCTCAGATCCTGGATGCTATAATTAGACAAGTACCCCTGTATTTTAGGCAACTGCAACCTTTGAATCATCATCTATACGAAATTCGCATTGATAGTGGGTGTGGCCCAGAACCGTGTATCGCTAAGACGAAGAAGGTAAACGAACATCATTTGGAGTTACCCGTAAGCTGTAAGATGACGCAGCACACCGTGGCGGCCTCTGCCATTCGACCTACATAGCACCAAGACCTCCGAATGGACCATCGCATGTACATTCCCTCAGTCAGACCACGGGACTTCCGACTCAGTGCACCCATATGTGTGCTCTGAATAATGGTCCTTTTACTTCTTGATCAGGTTTATTGAAGTGCAGTGTTAAGACTGCTGCACCTGCGCAAGAGAAAAAATCTCACACTCCTTCTCGATAGATATTTGAACTAAAACTGATTTGTAGACCTCTACTTACCGAGCTTTCTTCCATCCCCCTGCCCGCCCCCACGATCCCTCGCCCCGGAGCACGGAGCACTGTGCATATCGTGTCCACCCACGACAGGCACATGTGGCGACTTTTGCAATGGAATGTAGATCGGCTGCTCTGTTGGAATGTGGTCTGATTGTTTGGTAATCGCCACTTGACTCCCTTCAATTATTGGCTTTACATGCACCTTATCTTTTGAAGGATTGCAATGAGTGCCACCCCTCGCTGACTGTTCGCTCGAGCAGTTCCAATCTTGGCTGTATTTGGGCGATCGATAGGTGTAAGCAGATCCAGAACAGGACCTAGTACTAGAATAGTCAGCCGCTTACGAGCCCTGTGGGCGTATGGATTTAATAACCCTAGCGTATTAGAAAAAATGGATGTCGTTATCAACTCTATTCTCAATCTCAATAGTTTCAATCTTTGCAAGTTGGCTAACGTGCTGAAACTAAGTGCATTGATGGGAGAACACATGAGCCCTTTCGTTCCGAGTTCAGACGCGTCACCCTACACGGTTTGTCTTGATACGGGTTACCGTAGGCGGCGGTAGTAAGCAGCCACCCATGGTGTCAGCTTACACTCCTCATATGTGGAAGCGATGTTAATTGGAGGACAGTGTGTCCCCTGTTGCCACCGCTCTGGCTGGGCCGCTGGGCAAGGGGGCCGGCAGAAGGCAGAATCAAATGATATGATTTTTGGGTAGGTCTTTGCCCCATTAGGGTCTGCAGCCTTTGGGGACCATACCGTGCTTTAGTGCGCACTAGAGAGGGTCACTGCGAACACTCACGTATTTCTTACTACCTCGTAACTGCTAGACTACTTCTCTACCTCTAAAACTATCACTATAGTATTTACCTTAATCCAACGGCCAAGACAGTATATATAGTTAGTACTAAATAGAATATTCAAAAATCTAAGCAGACTTTAAAGGCTGAAATTAGTTGCGGAGGAAAATTGGTTTCTAGCCTAGAAATGGACTTACCTGGGAGGTTCCTTCCTTCTAAGAGATTTTCTTTTACTTCCTTAGGGGTAGGGTATCTGCTTTGGGGTGCTGGCTGGCTGAGAGAGATTTCCTTTCTTTCCCTTCCTACTAGGTGTTTTTCTTTAAGTTCTAGGCTTCTAGCTGGTCTTGATTCTAATTCTCTAGATGTGGTTGATTCTGACTGACTGGGTTGAAGGAGGAAGGTGGAGGACTTAGGCTTGAAGGAAAGAAGGAGGGAAGGAGGGACGGAAGGAAGAAAGGAAGGAAGGAAGGAACGAAGGAAGGAAGGAACGAAGGATGGAAGGAACGATGGGAGGGAGGGAGGGAGGGAGGGAGGGAGGAGGAGGAAGTACCTCTTCGTAATGGGAAGGAGGTACTTCTTATCTCCACGACCCTTTTTCTGTTCCGCGACTTTTTTTTCTCTGCGAGTCCATTATCACCAGGAATACGTTAAGAAGCTATTTGATAGGTTGAAACAAGGTATCCTCCTCTCAGAATACATTGAAAGTCGGTCTTGTAAGAAGGAGGTATTAGGATTGGGTGGGTGGTCACCGTGATACTCTCTTGTCCCCACCAAAGCACGGTATGGGAAACTGGAAGAGATTAAAAGGAGGACGCTGATTTTGCCAGCGAGTGTACAGGTCTGCTCAGCTTTCGCTCAGAGTTTTCTTGTGGCTCACATCTATTCTGCGACCAAGGGACCGTATCTGGCTGATTGCCTCTTATATCTGGTATCCTGCTCCTCGGAATGAATACCCTCGCCGAGGCACAGACACTAGGGAAGCTTGTACATGCCTATGAGGGCTGCAAGTTGGTGATTCCGAGTGTCGAAGACCTGAGCCCAACGTGGAGGGTGGATCGAAGCCCGCATCTCGAGTTCGTCCGAGCTGGATATAAGGAATGGTGCCTGCAGTATGCCATCCTTCTGTCTCAGTTCATATCGATGTGGTCCACTTTCGAGTCCCAACAGAGAACCTCTGGATCTGACTGTATCGCTTGTAGCTGGTTCAAAGATGAACGCACCCGCCAAAAGTTGGCTGCTTGTGGAGGAGATACCTTCGCTGTTTTGGGCTTCCCTAGAGCCGACCCAGAGGTTGTCCTAACCATAGCGAAGCTCATCGGATGGGTTAGTCCAACAGATAATGTCCTTCATATAGGCCATGGCCAGGACCATAACTAACTGCATTCACCAGTATTTTCCATGGGATGATGGTATAGACATTCTACATCAGTACAAGGATATGACACATGACTAAAACAAATGTACAGCAATCGATGACGCGGCCATGCTGCAGCAGCCCATAGATGTCGAGCGTTATCGCGATGAAACTCTCCAGCTTGTCCGAGAGTCGCTGCTCACCGATCGAAAGACACCATCCAACCCCAGCTCGAACCCGGCGATACAGAGCTTTTGGGACATAGGCGTCACGATTCGAGCTCGAGGCAATGCCGGTAAGGAGACGTCGGAATCTGGCCTCCTTGTCTTTACCATGGCTCCAAAAACTGTATATTCTTTTACTGACGCCATGGCCATACCCTTAGAGTCCAATGGCCGCTTCTGTAACGAGCAGTGTCGCTTCATTATCTCGTCGGCGCAGTCGCAGCTGGACCGCAAGAAGGTGACGCCAGCAACGGTTGCCGAATACATGAAGAGACGAGAAGATAATATCGCTATTCATCAGCTTATGGAGCTTGTACAGTAAGTGATATCCTTCTGGGGCCACTCTTTTAATAACCTAATCAATTCACTAATTTCTCTCTCTTTACGTTCACAGCTATGCCTACCAGATAAAGATGCCACCAAAGTACTATCAAGAGAACAACGAACTCATGGAAGGCATCTTTAGGGAGGTAGCTTGGCAAGGCTTCATGGCTAACGACTTGTTGTCCCTCCGTCGCGAGCTGATCCATGGGCAGTTCGAGAGCATGGTGCCACTTTTAATGTACGAGGAGAAACTTACGCCGCAGAAGGCCATCGACAGAAACAAGGCCATGTTACACGAGTCTTACCAAAGGTTTTATGAACTCGAGGAGGCGCTGTACGCCGAGTGTGAGTCCGGTGATCTGGAGTGCATGAAGGCAACTGTCCATGCGTACAAAGACCTGATCATGTGCAACCTTTATTGGAGCATCGAGATTAAGAGATATGAGAATCTAGATCTTCTACAGGTAGACGACACTATAGTCTTTAACATACACTTGCCAGAGACTTTAAGCATTGCGCGAAAAAACTAAAAGACTGTTTTCTCATATTCTATATAGTATTAATAGAGAGAGAAATATTTAGCTATTGTTTTAGTCACACTTGTATTATATACCAGTATCGCAACACGTTACATAATGTATTTAAGCATAAATGCTAACGTCCATGTAACACATTTTCACTTAATAAATAGAATTATACGCTCCTTAAGAACTTGCTTAATTTTATCATTGCATGTCTAGCTTTAGTTTTAAACTTTATAAATATAAATAAGTACCTATTAGTTATAAAGCCGATATAAAGTATTATTATATCTATATATAGAATTCCTAGTTCTACTATTTAAAGAAAGTTTGTTACTAAAGTTTCTTAATAAGTAGGTTAAATATTAGATTTATTTAGATTTTAATATAAATAAATACTTTAAAGTAAAATTATTGAGTTAAGTATTATATAGGGAAATTTAAAAATAGAGAAAGATATTAAAAAAGTAAGTGAAATTATTAAATAGAACCTAGTAAAAGTAGTTATTATTATTATTATTATTTAAAATCTAAATACTATTTAATAGATAGTAAAGAATATTATTATAAGTAAAGGTAATATTAGTGAATTAATTATAAACATTATTTAAATATAGGTAAAAGTTAATTTAATATTATAGTACTTAGTAACTCTTATAATCCGCTAAATAAATATTAGAGCTTCCATTATGTAGGAAGTAAATTTATAAAAGTGCCTATTATGTCGATAAATAAATAAGGCTTAACTTTCGGGTTACTTGCTATACTTATCTCTCTAATGCTTGTAGTAATGATTTGTATACTAGTGTAGCGAACTTACTAGACGTATAAGAATACAATCTATTACTATAGGTAGATAGCTTGTAAAGAATAGACTCTTTAGTCGTCAATCTAAGTATTTAGTCTAAATAAGTGGATAGCCTCACAGTGTGTGATGATACTCTCGAAAAAGGAACATTGTCTTAGTACATTCAGCAGTTAAGCATCACCTCTATCCCAAACTGACACCATACACCCTACAGGTCGCCTACTAAAGTCTATAAAGGTTTAGTGTGATTATAAAAGTTATAAAGGTGAAAATAGTATTAGTAAAAAGGCTATGACCTAGACACTTCCATAGCCCAGGGTATATGAACTTTTCATATTCCTAGTCTTCTAAGGACTTAATAAAATTAAAAATTAAATCATTCACCGATTTTCACAGTCTCTTCCACTTGCGAAATGTCCGCGCGAGGTGAGAATGCCCAGGTCAGTTCCATTAGTCGAAGATAAAACAATCCTCTGCTAATAGATTTTCCCCGAAAACTATAATCTCCGAGGAACCTGGTTCCCATCTTCCACTAGGAGAGAGAAACCGCTGAAGATATAGCTCAACAGTTATTGCAATGCCTAAGGTTTATCATTCTCAATGATTTTCAAGTCAAACACAACAAGTCAGTCATAGTTATAATAATGACAGTATAGTAACAGCAAGGCTAAAGACAAGCACACACCCTAGTGCTCCAACTGGGCAAATTAACAAATATCGCCGCCAATCTTAGCAAGCCTTATTCACCAGTCCAGGATCCTAGTCTGCTTCAATCCAGACCCTCATTTGACAATAATACAAGACTCAGGTTGACCGAAACCAAGACTTGAAAATTAGGTACCTTGGATCCTTGGAGGTACCACCCTAGCTCCTTCTTATCAGAACCGCCACAACCTCCTTCATTATCACCCGCTCCCTCTGTGGTTTCCGCTACTCGTAGATGCCGCCTCTCTTATCAAATGCTCCATTGTCCCACGCGACCTGCGCCTCCATGTCCTCGTCCGAGTTGTGGTTGTTGACGACGATGTTAAGCTTGAACATAATGCCTTGCTTTCTGCACCACTCAACAGTGCGGAACATCTGCGCCACGTCGCTGCCGTCCCTTTGAGCACCCGCTTAACCCCCCCGGGGGAGCCTGATCGCCGTTCATCCCCCGGGTCTTGGTCCTCTTGCTGATGATTCTCACGCTCTCGAGGTCCAAGACCTCCTCGCAGTACCGCAGAATCCCCCCAGGAATGCCGGGTGCAGGAAGGGCTCTCCGCCGGGGATATTGAGCTTGCGCATACTGGCCTCCAGGGCTCTGGTCATTTGTTAGTCACCTGCTACGGGTCCCAAGGTGATTTCATCTGGAAATTTTCAAAATATTACAGAGATAAGTGTAACGGAGCAGAACAGGCTTTGCTGGGGCGTCCGCTACGCGACCACAGCATCCATGTAGTAAATCACTTAGATGGGCAGTGCTTACTGAGCAGCCTTCGTAGGATAACCTTCTGTGAGACACCCTGCCATGGTTTGACCAGAGAGAAGGTATACAAGTCACAGGATATATGATAGTTTTCTTCCATAGATTGCTCCTAATATTGCAGAAGAAAAGTGACAAATGAACAGATACCAGTTCAGCTTGAATCCTCTTCCATACATGTGATTCAATCCTCGACCAACAGCTCGTCTACTTCCAGCAATGATTTCGATTTTTTTGGAGCTTGTTCCATCTCCAATTTTGCAGCAAACTGCGATACCTTTGCCCCGGCATTTTGAATAAGATGCTTACAGTTGTCACAAGGGGCCATCAAATTTTTCCAAATCTGACCAGTAGAGAATTCATCATACTCAGGATACTCTTCCTTTGCCATGAAATCCCGTTTGAGAGCAAGACCGGTCATTGAGTTTTCGTTTTGTGTCTTTTCTCTGAGAACATGCGAGGAATCGAGTTAGCAATAGACATTAATCTTTATGCTGCGGAGATACATACGCTAGGAATCTTGTAGCGAATGGGTACGTTTCGGCGCAGTTTCCGAACGGCACCATGTTGCCTCTGGCAGGATTCATGTTGGGGGCTGTCTTGTCTTTGAAGTCGTTTTTCTGGACCATAGATATCTTTTGACACCTGAATAACATATTGAAACGAGCCTCCTGCACACGCTCTCTCCACGATCCCGTATATTTCTCAGAATCTTTCACAGTATCAAAACTGTCCCCCGCATTGGATGCTCCCAGAAAGTAATGCCCCAGATGTTGCTTGGTGCTTTCGCTAACTTCGATGTGCCACGTGCATTGGAACACGAATGACAAACTCCCTTCACCTTGAACATCGGGGGTCCACTTCCACCTTCTTTCTGGATGACCAGCAATACGCGAGCACCAACGGCCATAGACGGCTGTGAGAGGGAGGTAGAAGTTGTTCTTGTTAGCAGCGGACGGCGCCGGCCCCAGGAGGCTGAGGAAAAGACCGAGTAGATCGTAGGGACACCACCAGTCTGGTACTGGGCCGATGAAGGTCTGTATACTTTGCCTGAAGGACCAACCACTGACGATGAATTTGGTTGTCTTTTCATCATCTTTGTTCCAATCTTGGTCCAACAACCGTGCAATGTGCGACGATGGCTGTTTCGTAACGTCCTTGTATAGACTCCCGTCCGGGAGCCTGTTGCATTAGTCAGTCACTGAACGTTAACCTCGAGAAATGAAGGTATTATCACACGAAACTCACGAAATACTTCTTAGACGATTGTAGATTGCCGTAAGGAGAATACGTGCATCCTGATCTCCCGGTTCAGCTCCACCTTCTACAGCGACCTTGTTCATCCATTCAAAGATCTACAACTGCATTAGCCTCCAGCTGTTTTCAACAACATGCAAGGCATACAAGAAGACGGGTTTTTCTCAGGGGTCTTGTAAGCCTTCATGGTACACACCTTCTCCCTATTCCATTTATAAGCTGTACGGAACCACTTGTCTTCTGGGTTTGTCCCAAAAGGTGCAAGAAGATCGAATTGTGGGCTTGCCATGTTGGAAGTTTTTGGTAGATGCTTTGATAGAAGTTTGACGAGACTTGGGGGTAAGAATGCAAAGAATCCTTCCTGGATAGACAGAGCTAACAAAGAAGAGTTGCCCTTTTGAATTGCTGCGTACTGCTTCATCCCTCCTCCTTGGAGAGACGCACGTGACGAAGGTTTGTGCATAAATACGACCTACTGGCTTTCGTCTTTCCGCTCAAACTCTTCTCCTCCAAGCACCTCAACCCACGTCGCCCCTCCCGGTCTTCCCGAGCCGCAATAAGAAAGGCCAAGCCGTTGGTTGAATCGACTGACCTCCTCAAGCACAGGAATAAAATGGTACGTGCACGTCATTCTGTCCTGTTTTTTCTTGGGCTTCTGTATCTCTTGCTGCACAATGCCAACTTTCTCTGACCATTGCATTAGTCTATCCCTGCAAGCCTAGTCCCCGACGACTGGACTACTGACCCCGAAGAAATGAGGGAGGACTTCTATTGGGGGGAAAACGGCAGCGGTCGTTTGGCTGCAGCATCCGTCGGTATCACCAACCCGGAAGGTCTCATGATCAAAGACAGGGAAGCTGGAGGAGATAGCTACATGTTCCAAGACGAAAACGGGGTTTACTTGTGGAGTATGCCCACGGATGATGTGTACCAGTACACCAAGCCCACAAGTCGTGACGCCATTCTCGCCGAGATGAGTAAGCCCGCGGGTCGCGGAACGGTCGAGATGAATTTGATGCCTCGACGTTCTCGGATAGATGGATAAGGAAGGTACAGGCTGAATGGAGCTGGAGGGGACAAGACACAGATAGCAATGTTCGATTGGGCTTCTGATCTCGTCACCAGGTATCAATTTCTCTCCATATCACAAATATAGATGCTATTGGCCCGACTGGGCGCTTTCTTGCAGCCGGTCACATTTGCTGGCGTACCAAGCAGAGTAAGAATTTCGGCCCCGAGGATGTTCACCGATGGACCGTATATGCATGACACGTCGTCCTTGAGTCAGAACTATCGACTCTTGGCACGCACTGCAGAAACAAGTAACATATCATGGCTGCATCGCGGCTGTCACACGAGATGCATGAACTCAGGTTGTGGGGGATCTGCTTGTACAGCAACTCGTCGAGAGCAACTCAGTGAGTGCAAGCTGTTCCGACACGCGTCACATGCAAGTCGACTAATGAACCAGCCGAGACGTACGAGATCATTGTTGATTCACATCATCTGCACATGTGCCGCGGTTGGTACATTTCGTCTATGGAGCCAATGGGGGTTCGCCTATCATTACTCCTTTATGCAGAAATGGTGTCCAATCTTTCAAACGGGGTTTACCAGATCATTTCGTGTGATGACGCCAAGGTTGTGGGGTACCTGAATTAGGGAGGAAGCGGAATAGATAGTAAATACTAGGATTTGATGCAACTGGGCTGGTTATGATCCAGTCTCGAAAGGTCCGCCAGTGACAGGTGGTTGTATGCAGTGCAAATGTCAGTTCACTTCTCGAAACAATGCGTTCTGAGGGTTAATTTTTATCTGGGAAGCAAGTAGTTCAGTTCAACTTTGGTACCTAGGTACATGGATGGAAGTATTCGAAGAAACAAAGACTCGTCGTTACATATTGAAAGTTTGGCTAGAGCAACGGACGCATGCTATCCAGAATCCTCCACTACTTCTGCATTCCTCCGCCCACCAAACCCTGTGAAATCTTTCAAATCATCACTACATCTACAGATAGAGGAGAGTTATCGACTATCATTACGTTGGGACCCTCCAGAGGCAGGGCAGGATTTCTGCAATATCTTGCCCGAGACTGGATTGTTGCGGTTGCGGAACCACTTCCTGGAGCATTAATGCTAGCCAGCCCAAGTAGGAAGCTTAATTCAGGCACAGCCGGAGCTATGACCCATCCTTTCTCAGCCCTGGGGAGTAAACGAATGCGCAGGTAATACCGGTCCTGGTTCTGGTCGTGAAACATTGTTGGAATCACGTTGAAGCGCAAGTTTGTCAACATGTGCGCGCCGGGCCCAGTATAGTTCGACATCAGGAAGTATGTGACATCAGCCGGCGAACCAAGTGCAATATCTACGGTCACTTCCATCAATAAATATTGGTTGATCTCGCTTTGCTTCAGGACAATGGAGAAGATGAGGTCCTGGGGGAGATTTGCCGTCTCCAATCTGACTTGACTATAATTTTCGATCAAGTTGCTGCTGACACGCATCAGAAATCTGGGTGCTGATGCTGGCTCGGATCCCGGCGGTTGGTTTTTGTTTGAACTGGCTCCAACTTCACGCGGTTGAAGGCTGGCGGGAATGTTGTTTGGGTCACTAACAATTGGGCCTTGATGAAGTGGCATGGTTCGAACATTAGGCGCCAGGTAATGTGAGAGCGAATCTAGTGGAGGCACGTAGTCTGCGTGTCTCTTGAAAGTACCCTCTCCATGGCTTGCGTTGTCCTCATCGTCATTGTCGTCCGAATCACTTTCTGCAGGCGCTGTAGAGACTTCCGCACCAGGGGCAACAAGCTTCTTAAATTTTACTGCTTGTAACATATTGATCGCTCTTAGCTCTGGGCTCCCACTTCCCATGTGAGGAGGAGCCGAGCCAGCGACAGCTTGTGCGGCCTTGGAAGACTCAGCCATATTAATGGTCAAGTTGTAGATGGGATCGTTGAGTTGCATAGCAAACAGTGCTGATGTTGAAGCGTCATCCTCAAAGTAAGGTATGTCAGTGCCCTCTTGATTTCCCATCATTCCTTGCAGGATGTTGAGTTGAACATCTGCAAAGGCAGGCAGACGTAAAATGCGCAAGTCATTGAGATCTTGGTCGGGTTGGGAGCCCCATATGAAGATGTTGTCTGATGAGTTCTCACCAGTCGGATAACGTTTGATTTGATCCAGGGCCTTGTGTCTGTCCTTGTCTGTTTCTCGAGTCTTCTGGTCAACAGTATACTGTCGCCTGATATCGACCTCGATTTTGGTAGTTTCAAGACCCCGAGCTACAGCAAATCGCTGCTGGTGTGCCGGCTGCGTCAACACAAGAGATGAAAACTGTGCAGAGCCAGGTACACGGTCCATGAATGCCATCATGACCCCATCTGCGACTATTTCGTGGCGCAAAAGAGGTGCGCCCGCAGGAGGATCCTGGCCGGCGGCTTCGAGGGCCGTATCGTTGGATATGACTTCAACGCGAAGATCTGGGAACATGGTCACCAAATCTGAGCGAAGGTAGAAGCCGTAGGCAGGTATCTGAACACGATGGTCCATTCCATCAGGTGTGCAATTGATGTAGTCATTGAGTGCTTTCTTGATAGCGACGCGATCCTCGTCAGTGCCGAAGTGGTTGCCCAGGGATAAAGCTCCATCAATGAGAGCGTCTACCCAGTTCTTGTCAATGTGGAAGAAACGCAGGTTCTCTGGCTGTAGGTAAGTCGGATCAGGCAGAAGACAGTGTGCTGGCACACCCGCAAGGAACATACGGTCGACCAGCCACGAGAGTACAGTCATCCAGTCTGACGATTGCGGATCGTTTGTCTCATCGTATGGATCACCCGATCTGCTTGAAGCCAGTCTGCGAACAGAGTCCAGCGCAGCAGCTGGGTACTTGTCCTCGAAGACAGGCGAAGAAAACGAGAGCGTCGGTCGATCGCGACGTCGAAGTCTCTTGTGGTACCATCGCTTTTTGGCTCCTCCATGTCGAAAGACGGGCCTGCCAGGTTGTTTTCCCATACCAGGCGATCCCTCAGGCTCTTGAGGCTCAAGTGGATCTGAACCTACAGGATCTGGCCCGCGTTTGTGAAGATGGATATCGGCAAGACTCTTGACCATGGAGGAAAGATCCCCAAGAAGGTCATTGCGAGTGCGAAATGCCGTGTCTCTGACCTCCTTGACAGCGCTGATCTTGACATGCTTTGCTGCCGCTGTGTGTACCTCAGTTCTGACACGTCCCAGCGCAGCCACGAATGCTTGGTCACCGAGAGCCATGGTACGGCCAACCTGCCAGGCGACAGAGTACGTCACGTCCATGATGCCGACCTGTTTGTCGAGTATTTGCAAATCTAAGCCCGACGTTGAGCATTTGGTCAGATGTTCCAAGGTGGGCACGTATGTGGGCGTAAATGGGCCTCGATATAGTGCCACAGTTGCCTCGCCTGTTTGGGTTCGATGTTTGACCAAGGTGTACCCGTCATTCAAACGACGTCCAACAAGTTGCTGAATCTTGTCATCAGCAGTCTCTAGGGGCGTGAGGATCTCTTCCGGCGCTCGCAAGACGTCGAGAGTGCGACCCAGACTTTCAAAAGCGTCTGGAACATTGAGTGTATTTGGTGGGAGCACTGTGTAGTTCCAGCTATACAAGGAGCTGAGAGCCACATATCGGTGGTTCTGGCCCGGGTAACTCATTCCCTCAACACCCTCAATCGAAACGAGATGTGCGCACATAGTGGTTGGGATGACGTTGTCGAGCGGTCCAGATCTGTTGCCCACAACGATGCTGAAGACAGCTGTGTCTTCAACACCAGCAAGAGCCATTCCAGAACCATTGATCTTTCGGACGTGGGAAAGGTATTTGTACTGCGATGTGGCTGGTCCACTGCCCTTGACTCGATTACCTTTATCGTCAAAGGTCGAGAAGAGACTAGTAAACAGCTCTGGCTGCACAAAGATGAAGTCTCCACGGCTATCTTCCATGGAAGATGGTCCAAGGCTGTCCGAGACGGGTGTGGTCACATCAGGGCTCAAATTCCATAAATCAGCGATGCTCATGTTGACTGTCATCGTGGACGATTGCTTCACTGGCTTGATAACGCCATCACTGGTTTTGCGGAAGATGCTGCTTGATCCGTCCAGGTCCTCTGACGGCAACCGCAGCTCGTCTTGGGCAAACGCGAACACGACAAGCCAAGGCACGCGGTTGCGTGGGATACTGCTGGCTTTAGCTCCCGTGTCTGTTGCGCCCAAGGCTAGCCTCTTCCTCTGTGCTTGTAGTTGCTTGTTCGTGCCCTCTTTCGGGCTTCCCAGTCGCTCCCATGGAAGATGTGGATCTGTCAAAACGACATGCGGCAAGATTCGGTGATCATCGCTGTAGCCCGCTGGAGGATATGTAGAGTGAACACTCCCGTCTGGCAGGGAGAACTGTGGTGCATCGACATAGAAGGCTTGGTCTGCCTCCAGCTCCAGCCTTTCACCATTCGCCTCAATGGTTTGCTTCACGGAGATGATGTGCTTGGGTCCTGCTTCGATTCCAGGAGCCCAGAATGAATTGAGCTTTTGCTCGCCGGGAGGCAATGGATCAATCTCCTCGCCTACGACCTGGCCATCTGCAAATACGCTCACAGGCCGGAAAATGCTGCGACGGGCATCAATGCGATTGGTAGCAACAACACGACGAGAGTGCCGTATCGTCAGATGTCGAGCAGAGTCGATGCGGGTACTCTTCCCTCCAGGATAGATGCCCATGATGTCTTTTTTGGGTTCAGTTGTGATAAGGTTTGTTTGGACGGGTTATAGTTTGGTGTCAAGGATGGAATGAAGGCGAGCATCCCAACAGTCCTTATTGGAGAGGATGGCTTTGTTCCTTCTCGAGTGTTGGAGAAGGACCCAGCAGATGAACTTTGTTTGGGGACTTTGCTTGGCCAGGGACTCAGGGGACGGACGTTGGAGGAATACCACGAATGCGATGGAAGAGCGCGATGAAGATGGTCAGCGTTGGCTGCTCTTGATCATGAGAACGTGTTTTGCGCAATGGTCACTTCTTTCATTACAGCAATACCGGGTCAACACATGTATGATAGTCAACCCATTGTAACGACTTTTTGCACAATGCGAATTTAATTAACGGGGCTTCGCCATTGAGAAGCGCGTCAATGGCATCACAGCTCTCTGTGAACCCAAACATGCAGCAGGTGAAGGACTGATGCACATTGTGGAGGGGTGGGCGATTGTCGTTTCGCATGTGAAGTGTGTATCTGCATGGTCCAAGTATTGAGCATGCATGATCGTCGCGGGGACAGTGTCTTGACCGAGCGGGAGTTCGCCCGCATTGCATTGCATGCGCAATGTCCCGTCATGCAGATACTGACCGAGCGGGGTTGTATTCCGGACGAGATTCCGGATCTGCATCCTGTTCCTGATCAAGTAACGATCAGGACCAGGATATGATCTGATACACAACCAAGGCAAATAATTATTTCGAAGTGTAACATGCAGCGGGACATGCGTTGTGCGCCAACCTTCCTCCCGAGGTCCGAAGTGCATCGGAGCAAGCCGTTTAGCTGAGACACATTTCACATGGCAAAGCCCAATTGCAGTACTCAAGCCACGGCATTGTACGCATAGTCACCAAACCTATCAGCGATATCATCACTGACATTCACGTTTCGCAACTGACACGAGCACTGCAGAAGCGGGGTGAAGCCATCCCGAGGAGCAGCCGTTGTTCAGCTCATGCAGTGCCAATAGGTTCAGGAAGGTTGCGCAACCTGCAACCAGTGAGTAGGCCTCAGTACGATGACAAAAGGATGAGCGGGGGGGAAATCTCAGACTTGGAGGGAGGAGGAAGGGGGTTTCTGGTCTGCCCTCCTGAATCGACAGGAGGCTTCATCACTTGTCCTTGACCCAGAGGCTTTCCTAGCTACCCTAGGGTAGAGAGACAGCAAAATTGGCCATCTAGTTGACTATGGCTCCCATCACAGCTATCATCGACAAGTCCACCCCCGGCGACAAAGTCATTAAGCTGTTCTACAGTACCGGAAAGGCTCAACTTGGCCTTGCGCTATGGTCGGGCACGAAAGATGCAGATCCTGAGGACTCGATACAGACTCCCCAGGAAGTTGGCAATGGCCAGTACATCCTCAACCCATCCCAGATGACGAGTGTGAACTTCCAAGGTGTAGAAAGGGTCTTTGCTCTCACGACAGCAAACCCGTTCAAGGTCACCATAAATGACGTTCACACTCTGTCTGGGGTATCTCCATCGTACCAGAAGCTCCAAGAGGGTATATCAATTGGCAATATCACGATTGCTTCATGTGCCAGTGATGACAATGCATGGGTCTATTTCAGCAAGTTAGTAACCCACCCAGCCTCAGACTATGGGCTGGCAAAAGGTTATGAATGCTTTATATAGTACAAAATGCTAACGAAGCTCACCAGGCCTATGGGCGACAGCAGCAGAAATCTTTGTGAATTAAATCTTCAAACCTCACAGATCACTCCACTTGAATTTACTCACGACTTATGGGTCAATTCCTTCGCTGCTGCTTGGTACGATACCACAACTGGGAAGAGAAGCGTCATCTACGAGGGAAGCTCACTTGTGGAGTATGTTGTCGACGATGCTACTAGTTCATGTGAGTAGTCCATGACAATACATCCATTCTGCACTCGACATCTGACCATTGTTTCTTTCAAATTGTAGATGGTACGGCAATTGCCACAACGGGGGATATGCAGCGCAATACTCCAGTAGCCGTCGCATTCAACGCTGGCACCGTCTTCCTTTACTACTGTGGGAGAGATCCTGCTGGAGGCATTCAACGCACTGATAGGAGAAACAATACCTGGGGTAGATCTATCCCTGTTAATAGTGATACTATTGCTCAGGATAGCCAGCTTACTGTGGTGAGGGCTAATGGCATTAATCATTTGTTCTACGTGGCGAGAGATCAGAACGAGGCGGAGGATGATTACTTTGTACGCTACCTGGACGAGGTCGAATAGTTTGCATGACGGCTGGCAGGTAGACAGGAAAACAAAACATGACCCTGAAATCTTCCACAAATGTCAAAACATCCTCTACGTGAAAGACTATGTTCATGTATAGTGGTAGCATCTTCAGTGTGATCAGCGAGATGCTTGGGGTCTTTCTACTTCTAACGAGTTCCAAGACGTCAATTTCATTTTAATCCTAAGTAAACGCATCACGAAAACCAGATGACGAGCGCTCGACCTAAGGTTTGGCTGGCGCCATGATCGGGTTTCTTAACTGCAAGAACCCCTCAATGACAACGTACGGTCCATCTTGGAACGCAGGTTTCATCAAATCACCCTTCTTCTCAATCCCAAACGCGTTATAAAGAGCCTGAGAATGATCATCCTCCCCCTCCGTCATCCCCGACGCAGACTGTGTTTCGGCGTACGGCTGGAACCAACTCCAGTCCCCACCACCGAGGGAAGGGAGGAGCAAGTTGCGCTTCGGGACGTCACGAGCGTTCTTGCTGGTCAGCTTGTCTGTTTTGAGGTATCCAGGGACATCACTGACGGGCATTGTCAAGGGCCCTGCGTGAAAAAACGCTGTCATGGTGTCCAAAGCCTTTTGCCAGGTCCAGGGTGGTAAGAGTAATTCCGCCGCTGGTAAGAATGACGAATATGCGTGGACTGGTGTAAAAGGATCCATTATAGCGCCAAAGATTGACATGCGCGCGTTGCGTTGGTCTTCAAAAGCAGCAGGTTCAATGGAGGGTGAATCTTGAGAGAATGGAGGCTGCCAGAACGGACCGAAGATTGGATACTGCTCAGTATCAAGGCCGATCAATGGCTCCGTGGTTTTGCCGTCTGGGAGAAAGAACGTCTTGATCTTATCATAGTCGTACTGATCAGACCCAGGAGCCGTTGTGTCAAAGTAACCAACGAGTCCATCGTAGCCTGCTTCTTCATTTCCGAGCCGTAATTGAAGCTCATAATACGGAGTCTCGATATCAAGGCTCGACGGCTTCAACAGCATGCGCTCGGGATCCACCACCTTGGTCTGGGTGCTTTGAATCTCAAGAGGCGGTCCACTCAGCTCGACAGACCAGCCAGTATTGACTAGCGCAAGTGGCTTGCCTACGATGGAATTGAGGAACTGCGCGTAGACACCAGGAGCTGGAGGTAGCTTCTGTTGTGCCATCGTTATCATGCCCCAGAACCCGAGGAGGTATTCCGGGTCAGCCAATTTGGACATGAGGGCATCAAGCTCTCGTGTATCAGGAGTGGGCTGTGCATTTGGGTCAGGGCTAAAAGGTAGCCACTTGGGTGACTGAAGGGTTCCCAGAGGGCCGCCGACGCGAACCTCACGGTAAAAGGTACCGTCAGGGAGGAAGAGTTGTATACCGTAGTCAGCATAGTTGGTGATGACCCATCCCCATATTGGCGATTCCCACTCCGTAACAGGGCGCCACGTTGCAGCGCCGTGGGGGCTACCACTTGAATCATCGGCAATCCGTCTGACAAACTTGGCATTGATTCGTGCCGGCTGATTCATTTGCGGAGGCAACTGAACGAACTCGCACTGTTCCGAGCTGTCCTGGATTACCGTATTGGCGTACTTCTTTCCGTCCAGGGTGACCTCCTGCGGTGCATAGAAGTTGCTTATGCAGGGATAGATGGGTGGTGGCCCTGCCACAGCCGGCTTCTGGTCAATGGCCATGAGGGATTGCCCAAACTTGTCGATGATGTTGAACTTGCGGAACCTGAACTGACCGTGTGTCACAGGCTTGAACGGACAGTGCTCACTGTCTGTGAAGTTGACCAATGCGGCGTACGGGGTCAAGGCTGAGTTGCCATCGATGAGCTTCAGGTTATCTTCGGTCAATCCAGCTTGATCGAAGGCTGCTGCGTTAAGAACATAGCTGAACTCTCCATCGGGGCCAACAACTTTGTTTTCGGGCTTGAGATGACTGCCCTCTGCTTGAGTGACGAGGCCGCTGGCAAAACCAGACAGCGGGGACGATAGATATGATAGTTCACTGATATTCTCAAGCAAACTGTTGCGGTGCTCTTCTGGCAGATATTCGTCGAGGATACTGGGCGGCGTGTTCTGGAAAAGCTGCTTGATCTTGGCACCCAGAGCAAAGCCGGGCTGAGGCAGGATCAGGACCCGTCCAGACAAGACGCGAACATCTTGTTTCTTGTCGCCTTGCCATCTAGAAAGAGCATCCCAGAGTGGCGGGGGTGTCTCGCTATCAGATGGCGCAGTGATTCCATATCTGACCAGCTTGTCCTCGGAGTGACGGGCAGTGTGCTCATCTAGTTTCCAGAACTCGAAGGGAACATGAGTGTATTCCACTTCCCACTCCGCGTAGAGAGGGAACCAAGGCTGTCTGTCACCCCACTGGTCACGCCAGCGCTGGTCGGTAGTCAGCTGGTCGTGAAATTGGGGGTAGAATTTTCTTTCGCCTGGTGTGCCGGAGTCGTTGCCTGCAGGTCGGAGGACGTGGAACTCGGTGAGCAATGCTTTGGCGGCTGCTCCCAAGACCGTGGGCAGCTTGTCCGCGACTAAGCCTGAGAGTGCATTCAGCTTGCTGGGTAGATCTTGATCGGTTGTAATGGTCTGGTATGGAGCCCGTATGGTAAGGTTGTCAAGATAATCAAGCGCCCAGCCAGACGGGATACCCCCGATGAGGACGGTAGGATCATTTCCACCGTAGAAAACAGGCTCACTTGTCGGCTCAACGTTGGCCAGGAGGTTGGCCGAGCCATCGGTCGGGTTTAAGAAACTGTCAACGTCGGTTCGAAGCTGGTCGATGCGGGTCTGGAGTCCACTGATAAGGCTCGAGATCTTTCTCGCGTCTTCCTTGAACTTTTCATTTTGTTCATTTCCCTGAGTATCGCTCTGACCTAGATCGCTGGCGTATTTCCACCAAAGAGAAAACATTTCCCAGCGGTACTGGAGCATTGCTCTATCGCACGAGTCAAGCAGCGCCTGGGTGAGGTTCAATTGATTGAGCCTCTGAATGGCTGCGGGCTCGGGTTCCGTGGGCTGGTTCGTGCCTTGACGGTCAGACTCGGCGAAGAAATATCTTGTGCCGCCTGGAGAACGAGTGTAAGACCAGTTGTACACTGAGTCTTTGGCCTCCCGCTGGCCTTCTACGCCATCATCACGCGCTTGAAGGAGGGATTCAAGGGCCAGGATGTCTTCCTCCAACTTGGCGACATCCTCCGAACCATCGCTGGCGTCTCCGCGTGCGTGACAATACGCCAACAGCGCATCCATTGGAGTGGTGCCAACCGCAAATGCCGCCTGTTTCTGATCACGCAGGCGATCGTTGAATCCATCAGCCGGGACGCTTTTGGGCTTGTTCTCATGGTCCCAAGTCACATCGTACATGCAACTGTGACAAAGGATACGGATTTGGCTCTCAAGATCCATCCATGGGTCGGGGTTTGCCTCGTATGTCCCCTGCAGCGTCATGAAGAGTGACTGCAGGCTTTCTCCATGAGTAACGTTGGCACCCGATTTCCAGAGGGGGTCAACGTCGTCTTTCCAATGCCATCCCAGAACATAGTAGCTTGCTTTGGCGTAGTCGAGATACGACGGTTCCTTGCTATCCCCGTATTCGAAGTTGTCCAAGATGCTGAAGACGTTGGCATTGTGCATCTGGAAGTCGGCGAAGAGCTGGTTTCCACTTCGGAGGAGACTGATGTCTGGAGGATCTACACTGGGACTCTCGTTCTCAGTCCACTGGGCCAGCGGTGTCTTGCGTCCGATGAAGACTTCAGCTTGCTCGTTGATGTTTACATCGGTACCGGCATGTCCGAGCACGAATGGCGCTACGTCCGTCTGCAAGTCCATCTGGATTGGGATGTCTTCCAGGGACCAGACGTAGTCGCTCTCAACCACCCACGCCTCATACTCTCTGTCTTTGAAGGCGTCTCTTGCAGTCGATGGCTGTATGCTATCAATTTCAAGCTTTCTTATGACAATCCAGCGTGTTGGTGGCTGCAGAAAATCCGGTGTACGATGAATAGAGTTGTCACCTTCCGCAGCCGATGTCGCATCTAGTCCACGTCGCAATCTCTCTGCCTTTTTCCTGGACTCTGACACAGACTCAGTTGAAGAGACGCCTGATCTGTAGAAACGGGGTAGGGTCCAGTGTATGTAGACGCCATGACGATGGCGAAGAGGATTGGGATTTGGACGACCGCCTAGGTCAGTCAAGCGTGAGTTGATGGACGCCGGCGCAGAGTTGTGCAGGGCGACATGATTCTGAACATCGCTCTGAAGCAGAAAGCTGTCGAGTCTGAGAAATGTGTAGTTGGGTTGAGTGATGGGACAGATGCGGGCAGTCGTGTCTTCGTCTTCACCCGTGCCACATACAGCTGGATTTAGCACGAATGCATCCAATTGCATGGGCACCAGAGCGACGTCAAAGTCCACGATTCCAGTATCTTCACTCATGCTTGTTGATTTGGTGTCAATTGGCGTGATGTTAAAAATTGAATATGGACTTGGAGACTGAGTTTGAGCAAGGTCAACGAAATGAAGCTTTCAATGTTCCAAGGTTCGGTATGTTGACAACCTTTGCCCAACTGTGCTGAGACTAGGAGAACGATGAACCAAAAGTCGGCTCCAATTACCCTTCCTTCCTGGCAGACCAAAGCCAAAATTAATCTCACAGGCACTGACGTATTGGACCCATGAGTCTATCCAGATCCTAAGTTGGTTTCTCACATCAACTTCAACACTTCATCTCCCCCCCCCCCCCTCATTTCGCCCCAAACCAATATGGCCCGTCCCACATGATGCTAGTGCAAGTTGGCGGATCCGGATCTACCTGCAGTCTGTGTGATACACGAAATGCGGTAGTTACTTTATCCTTGTTAGACATACGTCTCGTACCACGGGCGGAGAGGTGTGTGGGTTACTACACCGGTGCGCATGGGATGTTGTCGCACTTTCGGCGTCGTATATCTGGGAGGGGAAAACGTGCATGAAGCTGAAGAGTACATGCAGCATGCACATGGAGATACGGCGAGACAGCCCCCACTCTACTCACACCCCTCATAGCCTTTATAACGATTGATGGGCATGCATTTAACGGAGAGCTCTGATATCAATGCTCTATTTGGGTTGTTTGCTTGACTGCGTGTTCAGGAAGATGTTGTTGGGGGTCTATCAAGGCCCCCGACACTGAACCGCGAGAACAGTCTCGGTTTCTCTCTTTCCTATACGGATCCTGCTTAGTCGTTCTCTGATCATTTCAAAATCAATTTTTCGGTTCACTTCCTACCGAACCATTCCACGGCTAAGCACTTACGGATAACTTCTGCTCAACTTATAAGCATCACTCTACTAGCTTTCACTCTTGAAGATTAGCCTAAGGGCGCAGGAGCAAATACTCCCTGTTGCATACTGTCGCCCAAGACCAGAAAGCCTTCTCTCGCGAATGTTCCCCAGGCCAGTCGCAAAATGACCGTGTCCTCGGGCTCCCCTGGGCGCGATGAACCCACGGACCTTTCCTTGGTAGCAGCCAGTTCTACAACCTACAGCATCTATGCCAGCTCGGCAGGCAAAGGTGCTGGCGACAATGTTCAAGTCTTGTCGCCCGACAGCCTCGTGGACAAGTTCGTGGCAGGCTTGAATCCTGACAAAGTCATCACCTTATCAACCCCGCCAGAGCCGACAGCCAGTTTCAGTGCTTCTGATGAAACCGTAAAATGGTTCCAGAACCTTGACGCTGACGCCGCTGGCTCCCTTACCGTCCATGATTCAGCGGCAAAGGACATTGAAAGCTTCGAATTCACGCTGTCTCAACCCTGGCCGCTCGTCTTCAGCTCTGCTAGTGATGTCTTGCTCTTCACGTTCGGATCCACCGGCTTGTTGGGCGGCGGTGCGACAGTATCCCGAATTGAATCTCCTGGCATTGACCCGACTGGCAACATGCTGACCTGTGGTCTTGACTTCGTCCAGATGGAAGACATCACGGGAGTCAAAGTCAAAGAACTCTTCGTGAACGCTAATCAGGGCGGCATGACTGAATACGTGCCAGATGCGATCCTCGACCTCGAGGTGACGCTCAAGAAGCCGGACGCTGATGCCCCGCCCAAGAGGAACGCTCTGTGGTTCGTCCCTTCAGCGGATAAGCGGCTTGAGACTCGCCTGCAGTTCCAGCTGTCACAGTTCGAGGCCTTGCAGGATCTGTTCTCAACTGCCCTGAAAGGTCTGGTGATTGAGAGCGCAGATGTCGTATGCAAAAGCAAGATGCTGTTAGCCTTGACAGAACACGGCGAGAAACCTCTTTATGACGGTAAAGTAGCATTCAGCATTGAATGCTCCGTCAATAGCACTGACCGCACAGTGTCAATGCTCGGCGGCGTTGAATTCGCCTCTTCAACTATCAACTTTACCTTCATGTTCCTCTCTCCAGATCCCCTTACAGGAATACTGGGATGGTTGGCTGAGCTTGCACAAGATGACGCTGTTGAGACGGTGGTTAACGAACTTCTAAATAAGGAAGAAAACGGAACCAAGGTTCTGCTCGGGGCAACGTTACGGAGATTGCGTATTGGACTCGATACAAAAAAAGACCCGCAGAATCCCAGACTCGGCTCCTTTTCTTTCGACATCGAGGTTTCTACAAGTTTTGGCCGAGGGGAAAGCGCCAGTACTCCAGTCTTCTTGGTCACGTACAATTGGGATCGGTCTATCGGTACTTACGGTACTCTGACTGGACAATTGTGGAACGGCAAGTGATGACCCAGTTGATTCTGCGAGTCTTTTACTGATTGAAGCCATCCCCCAGATTTCAGCACGTCCGACGATCTGGACTTAGAACCGAGCGGAGAGAAGTGGGCCATTTTGAAGCCCGTGACTACTTCGCCTGCGCCGTCTATCGACATTGCCACTCTGATCCCTGGCCAGGAGGTGGTCAACATCCCCGAAACCTTGCCGTCTGACATCACCTTTGCATCTATTCAGCTATCGCAAGAATCATTTGCCCTTCGGTGCGCGGCTACCGCCAAGCGTCGATCTCAGGGCTCTGCTCCTCAACCTTATCTGGGCGACGTCGTTCTCTCTGCCTATTTCAACTGGGGTAGAAGCTCGGCCTTCACCTTTGAAGTTGGAATATCCGTCATGATCGATCCCCCGGAGGACTCTGAGTTCGATTTGCCGGCAGCCTTTTCTGGATCTCTCAGCTATGCGTCAACTGATCAACATTGGGAGCTCAAGGCCTCCATCAACGGACTGTATGCAGCCGTACTAGCCGAGTTCTTTGACGACGATGCGAAAGACCACATTGGGCCGCTGATCAAATCCATTGCCATCAACACCTTGAGTGTTGCGTACGCATATCAGACACCAAAAGGCGGTCCTAGTCCAAAAGCCGTGGGGAGCTCATTCGCTATCTCTGGCGACTTGGTCATTGCAGGGTTGAGATTGAACCTTGACTTCACGCACAACTCAGGCGATTTTGAGTTCTCGGCGGCGCTCAATCCAGAAAACAAGGATGCCAAGATCGGAGACATCTTGACAGAGATTCTTGGTTCTGAGTTCGACATACCAGATTTCGTATACAACACCTTGCTGGTTGGTGACGGCAGGGATGCGTTCCGCATTGATATTCAGAAGAAGAAGACAACGGTTGACGCCGATGACATTGAGTCATTTCAGTTCCTCGCGCAACTCAACATTGGGCATCTCCGAATCCTGTTCTCCCAGATCCACAGCACCAAATGGGACCCGAGGGACCCTTCAAAGCGGCTATTCAAAGCAGCTATCAACGGCTTCGGCGCCATGGAACTTGAGATCCCTCTCATCGGCACATTGACGCAGCCACTTGATGAGCTGTACTTCCTCTTCGTCCAGGATCCCAAACCGCCAAGGGCCCCCGGACAGCTCACAGGGCTTACCAGGGAGGATGTTGCTCAATTCAACAGCGGCTTGGGAGTCGACCAGTTGCTCGTTGCTGATAAAATCAAGCCTGACCAAGCGAAAGCTTCGGACCTTCTGGTGCCATCTGGATGTCACTTCGCCATCATTATTCGCGGCGCCACGGGTGCGCGCATGTGTCTGCTTAGCTACAGCTTCATGAAACCTCAGCCTTCTTCCTCTTCAGCGCTAATGGATCCTGCCTCTGCTGTGCGTCAAGGCAGAAGACGCACCGAGGATGAAATGGATGATGGGGGTCCTAGTGCTCAAGCGCCATACAAGAAGGTCGCAGGCCCGCTAGCGATTAGCAACGTTGGTCTCAAGTACAAGGATAAGAAATTGTTGATCATCTTTGACGCGACCTTCCAGCTGGGCCCGATTGGATTCTCTCTTCTCGGCTTCAGTCTCAACACTCAGTTTGAGACACTGGAGAAGCTGCCAACCATCAGTGTCGACATCCACGGCTTGGCGGCATCATTTGACAAATCTCCATTGACCATCGCTGGTATCATCGTCCACGGCAATGACGGCGCCTTGGATTACTATGCTGGCGGGTTGATCATCGGCTTCCGCCCGTATCAGTTCCAAGCAGCCGGCTTCTACGGTGTCATCACCCTCAAGAACAGCAGCAATAGCTTCCAGAGCGTGTTCGTCTTCGCAAAACTCAACGGCCCGCTCATGACGCTTGCGTTCGCTGAAATCAGTGGAATCTGCGGTGGCTTTGGCTACAACAGCAGTGTGCGCCTACCCTCCATAGATCAGGTATCCGATTTCCCATTCATCAACAGCAGTCGACTCAGCGAGAACGAAAATGCGCAACAAGTACTTATAGAGCTCGTTGACCCGTCGGCCGGTGGATGGTTCCAGCCACTTGATAGCACATACTGGGGCGCAATCGGCATGAAGCTCTCTGCGTTCCGTATGCTAAGCGTCGATGCAGTGGTTGCAGTCCAGTTTGGTAACTCGGTGAAGCTGGGCATCTTCGCTGCGGCGGTTTGTGATATTCCATCCGCCAATTCGGGGCTCAAGCTGGCCCATGCTGAACTGGGTATTGCGGCCGTCCTGGACTTTGACTATGGCTTCCTCAAGATCGAGGCTCAGCTATCGCCCCGCTCGTACATCCTCAGTCCTAATTGCCATCTCACCGGTGGTTGTGCTCTCTGCTACTGGTTCGATGCGCCTCTTGCCGATGGGGCCAGAATTGGAGACTTTGTCTTTACCCTGGGCGGGTACCACCAAGCTTTCGACGTACCCGTTGGTTATCCCAACCCCCCTCGGCTGGGTATCAGCTGGGACTTGGGTGGCGGCTTGTCAATCTCTGGAGAAGCATACTTTGCTATCACGACCAAGGCATGCATGGCTGGGGGGCGCCTCCATGCCGCGTTCAAAGCAGGACCACTCTCTGCTTGGTTTGATGCCTTTGCCAATTTCCTCATCAACTACAGACCGTTCTACTTTGACATGTCAGCTGGAGTTTCGGTCGGCGTGGGATTCAGCATCGACTTCTGGTTCATTCACATCCGCATTTCGGTCCAGATTGGTGCCGAGCTCTACCTCTGGGGCCCACCTGTTGCTGGTCGTGTTCACGTCGACTTCTGGATTGTCGCTTTCGATATCAACTTCGGCGCTTACATCTCCACGGACGAAGTGGTCAGCCTGTTGGAGTTCTACGAACTTGTTCTTCAGGATTCGCCTGCATCTTCCTTTGCGTCGGTGAAAGCCTTGACCACAGGGGAGAGCACCGAGCGCGAACAGCAATCCATTGCAGCGTCGACATTGACGAGGCCCAAGAACGAAGCACACAACTTTCTTGCCGAGTCTGGATTGTTGAACCCTAATGATGAACCAGAGCGGGGACAGGCAGATCCATGGACTGTTCGAGCTGGCACATTTGTCTTTGTCGCAGAGTGCAAGATGGCCATAACTGCTGTCCAGACAAGCGATAATGGTGCCCCGATCCTTCAATACAATGACGTTTTCAGTAAGCCGATGAAGCTGACGACGTCCATGGCTTCGACATTGCAGATTCAGGTAAAATATGAGGACGGAAGCGATCCTGAGGAAGATTGGCAATTTGAGAGATATATACAGATGCTCCCAAGTGCTCTGTGGGCAAGGTGTAAGTCTTGCGCGTCGGTTTTTCTTGTCCTCTTTTCTTTTACTTGAGAAGACTCAGTTCTGTTCTGCTATCGCTGAACTCGTCCGAACCAGCTAACCCGGTCCAGATGACCGACAAACTGATCCACGCCAGAGCGGAAACAATGTCGGTGATCTGCTCAACACAGATGGCGGCAGCCCTCCTCTCATGACAGGCGTACGAGTCACTGCACCCAAGCCCACCATGTCTCCAGACCCATTTCCAGCCTATAAGGTTGCGGATGCAGACCTCCAAGAGCTGACGGCAGAGCGGCCGTTCCCTACCATGGTCAATGCTGAGGATGCATGGGCTCCAGTCAAGCCGAATGATGATGTCCAGAAGCGATATGAAGACGTTCATGAGGCCTGGGCAAATCCTGTCCTGGAGGAAAGTGGCCAACAAGGATTCGTGGCCTCCTTGGCCCAGAGCTTGGGATGGAGTGACGTGAGTGGGCTGCAGAGCATTGCTGGAATTCCAGACAGGCTGAAGAAGGGTTTTATGAACATGTATGTAGCGTCCCCAATGTTGACTGCCTGAGTTTGGTGACAGGTAAGTGTCGAGAAAAAGGCTGTTGCCCCCTAGTTTGAACATGAATGATTCGAAGTCCTATCGTCTTATTGTTGAAAGCATTGTTCCGTTTCTTGCAGGGAACCAGATGAGTCCTGGAAGCGCAGTACAGTGTTCCAAGAATTGATTCTCCATATAGTGAGCTTTCCATGGATAATCGGGAAAACTACACAACTATACCATTTTGGGTTTCTCATAGTACGTTTCGGTCATGAAGTCAGAATTGCCAACGCAACGCCTTGTCATGGCGTAACCATGTCGAAGACCTGATCGGTGATATTCCTAGCTACCTGCTACATTTTAGGGATCAAAGAATGAATGCATGAATGGATTACGCCCGGGAGAATAAATCTAATAGGGCCAGTAGCCATGCTAAATTGTTTACACTTCCCCGCTACCATCCAGACATCTAGACCACCTAGGGGAGTCTTACTCTTTTCCTAGCCAGAGTTAGACCACCCAATTTCTGAGTTGGTCTGCCTAGCTTTTCTATTCTACTTACTTAGTATAAGGTTTACTATACTGAATATGGTTATAAGTTATAGATTTTATGAAACATACTATAAAGGGTAGTAAAGTAAGGTTACATAGTGGCCTTTAATTAGCTATTTTGCAGATAACCCAGAACTGTTCAATGGATCTCCTATAGCGTTACAGCTATCTGGAAAGCAATTCAGGCATGAGGAGGTGCTTATGGTTGCAAAGGTGTTAGACAATGCGATCAACTGTGATAGCTAAGCTGCGGAAGCAATTTGGTCTTCTTTACACATTGTGCGGTCACAAGCCATGGATAGAATAAATAACGATTCCCTTCGTTTTTGACCACCACAGCACGGTTACTTCTTGTCATTCCTGATATGAGATACTGGTTGACAGATATCGCAAAACAAAAGACATATCCGTGGACTACATCTTAGGCCTGCCTGCTGAGTTTTTCGTCGCACAATTGAAAGCCCAGTCACTAAGCGCCAGAGGCTTGTCTGTCTCCACCAAGAAGATGTTCAAGCCATCAGTTTGGACCTTGGCGGGCTTGTGCGTGTCCCTTTTCTGCGCAGCTTGGTAGTCGGCCTCGGTTGCACCATGCGTGCTCATTGAGCCGTGCAGGCCCGCAGCGAACGGCGCAAACTGGTGGCCAGTTCTCTCACTGCTGAACGGATACTCTGGGCTCTGATTGCTGATTATGGGACCGAAGAACTCCTGCATGGTGTTTCGGTGCCAATACGGCAGCCAGTACGTATCCTCCGCGACGTTCCACCTGGGTGACACAATGGCAAAGTCCACAACTGCAGTTCCTGGCTCCGCTGCGTAGTTTGGGGCAGTGAGAACGACGAAGAGGGACGGGTCGTGCTCGTCGAAGAGAGCGTTGCCGAGAACGCAGAATCGGGCCAGATCGTACTTATAAGGGTAGCATGTGCCGTGCCAGCCTGCGATGTCGAATGGTGTGTGGCTCTGAGTGCAGGACCATAGTCTGCCGCCCAGGCGCGACACGATTTTCCACTCATTGTTGTTAGCTCTCGCGACCTTGCCGCCATCTGACAATGAACCATCAAAGAAAGCCATCGGAATCTGGAAGTCTCGCACGTTGGCCAGGCCTGTTGAGCCCACAATTCCTAGATCCGGAAGGCGGAAATGACCCTGATGTAGCTCGCAGATGTATCCACGACAGGGCTGGCCTCCTGGCAGAGTGATTCGGTGGCGCACACCTCTGGGAATGACGCATATCTCATTTTGGCGGACCATCAGTTTTCCCAGTTCCGTTTGGATGTCAAGGGCTCCGGCTTGTGGAATAAGAAGTAGCTCGCCATCGAGGGACGAGAATGCCTGCCGCTCGGGCATGTCCTCCGTCAGGCTGAAAAGCCACATGGCCATCCCTTCCTTCTTGGCCGGATCCCCATTTCTGCCGATAAGCTGCTGGCCATTCACCCAGTCTGTGCCTCGATCGGGGACAGGGAATGAGCCCCAAGTGTATGAATTCGGCGTGACATTTTTGGTTGGCGATGAGTGCCCTTGTTGGCCAAACCCAGTGTCAACGTCGAGTTGCACGAAGTCTTCGTGCTCTAGGGATGGTGTAGCTCGATACAGCCACGTCTGGAAGTTCTGCGACCGTGGTCCCACAAAGGAGCTTCCGCTTATCCGTTCTGTTCTGAGCCCATATGGCGGGTGTTGAGGTGTATTGTTAACTTGTGGTACTGATGCTGGGAAGGCTTCAGATCTATCGACACACTGAGCTTAACGTGCTTAAATTTTCTATCAATGCAGTGGAAGTACTTACAAGTGATAGTTTCCCAAACCTTCCAGGTACCTATACGGGTCCTTCACCACAAACGTTGTCATCGGTGTCTTCTGCTCCATGTTCTTCGGTGCTACACGAGGCTTGCGCGACTCAGCGAGTATCAAGTATTACGGCTTGTTTCTGAATGACGATCTCGTTTCGTGGCTGGACATGAAGAATGAGTGAGATGACATATAGCAGTGTGCGCTGTCATTGGTGCCCTCATCGCGAGCCGAGGTGTCCGAAGCACGAGGACTCGCAAGAAATTTCCCACACCGGTAGTCTGCGGGGTGCAGTAGTCCTTGGTCTGGCGTCTCTTTCGCACGAACAGGGCACCAGAACGGGACTCAATGGGCAAATCTGGATCATAGCAGTACCACGTTGGCGACGCACGAGGCACCCAAAGTTTACCACAAGCATCCTCTTGTCATTTCGATCCGCCCAAAAGTCATCTCTCAAGAATACACTGTACCGCTGTCAAATGACTCAGGATTTCCAAATCACTCTGCGAAGAGACGCAGCCAATCTTTAAAAGCCGGGTGCTATCTCCGAGTGGGTGTCAACTTACCTAGAATACTCGCGAGAAATGGCTACCAAAGCACCCGACACCAGTGTCACTCAGATCTTGTATTTGACCATTTCACCGAATCATGAACTTGGCGACGTGGATACAGACGCAGGCAAGAAATGGGCGCAGGCACTGGACGCGATAGAATCGAGTGCTGGGTTCCGCCGCCTGTGCTGGGGAAGGAGACTGGAGATCCCCGAACAAGTCCAACTGTATACCGGTCAGTCTGCGGCTTCTCGCTTCTTGGCATCACATTGTAGACCTTGGGGCTTACCAATCCGCAGTCCGAGACGATATTGCTCACAATACCGCCTTCCTCGCTTCGCCTTTGTATTGTGAGACCTTTCTGCCAATAATCACAACGCTGATCACAGGCTCGCCCTCCGACATCAAAGTCCGAAACGCGCGCCTCGCGCACCAGGTTCTATCCGATCCATTTAGCAAGGAGTTACTGGGCTATCCTATTGGAACTGCTATTTACAAAGGCGCCGAAGATGCATGGTATGAGGGCGCGTGGCCCCTCTGGACGCATGTTGTCAGGCACATCGATGGCTGCATGGGCATCGCTGGTGGTGAGGTTGTTGAGGCAGTGGAAGGTCAAGAGAGAAGTTATCTGGTCTTTGTGGGATGGGAGACCGTCAAGACACATGAGGACTATCACCACACCGAGCACTTTCGAAAGCACTTCATCATCCTGAACATTGGACACAAGGGCTACACCGAGTATGGCCATGTTGTATTCCAGGGGGTGAGAGAGAAGAGCTCCAGTAAGCTCTAAGCATTTGAGATTGTATACCACTCCTATTGCTACGATTTTGGAATAAGTCCGAGAAGCGGGGGTCACCGACGATGCTCACAACAGTAATTTCCATAGCTCCCGATATAGTGTCAATCTGAGAACACAAGAGTTTCGTTGAATCATGCAGGCCATGCACGAAGCATTCAGCGACCCAGGAGCTGCCCCATAGTGATCCCGCCAGGCGAGCGCGTCCCTGACCCTCCGTTTTCCTCTCGCAAAGTCCTGCCAGAGAAATAATTGTTCAGATACTCGATCTAGCTGGATTCAGATGGAGAGCACTCACCACTTGCTCTCCAAAGCCGAATTTCTTCCTGCGCTGAAGTTCATCACCACGACTCGAGCCCCCGAGGCTGAGTGTTGAGGCTAAAGAATGGCGAACGTTTACTGAGTGTAGTAGGCAGAGACGAATAGGCGAACAACGAATAACAGGAAAAAAGGCCTCAGACGGAGTTTTGTTGGTTTAGTATTGCTGACGGTCGAGGTTCTTCGCGACTCCGTACTTTCGCGAAATAACCGTTATTCATGACAGGGTGTTGTGGATGACATGAGTTTGCACATTAGTTGGTGTAGATGACTGGGTGTTATTGTTGACCACGTGTGAGATGTTGATAACTGATCTTTGACGACCGGCTGTGGTTGACTAGTTGTTGATGACAGATTGTCAAGGACGATAGAATGTTGACGACTGCTTGTTGGTGATGACTAAGTGAGGTGGACGATCGTGGATGGTTCGCAACTGAGAGTGCCAAACACCGAATGCTTGATGGAGGCGCTGATGAGCTCCATCTCTTCCCAGCGGTGCGCCCGCCAGCGAAACAAGCGAACGAGGCAAGCCTACTGACGCCCCAGCCACAACCAAACCGCGAGGAGCCAGCCGAACCCCAAACACCGCCAGTCCCGGCCTTCCCGCTTAGCCTGCCCACTGAAGATGTTAGCACACACATATATGGTTTCGTTCTTTGTCTGTAAACATCCGAAGGCTTATGCGGCCCCTTCATACAGTGACACACATAAATAAGGGGCCAGAAAATCGCTTACGACGCGTCTCCGCCCACGAAGCCCACGGCGCAGAGCATTGGCACACGCCAATGCACAGGCCCAACGAGAGCCCGACCACGCCCAAACTCGTCACGACCTCTGGTGTGAGGGACGACATGGTGAGAGGGGGGCGAGAACGTTCCGAAATAAAGTGCTAGTTATTAATCGATACGCAATTATATGTAGTTCAATTAACAAAAACAAGCAAGGGAAGCGGCGGCGGCAGGGGTGCTCAGAATGCTGAACAGAGCAAAGGAAAAGAGAGGAGAAGTTCTCGCCAGTGCCAGACGGTAAGGTTTGTTTACTGCGAGATCCCCTGAAGATCCGTTCTAAAATAGAAGGCACAATCCGCATGCGGCTCGCGATTATCCCTATGGATGCAATATGGGAGGGGAAGGTGCGCATTGCAATCAAGGAGGTCGACTTCGCTCCATAGGTAAATTCCGCGAGCCTCAGCAGCGACTTTCCCCGAAATTGTTTTCGTGTAAAACTTCACTTCAATCGGTCTATCAATTTGTGGTGAATATTCATCAGAAATGGTCATGTCGAAGAGATGTGTTGTATTTTTACTGAGTTGTGGCCTTGTGAAGGGTCTTTGGTCTCGTTAGCACAGTAGTCCTCTATGTGCAGATCCCTATAGTGCAATGCCAACCGCACATTCTTTCGATGCTTCACGGCTTCAATTCAAAGATTGATTGCCTTGTCATGCTGTCCCTTTGAGCGCCACACAAGGTATGCTTCGGTATGTGACGGGTCCTCGCTGCCGTGTGTGAAGCTTGAGTGATACCAGAAGAGCGGCCCACTCAGTAGAATACATTCTATGAGTACCTGTAGATCTGGATACCCATGTACCCATTTATTTAGTTTCTTCGTGACAGTGGCTAATGCAATTCATCGGCTTTGTATGTATACCTGCGTATGCAACCGACACGGTGCCGATGGACGCGCCCAGGACAACATCGCCCACAATCAGCTGGTTCATTGAGCTGGTGGTGCTGACGATGACGCCGCAGATGATGGTCAGGAGCTGCCCGGATGGAATCACGTGTCTGCGGCCGAAGATGTCGCTAAGTCATCCTGTAATGGTGAAGCTAACGGCGCCCCATTCTGAAGGGATACAGAAGCTGATGCTGGCACCCCCGATCTCTTCTCCAAGCTGGACGAAGATCGGAATAACAGTGATGAAGCCGAAGATGATGGCCCCAGGCCGAAGAATTCTTTTGAAATAAGGGTTTGTCAGGTGCAAGCAAGTTTAGATTAATAATCCCTGATGTACCCCTGGGATCTTCACCGTACCCCGCTCCCAATGCACTCGACTATCGGTACTTCATCGAGTCTCCCCATCTTCTCGATGACAACACCAAACGTTCCTTATTGACCGCTGCCCTTGACTGCACCTTATAACTTGCTCACGAACGCGCAACAGCACGCCATGGCGGCCCTTGACTCAATGCCATTCACTGGAGCTATGGCCTTGGATGTATCGCTGCTGCTGACGGCGCTCTACCCCATATGCGTTGTCATCTATCGCCTATTCTTCTCGCCCTTGTCTAAGATTCCGGGTCCTTGGTTGACCCGGATCCGCAGCGTGCCAGAGGTCCAGGCCCTGAAGCGACAGCAGCGGACGCAGTGGGTGAACAACCTGTTCACACAGCATCCTGGTGCCGTAGCTGTTCGCACCGGTCCTAACTCGGTGTCTTTCAACCATCCTGATGCTATCAAAGCCATCTATGGTACCTTCCAATTTCATCTCATTCCAGAAGCTCGGAATATGGAGCTCTATGCCAAATTCTGGGCCAGGGCTAGAATTTTCATTTTGACTGCTTACACACCCCTATGGCAGCTACAATCAATGATGTGTAATCAATCGAGTTCTGCGCATCACATGTATTTAGCAAAAGATTGTACATGCAGTCAACTTGAAACTTTTGACTCTGGCCTTGGATCAGCCTAGGGTTCAATAAACACGAGCTCCTCGTATTCAGTCGAAGAGAACTAGGCTGATGGTTGACTGTAGGCCACGGAAAAGTCGGCGAAGGCTTCGGCAAATCAAGCTGGTACGATGCCTTCTCAACGACTGGGGAATCCCTCTTCTCCACCCGCTCGAAGAAGCGGCATGCCGCAAAGCGACGCATGGTAGCACATAGCTTCAGCGCGCAGTCGCTTCAATCGTTCGAGCCCTTCATAGATGCCACACTGGACAAGTTTATGTCTAAAATGGACCACTTTGCAAGCACCCAAGACCCTTTCGACATCTACTTCTGGTTTGAGCTATTCACGATGGATCTGATGGGCGAGCTCGCGCTGGGCCACAATTTTGGCGTGCTCGACGCGGGGAAGCCTGCAAGGTACTCGGCGCTCGTGGAGCAGTCACAGAGATTTGCGAATCACAGTGGCTTGCTTCCGTTTGGGAAATGGAACGTAAAGGTGCTCAGCTGGGTCCCGATTCCGAGCGTTCAGAAACTGTACCGGTCGCGGCTGGAGTACTTGGAGTATGCGAGACAGGCGCTTGAGAAGCGGTTCGTCGAGGATAGGAAACAGATTCTGCCGAGTGGGAAGGTGAGGCAGGATATCATGCAGCGCTTCATTGAGGCACGGGATCCCGACACGGGCAGGCAGATGGATTTCAATGAGCTCAGAGCCGAAACATCATCTCTCATGTGAGTTGCAAACCCCCCTTCACTACAAGACCAGGCCAAGCTGATAACATCAATTAGGGTCGCCGGCGCGAGCACCGGCTCCGTAACCATGAACTGGATGATCTACTACTTGTGCAAAAACCCCTCCATTAAAGCTCGTCTCATTAAATCCCTGGAATCCCTCTTCCCAGACAACCGCACCGGCACCATTCCCCTCCCCTTCACAACCCTCAACAAACTTCCCCTCCTCGAACATGCCGCTATCGAATCCCTCCGCCTCCACCCCCCAATCGGCTACTCCATGCCCCGCGACACGCCTCCCCAAGGCGCCGAAATCTGCGGCGTGTACGTCCCAGGCGGTGTCGCAGTCGGCGTGCCCGCCGCAGCCATTGGCCGCAACGCATCCGTATATCCCAACCCCGACACGTGGGATCCGGATCAATGGGCCGGGGGCGAGGAAACGGACCTCGCGGCGATGAAGACGTGCTTTTTGGGATTCGGGTACGGAAGTCGGCAGTGCATTGGGAGGAATGTGGCTATGAACTTTGTGACGAAGATGGTGGGGCAGTTGTTGCTTAGGTATGAGGTTGAGCTTGAGGAGGAGGGGCTTGTGCTGGGGACGAAAGAGTTTACGATTTTGAAGCCGGATCAGAAGTACAGGGTTACCCTGAAGCGGAGGAGCGTGAAGTAGCTTGACGTTGGGCATGGACTCATCCTTCTTTTCACGAACATTACGTCCGGCCAAATTGTTTGGACAAGCTTGTTTGATCTTTATTCCGATTTTCAATTAGGCTTAGTTGCCCCGGAAAGTATCGGGATAAGTTAGATGTAGGGCACAGTGGGAATCGGACGATATCTTCTACTCTAGCATGAGACGCCACCATGGGTCCCTAGGTAAAATGAGTTCAGATGGTGGTTTTGATGGACGTGGAATTTTGGGTCTTAGGTTGAACCAGAGCAGAAGACAGAGCTGCCTTTATACATGTGTGTCTTGTGATAATCCTGGATTTTACTGTGAGGAGTTGGGTATATATCTCATATCACTGGAGTGATTGTCTCGAGATCGATCATTGGTTATCTGTCATGTGGCCCCGCTGTTATATATGACTATTTTCAAGCGTTATTAGAAGTTTAGGTGCGCTATTCCCTCGAGGCCGACGCGGAGCCGCTCTACAGCATCATTTGCCACTGTGGGAACCGCAAAAGTCCAGTGGAATTCACACGGTGAATTGCAGTATGTTCTTGAAATTGGTAAGAGTCTTTCGCGCAACTCGTGAGCTCCAATAAAACATGCTGGTATGATTCCTTAAACACAGCAATTCACACTCACCTCGAGGACTCTTAAGACTTACTATGACAAGAAAACTGACTCTGGCATGACACTGGGCCGGCATTTCTGTAGAGAGTGCGGGAGCAATCTGTCCGCAACGACGCCCTTGGTCGAGGAGATCCTTGTCCTGTTTAGCGGATCACTTGATCAAGCGGCTACATGGTGGAAGCCTAATAAAGGTGAGCATTCTCATGTGCAAGCTGCTCGCGCTTGACCACTCCCATACTCACCAGCGTCGCAGAGCAATACCTCGAGACCAAGTCTCACTGGCTTCCAGAGTTTCCTTTGATCGAGAAGAAGGGCATCGAGGAGAAGCATGGCAGAGGTCCGCCGTATCACCAATTCAAATTTTCGCATGATGTCCTAGCATCGAGTCATATATTTGGGTCTATCAATCGCACCCAGTCCTCGACAGTCTTTAGACACTGGCTAGTGATGGCTGTCATCCGGCATCCTACTGTATTTTGTTTATGAATATGATCGCTTAGCTTTCCCGATATGTACCCGAGGAGATATGCATGGGTGCTTTGCAGCTGTAAACCTCCGAATGAGGCGAATGAGGAAGTAAGTGGCATAGACAAGTATGCGCGCGTGTAACAAGCCTGAAGAAGCCGAAATATCAAAAAATTTGTACATCACCGAGTCAGAGGGGCTCATCGAGAGGTTCCCCTTACACCCTACCCCTGGAAGCGACAACCGATTCTGACTAAATTCAGATCCGTCTTCATTTTCCCAGGGTCTTGATCATCTCGGCCGATTTCCAAATGGCAGATTTTGGCTGGCCAATCCCACTCTGTCAATCCAAGTCAGATCCGCTTCAAGATTTAAGCTTACACGGGATGTCCCCTCAGGGGTCACCCACGTACATGACACGTCAAGACGGCCAAGCCTGCTGACTCGAGTTTCACAACCGAAACGCGTGACACGTTACAAGAGCGAGAGCATGTAGAAAGACAGCAAAATCTGCCTGAAAAAATGCCTGTCGCCAAGAAAGTGGCTTAGTGATCGGAATGGCACGATTTGTGTCGTAGGAGTGCGGTGGCACGATGGTATGGCATATTTACGGCAGGTTTCAATAGTTGTCTGGCCTCATCTGAACTCTTCGAACTTTGTTCTGCGATTGGATGATCCCTGAAGTCGAGGTTGACCGAACTTGAATACAAAACCAGTGACAGATGCCATCCAAACTATGATAGTGCGGATGACTTTCTAGTGTCATCAGACTGGTTCTGTGATTCAGCATATTTGCTCTCATTCTATTTCTCTTTGTTCACTAGCTTAACTGTGCCACTCACGATTAAGTCGCACATTTTCCACCACAAGACCACAAAATGAAGTTCGTCTCCATCGCGCTCGCAGTTACCGCCATGGTGGCGTTCGGCTCTGCCGCCCCCGCAAGGAATACACCATCCAAGGCTTCGATTGCGGCCGATGAGCAAGCTCTTGAGGACCTGGCAGGCACGGCTGTCGACCCCGACCTTGAGAACGGCACAAGGCTACTTAGCAACGGTCAGGGCCAGTGTGTGGCGGTTTCTGGCACGGCCGTATGTTCCGACGAGTCAGGTGCTACGATGTAAGTCTCCTCTCCACGGAAGCATGTCACAGACAGAGGCTAACGACACTCTCACAGAAGCAAGAAGTAGAGCAGGGCTGGAGGTAGCTCGGTAAATTGGAGGCTGCAGGAGAAAACCCAGAGAAGAAGGCCAACGCCACTCCTTGGGCTATAACATGATTTTGAGCCCGACTCTGCGTATATATGCAAAGCATACCTACCAGAGACCAGAATCTAATGCAACAAATCTTTGAATGCCAATCCACGACCCTATGAAAAGGATATTGACCAGAAAGTATAGAGACCGTTTCTATTCTTTTGGCTCCTCTACTAAGCCGGGACAACAATGTAGACAAGATATCTTGAAAAAGATTACAGTGAATTTGCTTTGCAAAGCTTTTGACAATCATGGGGACTTTCCAATGTTTTCCCCACCAATGTACCGTCAGAAGTGTCAACTTTACACCTAGTCTCCGCCGCTACTTGCGCCGGTGCTATTAAACTTGAGACGGACCAGCCCGTCAAGGTCGAAGCTATCACGAGACACAAGCTCAACCTGATCTGACGCCGACAAGCACTATATTCGAGTGCCTTCGCCATGTGACTCAAGCCTTGACACACAAATGCCCAAAATGGACAACGATAAAAGCCACCATGTCCCAGACTGAAGATCTGGTTCTGCTCAAACGCGAACCCGGCACAGCTTTCACCCTCAAGACCATTCGAAAACAAACAGAATCCTTACAATGAATGTCATATGCACCCATGTGTTCGAGGAAAAGCATCGTTTCCATTCGTTGATTAAATGGTCCTGGCATATGTCTTGCGACAGATGATAGCATTGTCAACAAATAGCCAGAGAGAACGAAACAACTGTTGATAACCTTCAGATAGCCTAACATGCTTTTCTAACTCCTCGCCTTCCGTTTGCCCGAAGTTCAAAACAACAATACGCCAGCTAAGATAGCCACAGTCAACGCCTTCTAGCAGCACCCGCACCACCAGCATTCATCCCGAGGTCCCAGCAGCACCTGTTGCATCTGTGTCTACCATCAACACATTGTCTTCACACCCACCATTCCCGTTCTCTTGGAGCAGGACCGCAGCGTCTGGCAACGTCTCTTCGGGTCGGCCCTGATGTACGGAACGTACTCGAATTTCGAGTCAACTTTCTTCAGCGGAGGCACGCAGCGTCTAGCGAACCGCACCAGCCCCATGAAAGGTCTTGAGATACTGGATATCTTGATCCCACGCGGAGAAGTCGGCAGGTCTCCGGTACGCACATCAAATGTAAGAAAGTGCAGACAAGGTGTTGTCCTGTTAATCTCCCCTCCAGGAGAGAATATCACGCGGTCCTGGTTGTCGCAGCCCCGTGGTAGCCCTTGGATCATTAAGGGAATGTATTAGCAGCTGCCCATAACACGTTGTACTCGTCTGATGATTTCGTGGGTGAGGCCTGTCAGCTACATCCAGCGGAGCTTTGCGTCTCGGCGCATCGCCTCGGCGCTGTGCAGGAGGTACATCTGGCCCAGCTCCATGTCCGGGTTGCTCTCGCCAATGATCGTGTCGAGCTTCTCCATCCACTACCTCGAGACCACCCGTAGTGCTGCGATCTGTGCCATTGTGCAGCAGAAAGTGGAGCATCTGAGGGTACCATTCACCACAGCAAGAAGAGGGCGCCGCTGTACCCGAATGGTCCTGCTGTATCTTGGGATGAGATGTTTTCGGGTAAGTCAGGCTTCCTCTGGCATTCACCATGAGCAGAATCGGCACTCTTTTGGGTCATGTCCTCCAGCTTGATATCTCGCAGGGTAGCACGTCCCCACGCACATGCCCTGGGTGAGCTCCATCAACTCTCCAATCTCCTCGAGTCGCCCGCCCAGTCGTTCACGTATCGGCACGAGCGTCTGGTCGTCGGATCTGGAGAACATAGCCTATACGATTTTGTAGCGGGCTTCCGGCTCCGGCTTCTTGTTGATAACTTTGATAGCTGACAGGTAGGTATGCGACCTTCTGGATGCAAAGACCCTATAGCTGCGAAGCTTATAAGACATTGATTGTGAATCTAATAATAGTTCTTATAGTTAATTGCGAGCTAACTCACATATTCTGTATTAATTCATCCATTAACCCACTGTTCAAACATGTACTCTAAGCTGTCGTGTATACGATTCCCTGGGGGGCATATGCTCGACTCGCATGAGAGCTTGAGTCAAGACCTGAACAGACTTTTAGTAGACCTCACTAACATGACTGTGATCAGGGGCTTCGGCGCGGTGTTTTGGAACTTCCCGAAGAAGTAGCTATGTGTCATTTCGTTTAGAGTTCCCATGCAGCAAGTTTACATTTCAGAATTTACCCCCAAAGTGCTTCCAATGCCATCATTGCAGGCACTCGCATAGCCTGCATAGCGTAGCACGATTTTGATACAAGAGCATCGCATCGAACAGGTGCAAATCCTACACAGCTATAAATCTACTTTCCTAAATCAATCCATGGTGTGGCTTTATACAACAGGACGAACGGGAACGCCGCTCTTCGTCCTTGCCATTCTGGTGTTATTTCTGATTCTCTTCGGCTTCAAGAGCCTATTTTTCTCGGATCCGGCGACAGTGAAATGGTCGGATATTCCAGCGGCCCCTTCTGAGTCTGATTTCCCAACCTCTGCGCAGCCAGCATACGAATCCGGTTCGGGTGCAGATCTGAACGGTACCGCATCCCAGGGGTGGCCAGCACTGCCATCCGAATATGGCCTGGCCGCCCCCTCGTGGGTATCAGCGCCGCCGTCAGGCTTCTGTAAGAGAAGGTATACGATGGCCTTGCTGGAAGGATTCCGTGAGCATAGAGCTCAGTACTGCTCTAAGGCGTCTCAGTCGAGACTCACTTGTTTCCACACCCCGAGCGCCGGGTCGACTTTTGGTGTATCGCTGGCCGGGTCAAACGACTCATTCTGCATAGCGCAACACGGCATATTATTCGACACCAGACGCCAGAAATTCGCGCTAGAGTGTGATTTTCGACAACCCACCAGCCAGGAGGCCGCTTCGAGCGTGACATCTCTCATAAAACTCAACTCGTACCAATATCTCACCGGGCCGAAGTACCTTCTGAAAGAGTGGCTAGGTTTCAGGTCCTCCGGAGAGCAGGAAGCGCTTCATCCTTCCCACTCGAGCGAGACCGATCAGCCCTCTAAATGCCGAAGCTTTGTTCTATTGTTGAAAAGGGAGGTGGACGGCAACATATTCCACAACATGAACGAAATCATGGCAATCATGATCACGCTTGACGTCCTGCGAATGACGCCCGATCCGACCTCAACAGGTAGCGCCGCCCTGTTTAGCCCCGAGGACATCGCGAACACGCAGATCGTCATTCTCGACGAGCACCCCGACGGACCTCTCTTCGAGCTTTTCAGCATGTTTTCGACCAAGAAGCCGCTGCGCGTGGACGAATGGATCGCCGGCACGCACGCGGATGTGAACGCTGGAACCGGCGCGGTACCCGTCGACAACGTCATTTTGCCACTGGCCGGCGCGGCCAACAACCTCTGGGCCGACTTTATTACCCTCGATTGCGATGACAACGAGATGCTGAGGGTTTTTGTGAAGCGCATCTTCGACCTTTTTGGCATTGCGCGCCGCCGTCCGGCCCCACCACCCTCACTGGACTCACCCACACTGACCCCCGCGAGGATCAACATCACCCTCATCCACCGTCGCAACTCCCGCAAGCTGATGGGTCTCGACGGCTTCCTCCTGGACGCCGCCAGGCTCCGTTTTTCCAAGGATGCTGACGTGCGCCTGGTCGACTTCGCTGCATTGACACTGCCAGAACAAATCCAGGTCTCACGTGACTCGGACATCCTCGTCGGGATGCACGGCGCGGGTCTGACGCAGGCCATCTTCATGGAGGAGGGCCGCGGCGTGGTTGTGGAGATCCAGCCGGATAGGATGTGTTACAGGGGCTTCGAGAATCTCGCCCGGATGGGAGGACGGGCGTACATCGCTGCGGGGGCCAACAAGATCGTGGGCAACTGCTATGAGGACGACGAAGGAAACGGACAGCTGGAGATGATGCCCGACGGCGGGACCATCAACACAGTGCAGACATCGAGGTGCTACAGCAATGCGGCCGACCCGGACGCGTGGTCCTTTGCCTGCTCCAACACATCACTAACAGGCGGAACCCGGTCCTATATGATCTGCCGCCACCAGGAAGAGAGTGATAATTGGTATAAGACATGTGGGGGAATGGAGGCTGGCGATATCTGGTGGATAGCTAGATACGTCATGAAGCAAGACAGGTTCTTGGAGGTGCTTGGCCAGGCGATTGGCATCGTCCGGGAACAGCAAAATAAGTAGGGAGCCAGCCTCCGGGGTCGATTAGTACCTTGTGTCCGGCAATATAGTTCTGGAAGGCAGTCGCGGTATAAGCGGCAATGCCACCATAGCGAGATTTAAGAATCTCATCAGTTACCAGGCCAGCTCTGGGCATGGGCGTCCGCTCACTCTGAACAGGATGAAGCTTCTCGTCAGGTTTCGTTGACGGGCAGCTCTTCAAAGAGCTATGGTCTGTCCCACGCAGGCTCGGTCGACTCTCCTTCTTGGTCGTATACAAGAGCTGGATGTTTCAGCTAGTTGACGCAATGGACTCTCTTCATGCGATCAAAATCTTATACTGTAGCCTGCGTGCCAATAATCTTCTCATTCTTGAGAGAGCGAAGAGTATTTGGTTGTCTGTGATGTCAAGGACCACTCGAGAGAGCATAAGGCGCACCAGTTCGCCTTCGAAGGAGTCTTAGAAGACTCAGGGTGGAAAACCAGGTCTGATATTTTCGACATTGGGAACGGCATCAAAAACATGGTCTATGCCGCATAGACTATGCGGATGCACCTATCACAAACGTCGTCGTGTGGCCGGTTACACCTCCACTCCAAGTCACTATTAAAGCATGCGTACACCCGATCCCGGCAGAACGTGCAACCTTAGCGGCCCGATATGCCATAATGGGGGGGCATCCATACAAGAGCAAACTTGCATAGATATGGACTAACGACACTTGCAAGAGTACTTGTAATTGGGCATACTATCACATATTATAACCTTATTTCTCACCCTTTTCACGTAAGATCTTTCTTGGCCAAAGATGTAGTATTGGGCTACAACTATTAAATAATTTTAAAATACAAAGGCGGAACTTCCCCCAGTTGAACTCAGTTTCAGTTCTTGAAATCCGTCAATCTTGGCCGGTGGAGCGTTGGCTAGCTTGTTCAGGCGCTGCTCTTAGTAGTTCACCCGACCGAGATGGCCGCCTGTAAACTCTGCAAAGAAAATGGAGTCCGGTTGCTGGTTGTTGAGATCACATGGGGCACTGAGGCTAGTAGGAGTGACATACTCGACGAGCTGCTGCGTCTTCGGGTCGTACTGCGCAACGCGGTTTCCGAGGAAGACGAGGTTGCCCTCCACAAAGTAGACCTTGCCATCGTTACCGACACGAATAGGGCCAGGGAGCGCCAGCAATCCGGAGGAACCAATGCTAATAACACCATCCTCAACCACAGTGGAGTTGCCCGCGGCGCGGATGTCGGCGATGAAGATCTCAGTCACCTCGCCTGTTGTCACGTCGATGGTGCCAAAGTTTCCACCGCCGGTACCGGTCCACCAGATGAGGCCATCCTTGTCCGTCGCGACACCTTGAACCAGGGACAGCGGTGTTGGGATTTCGTACTCTTTGATCTCTTTGGTGTGAACATCAATGGTGCCGACCCTGTTGCCTGTGATTTCCGAGAAGACCATGGTGCTGCCCGGGCCACCTTGCATAATGAGAGGGCCCGACAGCGGGTTTGGTAGAGGGAAAAGCTCGTATTCGTGGGTGTCAATGTCAAATCGGCCAATGGCGTTGAGACCGACGGACGTGAACCACGCTCCGCGGTCGCGGTTACCGGCGACATCGATGGTGACGCGGATGCCGGCAGGAAGAGTGTCGACGAGTGAAATGTTGGTCCAAGGGAAAGGATATTCGGTCATGCTGCCATCCTTTGGATCCAGCTTCACCATTGCGTTGCCAACCACTTCGGAAAACCACAGGTTGCCGTCGGGCAGGAACTCCATGCCGCTGGGGAGCCCCACGGGGTTGTTAAGCGGGAACCTTGTTTGCTCGCCGCTCGTCAGGTTCACCCGCAGGATCGTGTTTGACGCGATGAGTTCGACCCAAGCAACGTCAAGTTCGTCAGGGTGGAACTCGGTCTCGCAGGCGGTGTCGAGTACCGAGACAGCAGCATATTCAACAAGTCCTCCAGCCCTTCTAGGCCGACCATGTCCTTGCTTCCCACTGACGAGAGTCAGGGAAGAGAGGAGGAGGGTAGCAACAGCTGGGGACTTCATTTTTTATTGGATGTATGGAGTGAAACGAACGACAATAAAGAGTGACAGTAAAGCAACAAGGGCTGACGATACAAGATGTTACGAATTGATGCCATTAGAGCGAGACATTGCTTGAAGTATATAAACACGCAAGGGTCCCGCTAAAGGGTGTTCGCTTACCAGTGCTTCGGGAAGTGCGAACTATGGCTTGACAAATACAGTCCCATCGTTATTTTGATAATTTAGATGTGCATACCAACCCTTTTACCGGTGGCTACTGATTAGTTCGCCTGGCAGTGGGCACTTGGCTAGAATTCTTGAGCAGAACCGGATCCTCCTTACTACCCTAGGGTAGCACGATGTAAGCACAGCTACAAGCGCTGGTAAGAAGGACTCTCTACACACTTCAACTCATCAGCCCAAGTGCCCTTTAAACCATTTAGAGGTTAATTATTTCGCATCTGCCGTGGATTTCCCTATCTTTCAGTTAGCCAACTAAACGTGTAAGTCAACAATTCTTCACAGTCGACTTGAGCCCCTGTTGCCATAAGACGTGAGGACCGTCTCATGGTCATGACACGGCTGTGGGTATGGAGTGGTCTGAATCAGGGGGTAGTCTGAATGCGGCCACGGCGACCTATCAGAATTTCGGTTCTGCATAAGCTGGGTACCCCCAGGCTGTCAGACAAGGTTTCTGACGTCGTGCGCCGCCCTCGGCTAAACTCAGCTTCGCCAACAGCGTCGTTGGCTTCAATCTGTCTCAATCTGTCTCATTACTCGTGACCTTTGTATCCTCGCAGCCGAACTGATGAAGATATGGTCTCCTCATCCCCGCGGCGAGAAGACTTGCTCACCCCACTGACTCAGCCGCAGGTGCCAGAAGTATGTACCGAGCATCTCAATTGAAGGCGGCTCCGTAGAAACCCACGGCCGCCCGACGTTGGTCGGCAACCCCTCATCGCGGGAGCATATGGCTGGGCCACGGGCGACTCATCTCAGCTGAGCGGCCCGATTGACTCGAATGGCACAGCAAAAAGCCCCACCAGTGGTCCACGCACTCTGCTTGCGAGCTCAACAGCAGGCCATGATGGGCATCTACGGGGGTGACTGACATTTCAATGGTCTCGAGTCAGCACGCGAATGTACAACATTGACGTTACGAATCGCTTGAAGTTGCGGGACTGACAGTATTGGTTGATTCGCGATGTTTTCCAGCAGTAAGAAGTTGTGACTGCTGGCTTTTGCCGCTCATCTTTCGCTTCGGAGAGCATCCATTCCAGGACACGAGTTTCCGCTTGGTGATACCACAGGATACTGTGACAAGTGCGAAGGATCAGTCTTGGGATGGAATTCAATTTCAAGTTTATTAAAGCAAACGCATCTATGGGCTCAACAAAAATTGGACGCCGATCAAATGTCAACCATCTCGACAGCGCCAAGCATGATCCTCCACCAGAAGCCCAATCTCCCTGATTACACTGACCCAAGCTTCCAATTTCGTCAGAGAAATCCAAGAACTCCCGTTTCCATCAATTATCAAAACTATACTTAGCTCCCAAGAGCCGTACCCTTGCAGAGTCAAACAATCCCAAAACGGTTGACGAGAACATCGCTTAGGAACCTGATGTGAGGAGAGATGTATATTCTCCGTAAATCACAGATCCTTCTCGCCAGGTTCCACTTCCCCATCTGGGTTAGGCAAGAAATTCAACCATGGCCCCTCATTGATGTATCGAGCAAATCCACTCGCCTTCATGTTGTCACTGGCCCAAGGAGAGGCACGACGGAGAGCCCTCAGCCACCATGTCTCCATAGCCTCATAGCGCGTGATGTAGCCAGACGCACTGACGATGAGTTCGGCATGCGGCCGCTGTTTCCTCTCGTACTCGTCGAACGTGGCTGCCAGTTCGGCGGTTGTCGGTTTTCGCATGCCATCCTCCTCGCATCTGCGTAGAAGAGGTACGAGCTCGTTCATCAAGTGCACAACGCCCTCCACTGCAAGGTTTCCCCCCAGCCCCGGGTTGACTGTCGCCTTGTGCACTGCGTCTCCTAACAGGACAACCCTGCCACCCGAATTCCATTTCGTTTGAAGCACGCCCTCGTCAAGCGACACCATGTTCGCTTTGACTCGGGTGTTCCATAGGTCCTTATAGGTGTATCCAGGGCCAAGGGCGTGGTCTCCATATTTCTCGATTGTGGCTAGTGTCTGCTCTTCGGTGAAACGCGGCGTGTTGGGGGTCTTGGTCTCTTTTTCACTTTTGACGAATAGGAACCAAAAGACGAGACCGGGAACACCCGCGGCAGCTACGCCAGATGCGCCTTGGTAGTAGACGTTGTGCACCATGCGCTCCGGAAGAAACAGTTCTCCCTTTGAGTTGATGTTCCTTGAGGTAGCAAAGATGGCGTGATAGTTGCTTACGTAGCATTCTCGCATCTGTTGCGCGGTAGCAGGATCGGTGCCGTCGATTTTGTCTGCTAGGAGACCTCGCATGGCGCTATGGACGCCGTCGGCGCCTATCAGGATATCCCCCTTGAGTATCTCACCGCTCTCCGTCGTCACTTCCACGCCTTCTGCGGACTCGACGAATGAGGCTACTCCAGAGTTGGCGCGAATGCGAGACTTGTCCTCGATGGCATTATAGATGCAGCTCAGCCAGAACTTACGTTCCATGAATGCAGTATGCCGGTTGAAACACCTGTGATTGATCTGCTTCAGCCACTCAACCCTACCGGTAAGTACAACTGAGTTTGACCTACTTCTTGGATATCTCACGCAGTATCGCAGAGTCCTCAAACAAGACACCGTTCTCATCATAGTGTCGCCTATCCTCAAGTGGAAGGATGCCTGCCTTGATTTCGGGCCACACCCCTAGCTGTTCCATCACACGCTGGGTATGAGGGTGAATGGATATGGATGCTCCCAGATGTGGGGCTATCTCACGTTTCTCCAACAAGACGTAAGAGATTCCAGCTTTTTCCAGAGCCAGTGCTGTCGTCAGGCCTACCAGGCTACCACCAGCAATGATAACCTGGAACGTATGTGCTGAGCTTGCCATGTTGTCGATGAACGGTTAATGAGAGACGTTCGCTGTGTTGTCATGAGCTATAGATTAACAAGTTGGCTACCGACCCTTCAACTTATATGTACTGCTGCAGACCTTGGGCCCTGGTGAGGTACGTACTCAGGCGGTACACGCCGCCGGGCCAACATGTGTCAATGCGAAAGAAGCTTCCGTATCTAATCTAGACACTGGGTCTACCCGGAAAGAAGAGATCGAGTGTAACGCGACGAGACAAGGGAGAGATCGTAAGCTACACGTGCTGTGTAAGGAGCCACAGTGGAGTTTGAATTGTCAGGTGTTGTAGAAATTTGTAGTGGCGCCAATCTCGAGGAGTCCAACAAACACTGATGCAGCGCTGAATGAGCCCCCACTAGCCCCCGTCGGGAGCATCGGTACCGCCGTTGGAGAGCTATGGGATTAATCATCACCGTAGCCGTTGATAAATTCTCTGCTGCTGAAGAAGGCCAGTCCAGAAGGAGTTTCCGGGGATATGATCTCTTCTTCCCCGAAGGCGCGAGTGTGGAGAGAAGCGTGGCGCCCCTCTCGCGTGCATCTGTATTAGGCCAAGCCAACCAAATTCTTCCGGTTGCGGTAGAGGCGAGTCAGGTCAGATGACGGCGCCCCCGTCAGTGTCCAGGGCTGTACCGACAATTTCATCTCCCCGTGGTCGATCGTCGGGCTATCTACAGGGGCCTTATGGAGTTACTCCAGCTTGACACTTGCCGATGGTGGCGCCTTTGAAGAACACGCTCCCGAGTCCTTGCAAGCATCATCGCCAAATCATATGAAAACAACCTCTGAGTCAGCCGGAGCTGTGCAGGTTCCGTGTTTTCGCGTTCTTCCTGACACTTGTTTCTCTTTTCCTGAACACAATCTCCGATCCATTTCCAACACCGATTCCCATGTCCTGAAGATGTCTAGTCCTGAAGCTCCAGTGCTTGGCGCTGATGAGAAGTATCAGATCGCTGCCTCGTACGGCACCATCATATCTACGGGTATTCTGGCAATCTTGGTCTGCGGCACGAGGGTACGTACTCGGAATCTGGCTGAAAGTCGTGAAAACTGCTGACAGATAGGTTGCTGGAAGCTTTGGGTTCGCAAGTTCTTGATTAAAGCGTTTGGAATTGATGACTGGGCTTGTCTCGTTGGTTTGGTGAGTTATCTGACAAGACTGCCGCTCCTCAAGACTGCTAGTACTAATGGAAGGGCCAGATCGCTGTTACCATATTCAATGGCATTGGACTGGCTGTCGTATACTACGGCGTCGGGAAGCATATCCAACATGTCTCACAACAGGACTTGGCGATGTGGTTCTTGGTATACAATCCACATCTTGGCTCATCGACCAGGACTACTGCTAATGATAAATTTAGCTGTACTACATCTGCATATGTATATACTTGTTTATTTCTCTAGCCGTCAAGTCCAGCATCCTTTTGTTACTTCGGCGAGTGTTTCCCACCCGTAGGTTCTATATTCCAACGCCGTGTCTCTTCCCACATCCATCTGACCTGATCTGCTCTTTCTAGCGTATATTCAGCACACAACGCTTGGCCTGCTCATATTCCTTGTGCTCTTTACCATATCGGGTACGGTCGTTGCTGCATTCCAGTGCAATCCACCCAAATATGCGTTTCAACTGGAGTTCATCATGTCACCTGACCGGGCGAAATACTGCTTCTCGTCGGATGTTGCCTATGGAATATTCATGTACCAGGCCGTCCTGCTTTTTGCTTGTGACATCATCATCTTCCTTCTTCCGTTCCCTGCGTTGATAAAACTCAACATGGGCTCTGCCAAGAAGACGGCGCTTCTGTTGGTCTTCGGTAGCGGCTTCGTAGCCTGCATTGCACCCGCCATCAGATTCGAAAGTATCCAGTTCTACAAGTCTGGATCCCCAGACACAACTTGTAAGTTGGGATCCACTTCGTCTTCGCTGGAGTTCGGCCAGTTGCTAAATTGCTTTTGTGTAGACGCGGGTGCACAATCCTTGTATTGGATGGCCATTGAGTACAACCTTGGCTTGGTGGCCGGGTCATTGACGGGACTCCGGCCTCTGCTTTCCAGGATCGGTGTCCTATTGTCAACCAGAGGAGATTCGGCTTATAAAAGCAACCAGTTCTCGCCATCTTATCGACTCGAAAATCGCGACAACAAACACTGGCCTTCCAGCCAGCGGAGTGGGACCAGAAAGAACAAATTACAAGGGGACAGCATCCTCGAACCCACTGTCTTAGGCGACCGCAGTTCCGACGACAGTGGCCGCCAGCAGATACTAAAGACCCAAGCTATTAGCATTACCGAGGAAGCGAGGGATCCTTCTTCCCTGCCGAACACACATCACCCCTGGTAGGATTTCGACCGGATGATGTAGTTCCGTCGAATGCTCTGTTGGTCATGAGCTGTCAAGGGTGGATTTCTGGAAGCAACTGTGGCTTCTCTGTTCGAGACCGGCGCCTTTATTCTGAGAAACACTGCATGAAAATAGCAGTTGGAAAGACGAAATGTGTTCACTCTCAACATGGGATGTCAAACGCTTCCCGGCGATGGAAATCCATAGATGTGACCCTATTTAACTGTTCTTAAAAATGATACCAGTTTAATACGTATAATTGTATATTTCTTCATGATATTAAGGATCGTCTGGTCGCTTCAATCTATCTCTAGTCTGTGCAACACCACTTGCAGAGAATTAGACTAGATCTTAAAGAGTTTCATACTGCGCGGAGGTGACAGAATCTTTAGCGACTTTTCAACTTGTCAGACACAAACTAAAACTGTCCACTGACAACAAATCAGCACCTTCAAGCATCAGTATGCAAAGAAGTGAGATCTCGAATCATAATTTGAAACATTGTAGTATGTACAAATGCTGAGCTTTTCAAGTTCAAAACAGCAGTTGGAAAATGACTTAGGGGTATCTTGAGTGATAGTGTTAGTGTAGAAGGCGTTGAAAACTGAAATTATAGCTATTGGTTCTTGAAAAATTCCCGTCTTGCTACTTGAACATCGAAGAAGGGTCACTTTAACACCATAATCTTCGATATAAGCGCCGCGAGGATTTAGCAAAGCCCTTCGTTTGTAAGGATCAACCCTTCAAGATGATGTATCTAGTGTTTTGGAACGGGGGTGGGAAATTCAAACTCCTGGAGGCCTTGTTGTACTATTACGAAGTCTCCCAAGTCTTGGTGCCCCGTTCATCGCCCTAAAAGCAGGCTGCCTCACACCAGCGACATTCATGCTGGAAAGCCATGAAATTTCGGCTCATCTGAGCAAGGGCAGTGTATGTTTACCGATAAAGCATTGTCCTAAGTCCATCGACACCTTCTCTCGCCTGTTCCCTTCTCCCTGTTCGTCGTTCCTGCATCAGTGAACAAAGTATCGTGAGCACAAACATTTGGTCACATTTGTGACACGGACTCAGCCTCCAACAATGTCAGGTGATAGCCCCCTATCTTCTGAGCCAAGCCGGTCTACATGGAGAGCGCAGGGACATTAAAATCCAACTTTGACAGTACTTGTTCGACAGTGGAGCAGATCCGCCCAAGCTATGTCGGCATCCTTTTGTCGTAAACATATTCGTAAAGCAATGTATTACCGTCTACTTCTCTTTGCGATCCAACTTCGTGGAGCTGAAGTCTCGGATAGGATAGCCGTAGTAATTCATGTCTTCCCCTTCGATCACCGGGTACCATTTGAAAAATTCCGTGCCATACGAGGAAGCTGAGGATCTCGCGGTACACCACATCTTGCGGCCCATAAGACAAAGAACCTCGACAGTACTACTACCCCTTGTCGCCGGCTTCAGGGCATAGGCTTTCTGGCCTTCCGCAATTTCCCGCGGATTGATGTGTAACCCTCTGTCAGAATTCAAGATCTCATGGTTTTTTGAGCTACTACATAGAAAGTTCTGATTTGAAACCCTCCTACTAGACATCTAACCCTTTTGAATTCAGCTTTACCCACATCACTTCGCTTTTCCAATCGATCCAAGTAAGGACTAACACATAAGTCACCATCGCCCTATTCAGGCCACCCCCTAATTCAGGCCACTCCACACCCGCAACCACATTAGGCCTATACCTATATATAAAACACATTTACTTCTTAAATAATTTTTTTCTTCCCTTTAAACTTTATATTAATCTTTTTTATTATATTATAAAGTAATATATTAAAGAAGATATTAAAGTAGTAATAAAAGTAATTATAAATAGTGCTAGTAAGCGGGAATCCTTTTTAATTTTTAGTATTTTAAAAAGTATATTTTAAAATTATTATTAAGGCTTTTTATATTATTTTAAGATAATAAACTCTTAAATAAGGTTATTATTAACCTAAGAAAATAACCTAATTAAGTTTAAATTAACCTAAGCTATTTTAAAGCTACTATTAACTTATTTTAAAATAAGGTTTTTTATAGCCTAGATTATTATTATTTAGCTATAACTACTATTACTTAATAAGTATTAATTAAGTAATTTTCTTACTAAAAACCCTAAAATTTATAGCTTTAAAAGTTATTAAATATATTTTAGTAGGATTAATAAAGCTATAATAAATAAAATTAAGCTATAATTTAATTTACTTTACCTTCCTAATATTACTAAGATTTTAGTTAAGAATTATTATAATATAAATAAAAGGGGGATTATTAAAAATAATAAAAGTAATAAAATTATTCTTAAGCTAAAAAAAAGGAAGGTTATTATTTAAAAAAGTAATAGAAGCTAAGTATAAACCTTATTTATTAAGTATATTTTTACTATAGGCTAAGTATACCTATTACTTATTATTTTTAAAGGGAAAAGTATTTAATAATAATAATTTAAAATACTTAATAAGTATAATAATTAAGAGTTTATTATAATATTAAATAGGTAAATTAATAATAAAATTGTACTTAAATAACTTTAGAAAGTATTTATTTTATAAATTACCCTAAAGGATTATAAATAGTAGTATTTATTAGTAATAGATAATTATAAAAGCTATACTATACTTAATTTTATATAAAAATACTTTTTATATAAGATTTATATAATTTACTTACCTTTATATACTTCCTATATACTATAGCTCCTTAATATAGGTATATTCTTATCCCTTAAGGTAGTATATTATTAAAAGGTTAGCTA
>JBBWSL010000224.1:0-55422 GCA_038088545.1 Diaporthe humulicola | reverse complement strand
TTAGTTTAAGACCTATTAAGTAAATAATTTATATAATATTCTATTTAAGTATTTAAAAAATGAAAAATAAGGTGTAAAATCTTAAGGTTTTATATTTCTATATATCTATTAGTAATAGAAAAATGCAGAATTTACTATATTAGTATTAAATATATATATTGCATTTCTGAGTTTTTATTAAAAATCCCTATATTATTAGAATTTAAATAGAATTAATAAATGAAGGTTGAAAATGGTGAGTTTTGGTGGGAAATGCTGTGCGTTGGGGGGGTTGTGCGCAGATGGGTGGTCCGACTTTCCCGCCAAGCGGGTCGGCGAACTATACCAAGGTCTTGGTAAATAGGCTTCCGGGTTCGCGACGGCGTGACTGATAGACAACGGACGAAAAATTCTTGTTCAGCCGCTAGCGGCCTTCTTAAAAGAGACTTGGCTTCGAGTGTCACATAAGCTTTTGATCCTATGCTGTCCGTGGTATAGCGTATATTAAACAACTGTCGCCTCACGAAATGCGCATTGGACAAGACACGCAGAAGGAGCACACAGGCGATTAACGTATAAGACATGATAGCCTTGCGGTGGGCTTGGATACCTATTCTAGTATTTTCATCTTGAGAAGCGGATGTTCTCTGCGCTGAAAATGCCTGGGTACCTTGTTGCTGTTTTCTTGGGAGCGAGGTTGTCGGCTGGGAAGCGAGCACTTTGAGTTCCGTTAACATGTTGGAGTAACGTTAACCACATCCTATCTGTTGTGAAAGTCTGTCAAGTTAGGCCTAAAAGGCGTTGTAATGCCTATGTACATAATCAGAGGCTTATCGTCGCCAACCTCACGCCATTTTTGCCACACCCACTATTTTGATTCTTTTTTTGAAAGGATCATAATTATTAAGGGTGGCGGTCTAGACCACATGCTAATTGCACATGGCTAGTGCCAGGGTATCATTTAGACTGCGGAGTCTTGGCTCTCATCCTCCTCCTCCCCGCACGTTTCCCCGGCTCTGCCCCCCCCCCCAACTTGGCATCTTGACAAGAGATTGCGGGGAAAGCTTGATGGCGGACAGTTGGGGCAGCTGAACATGGAACAGGGTAGTTTGTGGGGGGCCCTGGTGTATTGCACGATCTGATAGAGCCGGAGAAACAACTCTGCACATTTTCCATCAATGGTGGCCGAGAATTGGACTTGAACTCCTGCAGCTACGGGGCGAGGCGTCGAGCCAAGACGGTTAATGGGGCTGATCCAGCCCATGATGACAACAGTTTCCTGGGAATCTTGAAAGTGACGACCTTACTTTGCCAACTACAGCAAAGGAAGGTCGATGAAAGCCCGCTCGAGGAGGCGACTATCGCAGGCAGCATGGCCTGTGAACGACTTGATAGGCGGGATCTCCCCTCGTCAAATTCCCGTCGCTGTGACTTCGTTTGCTGACCTCTGCAAGGTTTCTGTAGAGTAACCCTGAAGATCTACGGCGTAACCCGCGATGCTCCTCATGTTTGCAGCCAGGTGTGACATTGGTAACGTGCATCTGCACCCGATGTGACCACGTTCCTGGTTGATCTACTTCGCCCAGAACCTTTATGGGTATTTTATCTGACAACTACAAAAGGATGGCCGTCGACCCGACAATCTGGTTCACCCTCCTCCGTCACTGTGCTTACCCAGGTGATCGTATACTATCCCCTGAGCCTCAGACGACCTCGCCAAAATGAAGTTCACCACCGTGACGGCCATCTTCTCTGCCGCTGTCCTTGCGGCAGCCAGCAATATCGCCCTGCCCGCCGGTGTCCCTCGGTCGATCCAGGAGTTCCGAGAGAAGCATCCTTATAAGCCGTCGCACCCCTCGGGCCACCCCTCGGGCCACGGCAAGAGGCGTGTCGTGAAAATCCGGCCTAGCCGCAATGACACGGACGACGTCTCTGCAGACTTCAAACAGGCCCTCCAGCGCGCGAACCACGGAGGGACACTCTACCTCCCTGCCAACCAGACCTTCATCATCGGCCAGCCGCTGGACCTGACCTTCCTCGATGACGTTCACGTTCGTCTTGACGGAGAGATCAAGTTCACCGACAACACTCCTTACTGGCAGAGCGTTGCCTATACCCACCCGTTTCAGAATACTTTAATGTTCTGGAAGTGGGGCGGCAAAGACATAAAAATCTACGGCGAGGGCACTCTGAATGGAAACGGTCAGAGGTGGTGGAAGTATGTCCTCATCCCCCAAGACCTTGCTCCTCACAAGGCCTTGACCACATTTCAAGGATTGCTTGAAGTCCTTTCCTCATAACAAGCACTCTTAAGGAAAGTTGCCTTGCGGATTTGCTGACGAGAAGCTAGTGAGTTCGCCGGACTCGAGATACTTGACCCAACCAACAAGTACCTACGGCCCGTGCTGTTTTACGCACAGAACGCCACAGATCTTTCCATTGAGGGCATTCACATGAAGGACTCCCCGTGCTGGACGAACTTCGTGGTGACGTGTGAGTTATCTCTCTTCTCGCAATGTTGCAACACCAGCCAGGCGACGATGCTGGTTGTGGGTTTCGGTGCGGACTGGTTGGCTGATCATATTATGGACAACAGCATCAGGAGTTTCATACAGCGACGTGATCATCACCGCCGAGTCAAACAACGCCAGCGCCCTGCCGAAGAACACCGATTTCTTCGACTCGCTCAATATTGAGCATCTTACAGTGGAGCGGACCTGGGTTAACATTGGAGACGACTGCTTTAGCCCCAAGTCCAACGCCTCGGATATTCATGTCGACACAATGTACTGCAATGGCACCCACGGCCAGTCAATGGGGTCTATTGGCCAGTATTCAGGCGAGAAGTCTATAATTGAGGATGTGGTGATCGAGAATATATGGATGCTGAATGGGCAGTTTGGCGCACGCCTCAAGTCCTGGGCCGGACCTAACGTTGGCTACGGTTACATCAACAACGTCACGTTCCGCAGTAAGTTTCTTCCACTTCTACGGATCCCCATCTTTGATGTTTTGGAATGGTCCAGAATCCAGCACTTTTGTAGCAGGCAGTTAACACACATCAGACTTCTGGAACGCAAACAATGAGTACGCTGCGTACCTGGACTCTTGCTACTTCAACGTGAGTATTCCTCCGCCTGCCACCCGCGGCCTCCATTCCGCCTCGTTTCCCACCCGCTTCCGGGTTGTCTTGGGCCACATTGCTGAAAGCAGAAATTCGCAACAACAGATTAACGCCACGACGTGTGCGGCGTACCCTTCACAGGTGAACGTGACCAATGTGCACTTTGAGAACTTTGTAAGCAATTTCCGGATGAGTGTTCACCTCGTTGAGAAGAGAGCTCTCTCATTCCTCCCCACTACCTGTATGAAACTACTCTCTTGATGCCTTAGTAGCTAACTCCGAACGCTGCAGTCGGGCTACACATCCGGCAAGTACGGGCGCGCCGTGGCCTCCCTGACATGTAGCTCCAACCCGAACGCAATCTGCGAAAACATCACTTTCAAGAATTTCACGGTGACATCACCATGCGGCAACGGGACGGCCAGTAACGCAGTCATCATCTGTGACAACATCAAGGGTGATGTCGGTGTGGACTGTGTCCGCTCGAACAGTAGTGAGGCGATCGCAGCCAAGGCGGACAAATGCAGTGTTCCATTGGCCACGTTGCCACAGGCGACCCCGTGGGTTAGATAGAGGCTGTGACGTTGAGCCAAGCTGAATATATCACGTTTCTGACGGAAGACGTTCCTCAAAGAATGGGAGCCGGGAAGGATTCCTTGGCTTCGCTGTACGAGCACCAAGAGCCGTATCACCGACCGCAACGGGGCAACGGCAAGCCGTTAGAGCCGGGAATTAGAACAAATTTACAAGTATTTGTATGCCTATGGCTTGGCATGTTCCTCAGTAGACGTATGTAAGCGCTAATGTGCACATGGCATGCACCGTCCATGCAGAGACAATCTCAACGCCACGTCCGGGAGGTCGACATCATTGGCTTCAAGTGCCTGAAACATTGATATTTATTCATCAGTATCTGTGGTAACGCCTCCCAAACATTCCTTTAATCCGGTCGTGCACCTGTAGCAGTCTAGCCAAGCCATTACCATTATCGTAACAAGCCCCCCAAGTAGTCCAAAGTTGTTGTGTGAAATTATAGGGCAACAGCAACGCCAAGAACGCCGGCCAGGACAGCACCCATCATCCCGGCCTCCCGCAGAGGGGCGCCGGCGGTGGTCTCGACTGACGAAGAGGCAGAGCCAGAGGCAGTACCGGTGGAGGAAGTCGACCCGGACTCGGTGGCGGTACCGGTGGAGTCAGACGACCCGGACTCGGTGGCGGTGCCAGCAGAGGAGCCCGTCGAAGAGGCCTCGCTGTTGTCGCTCTGGGATGCAGTAGCCGCGGCCTCGGAGGCGGAGCCAGTCGCGCAGGCCTGGACCTCAGATACAGCGGCGCTGGCGTATTGTGGGCAGGCGGAGATGGCTTCGTACAGCGCGGAGCTGCTGGCATCGATCCACGAGAGAACAGCCTCGGTGTAGCTTGTGTACTGGCTGCTGAGCGACGACGGGACCGAGGTGACGGAGCAAGGGTTTGCATCGCCCTGCGACTGCTCCCAGTCCAAAAGGTCGGCGTCGGGGATGGGGAGACTGGTGGCAATGGCCAGGAGCGACACTTGGCACTCGGTGTCAGACAAGTCGCCAGAGGTGGCCGAGGGGGCTTCGGTTGACTCCGTCTGACGAGCCATCAGAAGATCACGCTGAATAGCCTTGTGTGCTGGGAACAGGTTGGCGGAGGCAGAGGCAGTGGCTGCCAGGGCCGCGATGACGAATTGGGAGTGCATCTTTGCTGTGGAGATTGCAATAGACAGGCTTTAGGAAGCAAAGTTGGTGATCAATGGAGGCAATAGAGCAAATGGATCACCTGAAATCATGAGGGAAAGAAGGGACTTAATACCAGTCGAAGATGGCTGTAATTTACCTGGTACTGGGCTACGGCTCGTGCCTACTGTAGTTCCATGATTCCTTTTCAAAATAATCCTAGTCCTGCGAGGCAATGATTGGGCAGGATCTGCATCCCAGAAGAAAGCTATAACAGACGCTCTTGTCTTCTGGGCGAGCGGCACATTGCCGGCGTGCCGACTCATTTCATCGTGGCCAAATCGAGACTCGCGTCAGCATGGTTGGCAAGGCAGCTGCGCGCCAAAAAAAGGGGGGCGACGACCGGCAGGATCTGAAGCCGCCACAGAAGGATAACAAGAGCTGGGCCCCCTATGCTACCATGATGTCAAGCCGTGCTTGATCAGATGACAGACAGACAGCAACAGATGAGGCTCGTCCTCCCTCGCCCAGACCCGCAATGTAGGTATGGCACGATGGGCAAACAGCTGTCTCATTCTTGGGCCGTCTTGGCTGTGAACGCCGGGTCAATCCTTTAGGATCAATCGGCGTCAGGCCGCACCGATCCGGCAGTCTGGAAGTGTGCCTGCTTCGTGCTGGGGGGTTCCCAGCACGGCGTCAGACTTTCGTTTATGCGGACGACAAAAGGTGGACCCGTCAGAATCCTTCGACGTAAAATCAGACACGGACGGGCCTAGTCTTGCAGGCAAAAAAGGCTAAGATGCCCAGAGACAGTTAGTTGGTTTAGGCGCAGCATAGGCGTGGGTTGCGCGGAACGGGTCGGCAGAACGGCACGGCTTGGTCGTTGCATTCCGCCCTCAAACCGCATACCCTATGAATATTGCCTGCTGTCACCAGAGAGATCAGACAATCATAACTCACATCTAGTTGAGGAACAGCTGACAGAGCTCAAGCTTTTGTTTATTGTTTACCCATTTGAATGTCCGGTCAGCAGAGAAAATAGCCAACCACACAACTTCTACAACTCGGTAACTGCCCCGTGCAGACAGCAACAGCTCTGTACAACGGCTGAGAAGGGCAAAACATAAAAACCCACGAACCTCATGGGACTCCACCTAGCTACATTCAGCAAAATGGTTTACCGAAGTAATGTACAAGATTGTCTTGGTTGGTGTTATCTTATTGGAAGTGTGGGTGGGCACAGGACTCTTCATACCCGGGCTTCTATGGAATTCCCGGTGGCTGTTCAGGTGTACAATATCTACAAAATGGAAACCCACAACACCCACTGTGCTTCAATCTGCAAAAAGTGATTCCGTCCGGGCTCGAACCGGAGACCTTACGCGACTGCTGTGGACATTGAACTCTGAAGCTCTTTGAACACGATGTGAGGCGTACGTGATAACCAACTACACCACGGAACCTTGAAACTCCAGCGTTTGACAATGGAGTATAGTACTTCTAATTCTGATGATGCCACGGGCTTGCCTAGTACATTGACTGAAGGCGTTGAATTTCCCCGACACAATTACTCATAATTCAGAGCACGCAAAACCTCGCAGTTTACACAAATAGCAGAACACAACAACACAAAGAGAGACCAATGGATTCAAAGCATATTGTGTTGAGTGATACTTTGAGACTACACGGTGGAGAGATTGTTACCTAGGCAGATAGGAAGGTAGCACAAAATTGGTTGCTCATGGTTGCTCGGGCATCTGCGATTCACAGCAAATTTGTCTATAGGTAAAGTACCGATGTAACATTCCTCCCCCAGAAATACTTCACAGCGCGTGATGCGTGGCCAGCTTGCTCAGAGAGGATATGAACCTTCAGGATAGCTACATAAGCATTCTACAGAACTAACATAACCACCAAGCCTTGTATGCTGTCATCTTGACCGTCTCCGAAGTTGTGCCAAAGCGATTGCGAGGAGATCATGGTTATGAGACAGAGCCTCTGCTTCATATCTATGTCCTAGTAGTTCCCATGCCCATCTGCTTTGCCATACTGTCTGTCCTGAAGATCAAAGACTCGGAGGTTCCGAGTCTCAACGAGTTCGAGGACACACATGCCCACCTACGAAACTCTCTGATACCCGCACGTCCCGCAGACTATCTGGAACTTAGTGTAGGTACTATTAAAGCGCCAGCCACGAGAAGCTTGACCCTTACCACTCCCTCAAAGGCAAGCATTGAACTAATATCATGCATTTAACTCGGTGTATGTATCGGTGACTGTGCAGTGGTGACTGATCTGGCAGATTTCTCTTATTCGACACGTCAAAAGAGTCGCACATGAACAGATCCATACGTGTATCCCTCACATGGACACAGATGTGTAGTCATAGGTACGAGCCCATCTTCAGAAAAAAAGCCTCTCCTCACGGAGGCAATTGGACAACACTTGGGTATGTTACAACCAAGAAGAGAGTAGAGCATATCTAGTCCTAGCCTGCGGCCCATCAGCTCGCGATTACATTCAGTGGTAACTCACTTGAGCATGCCGTTGAATTCCTCAATCAATCGCAGCCAAGAATTCTCCATAATTTCCCCATCGTCCAATGATTATGCCCAGAATTGTAGTTGTTCGTAGGAAAATATGCCATCGAAATCAAAATTCTCCGTTGCCCCGACACTCGTACCTTTACCTTTTTCACCTTTTGTTGGGGAGGGCCAGATCCAGACATGACAGAACCTGAGATGATGTTAGTGAAAGTCCATGTGTGTGGTTTGCGTTGGGACATGTACTCACATCAGCTCCCAAAGCGCCCTGGTTGCCGAGATACCTCGCCATGTTCCGAACAAGCTCAATCTGCTCGTCCACAGTCAAGCCCGTGATGGCAGTCTCCAACACACCGCCCAGCCCGACCTTGTGCGTCGCGATGAAAGAGTGGTAGTACATGAAGGTGAAGAAGCCCATGATGAACTGACAGTCCATGCGATCGGTCATACCGCCATGACCGGGAATAGAGTGGCCAAAATCCTTGATTTTGAAGGTGCGCTTGAGTCCGGAGGCGAAGAAGCCGCCAAAAGGTGCGATCAGAGAAGCAAATGTGGAAAAGATCATGGTGTGGATCTGCATCGGCTCCATGGTCAAGCTGAACTGCGTGTTTTCCGGGAGGAAGAACAGCTGAGGGAGTTCGTACTTGTATGGGAGGAACACAGGGTTGGGCTGGCATTGCAGACCAGTGAAGACGTTGGCGCCAAAGTCCTGTGTAACGTCAGCTAGAGCCACCTGGTAATATTAGACGAATGGCATGAGATGGGAGGCAGCATACATTGACAGGGCATGTGAAATAGCCGCTGCGCATCATCAAGTTTGTCAGGGCGTAGCCGAAGATGACCGTGAAGACCCAAGCGCCAACAAACCCCTCGACGGTCTTCTTGGGAGACAGCTTGATGAGCTGGGTACGGCCGAAGGTGATACCGCAGATGTAGGCAAAGATATCATTTGTGATGACCAGAGCGGCGGGAAGGAAGAACCAGACCAGACCCTCCAAGACGTTGTTCATTATGAAATGGGCTTCGACCACAATGATCAGGAGCGCCATGTGCGTCCATGCAAACTGTGTGAACTGGAACTTGAGCTGCCCGCCCTTGAGGGAGCCCACAAAGAAGACGAAGCCTGTAAGAATGAGCGTCAGCAGGAGGGAACAAGCCATGTCACGGGCTCGTGCAGCATCCCGACTTACCGATGATATAGAGCATGAAGCTGATGAAGCGGTGGTGCGTGGCCAGGGGCAGCAGCACCTTGTCTACGAGGACAACGTGCTTAAAGTAGTAAATGACGCTCTCTCCGTACAAAAAGTACATGGTCGTGGCAAGCCAGTACCAGTTCAGGCTCTTGGTGGAGCGGAGTTGGCGGGCTCGGGAGGGGACGCTCGCGATGGCGATGACCTCCTTGAAGGAGATGATCTGGATGACGGTGATAATGAGGATGACGTATATGTGGCCCATGAAGAGGGCGGCGAAGAAGCCGCCGATCATGAGCAGCGTCCATATTGTTCTCGTTATGAAGTTCTGCTTCTTCTTCTCGTAATCGTTCTGCGGTGGTGGAGCGGCGTCTTTCTGCAGTTGAGGAGGATTGTCAGCGTTTTCAGCAGTTGGACAAGAGGGATACACGTGGGGGACAGGGCGACGCGACTGTGCGCCATCACCAGAGCTGGCCCCAAGGCAGTGGCATACCTCGGCGATCTGATCCATGTGCGGCGACGACCTGGCCTTTGGGGAGCCGTCCTGGCTGGCCTCGCTGTGCTCGCTGAAGCTAGCGCGACGGCCGTCGACACTGCCATTGCCTTTCCTATGGGCAAACTTGACGCCCCTACGTCCGTTTCCCATTGTGAAGAAGGGACGAGCCGGAAGGCTGGAGAGAGGTCTCTGCGGGGGCCTCTGGGGTTCTTGTGGAAGCGGCGGGCGTGGAGGGTGTCGCGCTCAAAGGCGGCGTTGCGGGGGGTGTGGTGGAGATGAAGAGGCGTGCGACAATTGTTCAACAGGCGACCATCTGGTGGGGGTCCAGTGTCTTGCGCAGGAGCTGGCGTGTTGGGGTGTCCTCGGCGAGCGGCGGCAGCTGTGGTCGGTGGCAGCGGTGCAGAAGGGGAGGGCGGGCGCAATGCTGAAGTCAGAGGGATGGCGATGCAGTGCAGCTGGAGTCCTCGCTCGGATGGAGTGGAGTTTTACAAGTACCAGCGCTGGGCAGCACTCAGTTGGTTGCTTGGCGGGCTGCAGTTTGCAAATTGCTCCGTCAGCTACGTCAGTACGTCAGCCTTCAAGCGTCCGGCCCTGCCGTGGCGCGGCCTTTGGCGGCCTAAGCACCCCGAGGCCTCAAAGAAGTCGGGGTCCCTTTGAGAGGGGCCTCGGTCAGCCGGGTTTGTATTGGCTCACAGCCAGCTGAGCTGCATACCTACATGTACTCCGTACCCTCTCTCCCACCACGGTCTTCGTGCGATGGTCAGAGAGCTGGGCCTGGCTGGGGCCGGAGCTTGATGGAGCTTCCAGCCTCCCGCTCGTCCACTTGCATGGGCACGCTGCTGCTGCCGGTAGCTGATTCATGGCCCTTGATCAAGACCTGTCTACATTGTACACTTGGGCACACTTCAAGGCGTCTTCTTGTAGCCAGGCTGGCTCCTGGAAATGCATCACCTCCATTATTGAAATGTGGTTGTCTATGGGATGCCGAACTGGGGTCGATCAAGTGGACCCTGTACATTCCACAAGCTTTTCCAGGGCATTGGCATTGACATTGGCATTTGGACTTTCGAGGCCTGCTCCACTACCAGAAGCTATGGCTGAGAGTGATGCAATTCAGAATGCCTGGGTTCAGTTGCTCTCGCATGTGAAGTGTGGCGCTAGTCTTATCGCCCGCCGCTGTGACTTAGAGGTGAAGCGATAAGACCAGCAGACCCCTGTCACTAAGTACTCCTCCAAGTGCGATTGATTTCCACTGCCTGAACTCCAAGCCAAAAAGTCTCACCTCCATCACCGAAATTCCAAGTACGTTCGTGCTACCGCCCCTCTTCACATATCTTGCTTGCCAGGAGCATTCGCGCCGTGCCCGAACACTGTCACTCGGTCTCAACAGCCGAACCTACTCTTCCGACTGCGGAAATCCCTAGGCTGCAAACGTGCCTCCCGTCGACAGAGTCCGGCCCCTCAACTTGTCGCCGGCAGTGTTCTTCTTGCGCCGCCATTGGGGGCAGCAACAATCCCTAGGCGCCCGCCCATGTTGCTAGTTTAACCGCATTTATCGGCTCAGCATCGTCAAGATGGCGCCAACGGGGCCCAGATCATCGACGACACAACGGAGACCCAGCCCACCGGCCCCAGCCGAAGAGCCCACACCGCCCCGAGGACCAAACCCGGGCAATCTGAATGTTTCGAACCAATACACATTCGAGCAGGACATACGGCGATTACAGAAGGAGTACGGATGTGACCCTGCCAGGGAAGACAGTTATAGGATACAAGGTGTTCAGCTGATCGAGTCTGTCCGTCAGGCCTTGCGTCTGTAGGTCCCGCCCTTGACACCGTCATAAATTCCGGCTCTCTGTGGCTAGATCTGACCCAGGAGGCAGGCCCGTCAAAACGTTCACTACGGCTTGCACTTACTACCACCTGTTCCGCCTCTGCCATCGAGATGCCGAGTACAACTACCAGGATGCGTCCCTCGCCTCGCTATTTATGGCATGCAAGGTGGAAGACACCATCAAGAAGTCCCGCGAGATTCTATGCGCCGCATACAACATCAAGAACCCAACGCAACCGACCACGCAGGATGACAAGGTAGGCCACCTGTGGGCCCGGCCAAGGGCGCCGAGCTCTACGCGGAGGTGCTGACCATGATGGCAGATGTTTGAAAATCCGCACAAAATCATCATCGGACTAGAGCGTCACATCCTCGAAACAATAGGATTCGATTTCCGAGTGCGATATCCCCAGAAGGTGCTGGTCAAGATGGTTCGCCACATGTACGACGCAGACGAGGGCCGCGACGTACTTGCTATGGCTTACGACATGTCCGTGGACATGTACAAGACGTTTGCCCCGATCAAGGCCTCCACATTTACGATGGTCTTGGCCTGCATTGAATTGACGGTGATGCTTACGGGCCTTGACACGGCCACGGTGCAGTCGCTAGACCTGAGACGATATCACACCACTAGAGAAAGTATCGTTGAGGTCATGCTCGACCTCCTGGATATGTACACACAATTTGCGAAGCACACCAAAGTCGGCATGAGATACGAGCTGTCAAAATTCATCGATATCAAGATCAAGCTGAACCAGGAAGTCGAGAACAGCGAGAGCTCTGGTCACCGGGCTGCAGTGTGGTGCGACAGGTGTGAAGACGACGAGAAGGTCAAGTACCCTATCACGCCTGGGTCCGCCACCTCACCTGCGACTACTGGATCATGGTCTGGGAATAAGCGATCGAGGCCAGGCCAGGAACCGCAAGCAATGCGCTTTGTCTACGACGCGGAGGAAGCCAGGAAGGAGAGGGAGACCAACGACGAACATCTCAAAGACGAATATGAGGAATACGAGATTGAGGTCGAGGAGAAGATTCCGGAGCCTGAGCCTCGCAACAATCATGGGCGAGACAGGGGCCGACATCAAGGGCACCGCAACAACCATGACAATTGGGGCCCGTACCCTCGAAATCGCCACGACCGGCATAAAGGTGGTCGCAAGGGCGGCTACTACTGAGCGAGCGATGAGTAATCACAGCTTAAGACAGTCCTCTCGGCATCGGAGCATCTCATGTTCAGGATTGGGCCTTGCCTTCTTATTGCACAGGTTTCTCGACCTCACTCCTATTTCCGCGGAATCAGTTGAGCCTCTGAAGACTACTGCTTGGGCTACAGGATTTTCGGGGACGTCAATTCAAGACTAGTTCAATGGCACTCGGCAGATTGTCGGCACATGTTGACCCAGAGGCAGATACTGCCTGTCCTCCAAATCGACTTCCTTGTCAGGTCACAGAGCCGATGTCGCGAGCCGGTACCTCTCGCGGCGCAGGGATCATACTTCTGTCGCCGAGACTCCACGCGGCTGGTCACAAGACCCTTCAAATAGGAAAGACACTGAGCTGTGAGACCTTGACCTGAATGTTCCTCTGTCACATCGACCTCGCAATGTTACCGCCACCGCCAGCGGGGACTGAAGGAGCTACTTGTCCGGAGTTTTGCCGTTTTCCAGACTAACAATGTCGTGCTGTGTGTGGACATGCAGGGAATACAGACGTAATCTCCCAAGTTCGTCCCATGTCGATAATGCTGTTCCCCAGGTTTGCCAGGCCGTTCCCCGCAGATACCCCAGACCACACCCGGTCTCTCGGATACTAAGCTTGTACTCACTGCATGGATAGTGACATGCATCTGCAATTTTCTCTGGGGTAATTCACAACCTTTTCCCGATGCAGCAAGCACCCACTTCATCGTTCCATTAGCCACCAGGTATCTCCTCACCGATCAGGCCGGATCTCGTCACCGCGATGGGACACGGCCCCTCTTGAAGACCAGAAGGGCCGATTGCCTCACAACACAGATTCCCCAATAATCTCCAGGCACTGGTTGAGTAGCATGCACATGGCTCAACCCCTCACGGAACGGATGAACACAGCGCGAGTTGACGCGAGTCTCCATCGTCATACCGGATATTCCGTGTGCCATGGGGGAGGAGCAGCCGGAAAGTGGACTGAAGAACGTGATGTGAGCGCGGCACCGATCAGTAATAAGAGGTCTGTTCCACCCGACGCGAGTGCTTGTTCAACGCGATGATTCTTCCGCCGCAGCTCCGCGAACCCCCTTGGCCTGAGCCCTCTTCTCACTCCAAAAATGGCAGTTCCTGTATTGCTGTACGGCCTCTTTGGCCTTCTCTCTTGGGGACAAGTAACCAATGCCCAGGATGTTATCACAGATGATACTGTCTTCTACGGCCAGAGTCCTCCGGTGTACCCAAGCCCGAACGGCACTGGTGACGGTAGCTGGGCCGGCGCTTACACCAAGGCAAGAGCCTTTGTTGGACAGCTGACCCTCGAGGAAAAGGTATACTTTCCATCTCAGTTTTGGGACCCGCCCAGCCCTGTCATGTTCTACGAAATACAAGCTGACTCTGTGTGCTCCAAGGTCAACCTGACCGGTGGCATCACCTCGTCAACAGGCTGCTCGGGTTTCATTGCCGCCATTCCACGCCTCAATTTCCCAGGACTATGTCTCTCCGACGCGGGCAACGGCTTGCGTAGCGCAGACTACGTCTCGGCGTGGGCAGCGGGCTGGTCTGTTGGCGCATCATGGAACAGAGCGTTGGCTCATGAGCGCGCTGTTGGGATGGGCCAAGAGTTTTACAAGAAAGGATCAAACGTAATGCTCGGCCCAGTCGTGGGTCCCCTCGGACGTATCGCGTCCAGCGGCCGTAACTGGGAGGGATTTTCAAACGATCCGTATCTGACAGGACAACTCGCCTACGAGACTGTGGTGGGAGTTCAGTCTACGGGCGTCATTACGAGTGTCAAGGTGAGTACGATGCGCAGCTAGGGGTCATAGGCTTCTGCTGTGCATGAAAACTGACACCTTGAACAGCATTTCATCGGCAACGAGCAGGAGACAAATCGCAACCCTGATGGTAATGTCTCTTCCGTCTCATCTAACATTGACGATAAGACCATCCACGAGTTGTACCTCTGGTAGGAAGCCTCCCACTGAAACGGCCCCCGGAATTCAGCTGACTCCCTTAGGCCATTTCAAGATGCAGTTAAAGCTGGCACTGGAAATATCATGAGTTCCTACAATAAAGTGCGTGTCTTCTTCTTCTTCAATAAAGAGCTTACTATAGTTTTGGCTAATGAACAATTGCGAAGGTCAACAACTCTTGGGCTTGCGACAACAGCTACACCCAGAACGGCCTCCTGAAAACGGAGCTCGGGTTCCAGGGCTTTGTAGTGTCAGATTGGTTCGGCCAGCACTCTGGTGTTGCTTCGGCGCTTGCGGGCCTTGATATGGTGATGCCCAGTGGTGCTACATACTGGGGAGCCCATTTGGTCGAGGCAGTGAACAACGGCTCCGTGCCCGAGGTGAGGGTAGACGACATGGCGACGCGTATCATTTCAGCATGGTACCAGATGGGCCAGGACTCGAGTGATCTTCCTGTGCCAGGCTCTGGGATCCCAGAAGACCTGTCTCAGCCGCACACGAGGGTGATCGGATGGAACACCTCTTTCAAGGATACGCTCTTCCGAGGCGCGCTTGAAGGTCACGTTCTGTTGAAGAATGAAGGCGCCTTACCGCTCAAGTCTCCCGAACTCATCTCTGTTTATGGTTACTCCGCCAAGACTCCAGACCAGTACAACGTCGGAACCTTTGGGTTCAATGGAGGTGCATATCCACTGGCGTATGGCGCAGATTACAACGGAACAGGAAGCTTCATATCCGGCGCCACATCTGGAATTGCGCGGAACGGTACAATCATTTCAGGAGGAGGGTCGGGGGCCAGCCAGCCGCCTTGGATTTCCTCGCCCTTCCAAGCTCTCACGGAACGAGCGCAGGAGGACCTCACTGCGCTGTACTGGGACTTCCATAGTACGAATCCCTATGTCGATGCTACCTCGGATGCTTGCATTGTCGACGTCAATGTCTTCGCTACAGAGGGCTCAGACAGGCCAAGTCTGAGGGACGACTGTAAGTGGATCCTAGCAATTCTGTTACTCTTCAACTTTGGCGTCGGTTTGGAGATGGGATCGGTTCATGAGGCTATTCTGGACCAAGATCAGTCTGATGCGCAACCATAAAGCCCCCAAACAACCCAAGAAGTCTATCGATCTCTAACAGCTATTTCCACAGACACGGACAGCATCATACTCAACGTGGCAGCCAACTGTAGCAACACAATTGTCATCTTCCAAAACTCGGGCGTTCGGCTTGTGGATCAATTTATTGATCATCCAAACGTGACCGCACTGATATTTGCGCACGTTCCCGGTCAGGACAGCGGCAAGGCGCTCGTGTCGCTACTGTACGGTGACGAGAACTTCAGCGGCAAGCTCCCGTACAGCGTGCCGCGCAACGAGAGCGACTACGCGGGCCTGCAGAACGCAACACAGCCCGACGGCATTTACGCGCTGTTCCCTCAGAGCGACTTCTCCGAGGGCGTGTACATCGACTACCGCGCCTTCGACGCCAAAAACATCACACCCCGGTACGAGTTCGGCTTTGGCTTGAGCTACACTACCTTCGAGTACAGCGACCTCACCTCCGCGGCGTCATCCAACGTTAGCACCGACGAGTACCCGACCGGCGATGTGCTCGAGGGCGGTCAAGTGGATCTGTGGGATGTCGTCGCTACCGTCTCCGCGACGGTGACGAACGCGGGCAACACGACAGGCGCTGAGGTCGCACAGGTGTATGTTGGGATCGCAGGTGGGCCTGTCAAGCAGCTACGCGGGTTTGAGAAGCCAGTTCTGGAGCCTGGGCAGAGTGCAACCGTCGAGTTCCCGTTGACGAGGCGAGACCTGAGCACATGGGACGTCACGGCGCAGAACTGGCTTTTACAGAAGGGTGACTACCCGCTCTACGTGGGATCTAGCAGCAGGGACTTGCCACTGACGGGCACATTGACGATCTAGCCGTGCTGTGAGGGGATCGAAGCATGGAAAAACAGTTGTAACATTCGAGGACCCAAGTAATCTGATAATCTATGTAATCTGGAAACGTTTCATCCATGAATCCCTGCGGCACAACACTTGATGTGCAAGGGGAAGCCATCAATGCACCAGGTGAAAAGCGCATTGCCGAAATGACAAGTCTCCATGGTCTCTGATGAAAAGGAGTGGACGGCCTCTGCAAGACCAGAGGCACGACATCATCCATATCATCCAGCCATCCTTGGTATCTGTGTGTGAACAGGCAATCAGCAAGTTATTCCCTTCTCGAACCGAGATGTGAAGAAGTGGTGTAGATGCGTGATCTCAGACTCTAGCAAACGGTTTCATAGGGTGTTGCCCCTCAATCCCGTCTTGAAACATATTATTGGGGTAATGCATTCATCATATACGCTTTCAATGCCAGTGTGGGCGTGTGTGTGACTGTGGAAAGGAAGCTCACCTGATGAGGTTGCACGAGAGGTCTGATGCACCGCCCTCGGGCTCAAGCCAGAATGGCGACCTTGTGGCGTGTACGCCGCAGCTTTGCACGCTGCCCTTGTCTCAGGCAAGCCATTTGGGCAGGGGGCACAGCTCCTCTCGTGTCGAGAAAGGTGAATGAAGGTGAGGCACGAGGGTGAACAGGTGAAGCCTCTGCTAAATCTCTGCTTGCAAGATGGAGCTCCGTTGAATGCGCCGAGCTCTGCCCATGCGGATTAGGTCAGCGTTTTCCGGGGCAGCACCTGCAGCGCCAAGGGTGTGAGTGGGTCATCCGCGGATCTCACGGCCCACAGCGCGTCCAGGCGGGTGCCGTGCCTGCATCTGCACTGTTCTTGGGAGGCCCCTGTTCCGTCATGACGACCTGGGTTGCTCCCTCGGAAGGGCGATCCAGCCTCTTCTCTTCACTGTGTTGATAGTCGATCACACCTCTCACCACCGCAGCAAACCCCCGTCGACATATTACATCTCAAGCTGCGCACGCAACGATGCTTTCGAGCTATCTATTGACTTTCGGGTCGCTGGTCGCCCAATCCATCGCTCTCCCCAGCTTCCAACGGCCTCTGGGAGCAGTCGCCGACGATGACGACGACGACGATACCCCGCTGCCTTTGATCATCTGGCACGGCCTGGGCGACTCCTACGGGAACAAGGGCCTGCAGGAGGTTGCCACCCTCGCCGAGGAGGTCAATCCCGGGACGCTCGTCTACTTTGTCAAGCAGGCCTCGGACGCAAATGGCGACCAGCGGGCCACCTTCTTTGGCAACCTGAACGACCAGGTCGATAAGCTCTGCGCCGACCTGGCCGCCGACCCAATCATCTCCACCGCGCCCGCCGTCGACGCCCTCGGCTTCTCCCAGGGTGGCCAGTTCCTGCGCGCCTACGTCGAGCGATGCAACTTCCCGCCCGTGCGCTCCCTTGTAACCTTTGGCAGCCAGCACAACGGCATTACCGAGTTTAACGAGTGCTCTCCCACCAACTTCCTGTGCAAGGGCGCCATGGCCCTGCTCAGGGGCAACGTGTGGTCGTCGTACGTCCAGCACAACCTCGTACCCGCCCAGTACTACCGCCCCACGGGCAGCGAGGCCGACCACGAGAGCTACCTCGAGAACTCCAACTTCCTGGCCGACATCAACAACGAGGGCCGCGAGAAGGACCTGTCGTACAAGAGGAACCTGGCAAAGCTCGAGAACCTCGTCCTCTACATGTTCGAGGAGGACAAGACCGTCATCCCCAAGGAGACCAGCTGGTTCTCCGAGGTCAACGGCACCGAGGTCACCCCCTTGCGCGCCCGCCGCATCTATGAGGAGGACTGGATCGGTCTCAAGGAGCTCGACCGCAACGGCGGGCTCAAGTTCCGCGTCGCTCCCGGTGAGCATATGCAGCTCGAGGTTGATCTGCTCAACAGCACCTTCAGGGAGTTTTATGGGCCCTACAAGAAGACCTTTTCCCGGGACGTGGTAATCGAGGATGAGCTTTGAAGGTGGGAAAGGTATTGGTTTCTTTGGTTATGACTGCGCATCGGTTTCCAATGGTCTTGGGTTAGGTTAGGGATGGGCCACGGCGTTTCTCAACTTTGCATTGCTTTAGCCGTTATTCCTTTTCATATAATCTGTCAGAATGGACGAGCCTTGAGGTTTCACTATGTGCCGTGCCCATCAACCGGGGCATGCCAGTGGGGTACAAGAATCGGCTTGAAGATTTACTCCCCCTCAACGGTCTCCTTGGGCTTGCTCCCCTGGATACTGATCGATGCAACGCCCCTCGGGCCGGTCTGGGAGTAACACTCGACCGCCTTGGGTCAGCGTTGCTAATCTGGCTGCTAGTTTCAACTTGGGTTTCTAAAACCCGTCGAACTCTGATCTTGCTTGATAACCTCTCCTCACTTACGCCCTTCAACATCAGACTATGCCCTCCAGATACAGGTGTCCAAGCCTGGTGTCATTCTGCTCTACCCTTGCAATATAGTCCTGCCCTTCACCCTATTCTGCCAGACTGACAGCGACTGCGGCCTTCAAAGCTTATACAATCCCATTAGCGTTGAGGTGGCTGAAGACAATGGGACTGATGAGCTGTTTACCTAGGCAGTTGATGTCCCTTATATATACCCAGCTTGAGTCTCTCGTGAGACACTTGCTATTCAACATCATGGTTGACCAAACAGTTCATTTTTCGGCTCAACTGAGCTGACTTAGCTGTGCATTAGGATCGCAGAGCGGATGTTCTACACATAAATTAGACTCAATGGTGTGTATCTACACATAAATTAGACTCAATGGTGTGTATCTAGGTATTTGAAGACTCCAATTCGTGAGGATTCCTGATGACATGGAGAACCCTACCGGCCCAGAGTCAACAAGTCTACTAACTCAACAAACGTGTCCAAGTTTCTTATGCGAATAAAAGATATCACAGTTGCATTGCTTGATGCTCTGTGATCATATTTTGGGACGATCTGAACCATTTCGTGTCCCATTCTTGTCAGCTGTATACTTCTCTACTCAATACCCAATACACGGGAAAATGATAAACCGATAAAAGACCGAAATAGGTCAACATTGCAAATCAGAATGCTGGTTCGGGTTGTATTATCAATATGCTTGGTCATGATTCCCAAGGCTTGCTGGTGGAAACGTCCGGAGAAATAGGATTGGGAACGCCACACTCGCGATTCAAGATCGGCGCGGAAATTGAGGGCTGGATGCGGTGCTGAATCCACTTCTTGGTGGCTGCTTCTGACGACATCGCAAGCTGTGAGACACGTAGAATCCGTGCTCGCGAGGCTTTCTCCTGAGTGACTTGATCCATCACCCAGTTGTGACTTACTGTATCGTCGTGCAGAAGCATAACTGTCTAATAAGTAGTGACATGTTCCAGTTTGATTTTTGCATAACTATTCAAGCAAGATCTCAGAACTATATATTGTGTGAACTCGAGCGTTTGTTTACTGTTTTGTCCGCAGCCTCAAGCACTCCGGCTCGTCAAATTACTTGAAATAAGCAACCGGATCCTCCAGTTCACTGGGTTAAAAGTGAGCCTCTTCGGAGTATGTTTCCCAAAGAGTTTGTGTGAGATGTCACTTTAAGCACCGAGGAAGTGAGCGACTCGTGTCGCCGCGCGTGGTGTCCGGCCCATGCCGTCTAGACAACCTGTTGTCAACTGGTCTGGTAAGCAGGTGTATAGCAAGGAGACAACTTCAAGTCCAGCACATGCGACCATATCCACAAGAAAATATCGGATCCCGTCCGCTCTCCTGTAATCAAGCTTGTGAGAGGCAGATTAGTAGTTGGGTCGGTGACGACCAGCGAATCCCTGCTGTTGCATGTTTTTTGTCCGCTTCCATTTTGCCCAGATCATGAACTGATGCTGACGCGGTGGAGGTTTGTAAGTCGTGTGGGTGTGTGGATGGGATGGGGCATTTGATGTAGTAATCCGGATCAACGATGTACCATGTTGTATGCGGCGTGCGCAGTACGTAGCAGGCGCTGCGGTTGCAGAATCGAGGGGTCGTATTGCGCTCTTTTCGTGTCACAACCTTTCGACCCATGGCGGTGAGGATGCATGACGTTTTGAGGTTGTGATCCTGCAAAGGTAAAGCAGACGACATGGAACCGGATTTACAAAGCCAGTGAGCCGTCGCAGACGACGGGTCGACGGGTCGTCGTGATAAGTCCGCGACTGAGGAGCGCCTGCTGTGGGGGCTTGGCGCCGCTAACGGGGGGCGCCCAGGCAAGCAGGGGTCTTATAAATCGGGGCGCGCGCCTCCCTAGCCTGGAAGAGCGCGAGAAACAGCCTCAATTGTTCAACGTCGAGTTGCCTCGTACAAGCCTCTCGAGGACAGGTGCGTGCTGACGAACCACGCACGCCTTTGATGAGGGGCCAACGCTAATGATGACTCGGACGTTGACGGGTCTCACCAGAGATACTTCTGGATGAACCGTCTCAGCTATGGTCGAACGGTGATAAAAGGGACGCAGGTCGCCCTGATCTTATTGAACCAGGATGTCCATATCATCACATCTCTTGCCTGGCTCTCTTATATATCAGACTCAATCTTCTCAGTATACCCGACTCCTCAGCTTGATACTGTAATACCCGCACATCAATCATGACTACCATCAAGAAGGTCGCTATCGCTGGTGTAAGTCTGCTCGGCCTCAACCATGCTCATTCACAAGCACACGAGTACTGACACATGCACTAGGCCAATGGCGCACTTGGTTCCGCACTTTTCGATCAGCTTGTGAAGGGGGGCTTCGAATTGACCGCCCTTGTCCGTAGCGCAGGCAAGATCCCCAACCTTGGTACAGCAAAGGAGGCAGTTGTCGACTTCACCTCACACGACTCCCTCGTTGCCGCCCTCAAAGGCCAAGACGCAGTCGTCTCCGCGCTGGGATCCCAGCCAGGCACAGGCCAAGCACAGAAGAATCTCGCACAGGCCTCTGCAGACAGCGGCGTCAAACGCTTTATCCCCTCCGACTTCGGCAGCAACCTCGACAACCCGGAGGTGCGCAAGCTCGCCGTCTTCAAGGACAAGATTGAGCTCCGGGAAGAGTTGGCGAGGCTGGCCAAGGAGAGCAAGCTGACCTGGACGAGCGTCAACAACAGTAAGCACCTTGAAATATTCCAGAGACCATCACTTTAGGATCTGTAGCAGGTAACTAACACTCAGAAGACGCTTTTCTGGACTGGGGGCTTCAGCACAAGTTCCTCCTCGATCCCGTCGAACGCAAGGCCACCCTTTGGGATGGTGGCGAGCACCTCGTCTCGGTCACGCGCCTGGCTGCTGTTGGGCAGGCCGTCGTCGGTGTCCTCAAGCACCCGGATGAGACGGCAAATCGCGCTGTATATGTGCAGGAAGCCGCCGTTTCGCTGAAGAACCTGGTCGAGATTGCCAAGGAGTCCACGCCCGGCAAGCAGTGGACGGTCGTCGAGGGCAGCACTGCCGAAGTGGTGCAAAAGTCCAACGAGGCTCTGTCCAAGGGCATCTTCGAGGTGTGGGTGTTCGTCAGCCTCATCTTCCGGGCCGCATTCTCAAACGTTTCTGGGGCGCACTTTGCCAAGAACGACAACGCCCTGCTTGGCGTACACGAGCTCTCCGAGGCAGAGCTTAAGGCGGTGGTGAAGGAGACCTTGGCGGGCATACCTGGAGTGAACTAGGCCATTATTCCGTGGTGGAAAAATATTGTCTCATTGGACGCAGAGTTGAGGATGTAATGCTCGCCGAAGGGCTGCTGTCTTGGACAAACAAAATGACAAATTAGTAAAATCCCCAAACTGCCTTGCTTCCTACAGATGCTTCGTAGAATTGTGGCCGAACTTGTCAACCGCCGCCGCGGACTTTCGCAGTACTGAAAGGGGGCTTGGGATTGCTGTCGTTTTGGGTAAGATTCCTTCATGGTATTGAGGAAACGGTCCAGTGGGCTTACATATTTGGCTTATTCCCACAAGTAGCCAGCGCCCTCTACCATCCTCAATCTGAGAAGTCGAAGAACCCAGCCAATGGCGTAATACCCCGGCACTGTAGAGCGACAATTGTGGAATAGTCGAAGCTCATTAATCACATTATTCAAATGTTAGATAAGACTAAGCAAACGCATTGCACGTCAGCACTAAGTGCTTAGGTAGTGCCTAGAAGGGCAGTTGGTGAGATTGAGCAACATTTTCAAAGATTAGCCTCCTTGGGTGTAAGCTTCGTCATCTCTCTCATGTCATTTCAGTGCAGAGTGTGGATGGGCTCAGTCGCTGAATTTCAAATGCCTTGCTCTAGCACAGATAACTATGTGAAGATGAACGCAAAGATAATGCAAATGCAACCGTCTCTCAACTCATTGAGTGAGATGTGTCGGGGGGGAAATGCTGACGACACTATTACTACCAATACTGCTGCCCTCATAGGGCACCATCACGAAACAAGGTTCATTCTATTAATCTTCCAAAACAAGAGACTGCCGATTCCCAGTTCCGGGGGAAAGCGACTCAACAGATTAAAGACCATCAACAATCTGCGGAAGGAGTTTTTCCGTAAAATCCCAAAGTATGGGGGTGTAATCAGGGGCCCAAGCAAGGCCTGTCCAGAACGTACTGCGCTGGCCTTGAAGTGCATAAAGCTTGTTGAAGAAGCCCGCTGACAGCTCCTCAGGTGAGACCTTGGGCACCGTGGAGCCGTGGTCAGCGAAAGCCACGACCGCCGGCGTGGCAATGTCGTACGTGCCGGCCTGGTCGATAGTGGTGAGGGACTGGGTGATGAGCGCCTCGGCGTCGGTGGATGAGAGCCCGGACCGCCCGATAATTCGCGTGCTCCAAAGATCGCGGTCTCCCTGGCGGTCGAAGGCGTCACAGAAGGAACCCTCGGGAAGAAAATAGGCCGAGGAGTTGTCGGGGGAGTTGCGGATCCCGGTAACATCAGTGGGGAGACCCGTGTTGTTTACAACGCCGACATAGAGTGTTTCCCACGAGAACTTGCTGAAGAGGGTCGACTCATTTTCGTCGAGATCCCAAGGGGCGGTGTTTTCCGGCGATGGCGTTGCGGCGATGAGCATCTTCTTGGCTTGCACTGTCCGCTGCCCAGAGGGTGTCTGAATTGTGACGCTGACGCCGCTATCGGTGCGTTGACTCGAGGCAACAGTAGACTGCAGCAGGACATCGTCGCCCAAAAGCGTTAGAACCCGGTCGAACAGCGACTCCGATGAGTAGGTCTCGGGCCATTTGAACGAAGGTCCGGTGATTCCGAGTCCAAAGGCAGCGATCTGTGGCCTTCCAACCACGGACATGACAAACCAGGTGGGAGTTGTGAGCGCATCTGAGAGCCAGAGCAGGTTTCGAAGAATCCCAAGGGAAGCACCAAGGTCGTGCTTCTCTAGGAACTCACCGAAGGGCAACAGCAGATCTTCAGGGACATCGCCGGTCTGGAAGTAGCCATTCTCGAACCACGGCTGGTATTTGATAGCCAGCCCAAGGTACCTCAGCAAGGCGATCGGGATGCCGAGCAGGTCCACCGGGCCATAATCAACTTCAACAGCTCGCCCCGTGTTGAAGTCGACATTCTTTGTCAGTAGCAACAGCTCGAGATAGTCGGTGAGATCAGGGTTGATCAGGTCCATATCGAAACGCTTGAAGAAGTCTGCGGTTGTGTCACGATTCAGGTAGGCCTGGACTCCGTAGTTCACTGGTCGATCGCTGCCCGAAGAGTAGGCGTGAACATGTCCACCCTGTTGGTCCTGCGTCAGCTACCAAGCGAGGGACAACTTCCGCTAATGGGTATACTGACCAGTCGATTCGCCTTTTCAACAACCAAGACCGTCTTGTTGAAATCCTCACGGAGCCGGACAGCTGCATAAGCTCCGGTTGCCCCGCCACCTACGACGAGCACGTCGACCTGGTCTGCTTGCGCAAAGGCGCCGGCCCCGGCCAGAGCGGCATACAGAAAGACGCTGGTAGTCAATCTCATGGTGAGTCGGGAGGAGAGTGCCTGAGCGTGGGCGGCATCATCAGGCTGAACGGCCAGTTGCAGTCCACGGCCCTATATATGTACCCGCTGCCAATCTCGCTGCCCAGTCTTGTTGTATTCCGCAACCGCCGCGCGCATGACGGCAGAATGCCTGATGACAGCCATTAAGCTCGTCAGCCGTGGCCAGGTTACCACGTTACGACAATCTATTCCCTGAGCCGTGTGATCTCACTGTTGTCCCGCCGTGTCCGAATGGGTTGCGTACTGACTGTCATTTCTTTAAGGTTTTTGCCGAAAGCTACCATGTGAAGACGGGCCCGCACAGCCCCCCCTGTCCAGGCATGCTCGCACAGCCGACTATAGGCTGTGAGTGCCGGCAGGAGAGGCTGCCTCTCGATATCTTGGCAACACACAGCACACGCTCTCATCCTTGTCGACAAAGCCTGTTGCTGGCATTAATCCGATACCAACATGGGATCAAGTGGTTGTGAGCTGAGATTTCCCGAACCAAAAGCATATTGCAGATGACACTTGCCGACGGTCTGCACTATATCTCTGAGCCAAAACAGACTTTGCAGATGGAAGCTCTCGGTGAGTTGGCCTGGTCACAAGAGGCCTGATCCTGCACAGCCATCCGATATCTTCAGCCAAGCATCCCTGAGCGAGCACATGTAAGTGCCGAAGTAGGTTCTTCTGCCTTTGTGCAGCCGAGCAGGAGTGGCTCAGGGAAGCATCTATATGTGGCAATTCACGGCTGCACCGGTATATCGTGAATTCTGTCAGGCAAAAGTAGACATTTCCCGGATGTCATTCAAAGAAACTTTTCATCAATATGGCCTTACTTCGGGGATTTTACCGCCAGACTGAAGAGCATGCTTGTTCTCCTATTATGCTCCTCTCTGGGGCAATGCTACATAGGTAAGGGATGAACTGGGGTCAAAAGTCAAAAATAACACAACAGCTACCAGAATGCATCAGGCAGTTCAGCTGCACACGACAATAAATCAGCCAACGAACTGCTTGAATTTTGTCTTTTACTGGCTCAGAAGATTTGACGGAAGCTTTTCCTACCACTGTAGGCCACTAACATTGAATAGTTGATAGCATTGAACAAGTTACAATTTGAAGTGGTTGGTGATAGACCGCACTCTAGCTTCAACTCACTCGGGGACAAAGTTGTATCCATGGGCCCCGCCGAGAGATGTCTAATAACCTAGAAGACCCAATTACTATTAATTGCGTACACAGTGAGCCTTTTATGTTCTAGAGATTTTCACGCCAGAATAACGACATGAGCATCTCCCTCACTGGCACATCCTGAAATGGTGTACGATTTCCCGAGTAAACATGCGCTCCAGCTTCCTTGGAACAGCAAACCACATTGAAACAGCAGCTGGACTCTTTAGCGCACTCCTTTAGGCCGCGGTAATAACATATGAAAGTTTCACCTTCTCGTCTTAGAAAGGATCGAAGCGGCCTGCCCTTTCTGGAGACTGGTTTTGGTCGGCAGCCAATAAGTTCAGTGTGTCTGCTCATCCAGCCATCCCTCCCGACGAGAATAAAGTTGCCTGCCTAAGTGTAATTTTCCATCTCATTCTCCAGGCCCTCGACATCTTCAAACAAGGTCGGGCTGGGTTCCACGCTTTCGACGTCGATCACGGCAGCCACCTCGTCTGCGCTCCTGTGTTTGACCGATGTTGGTCTTGTGCCGTCAGTGCGACGTAGCCTCGCCGTCTCTCGCGTCCCGCTAACCCAGCCGAGGCTCATTTTTGCGATGTTATCGCGGTGTTCACTCTCCAAACGCCCACAGACCGACTCCGGTATGCTGGCCTGGTCATCTAGAAGCGCGATGGGAGGCCCGAAGTCGTTGACGTCGAAGAGGACCTCCCTGGTCTGTTTTGTGCCAGTGCCAGCATTCGAGTTCGCGAAGCGGGAGTCGAGTTTTCTGCTGGCAATTTCCTTGTTCAAGACTTCATTCATGTGGAGGAAAGGCTCCATGCGGTACATCGCATGTTCTTGCAGGGCCTCCAGGGCTGCTGTCGAGAACGCTTGTAATTCCGGATCAGAGTCGCTCCAGGGGTTGATATCGTGTTGACATCCTGTACCAGTCACGCAGCAGGACAATAGCTTGAGAATATCGCTGATTGAAGCAGTCCTTGTCTCGGATTGTGGGCCTTTGTCAACGCGAGGTGAAGATTCCGCCATGATACGGGTGAAGGATACGGACGGGGCTCTTAATACGACAGGACAGGACAGGACAGGACAACGACCAGAATTCCAGATGGGAGGGGTGAATTGGGCAACAGGCTTCATACGAATGCAAGAGTGTAAGCCCGAGCTGCAATTTATGTATATCTTTTCTCAGTGAGAATCTCCTCCAGTGTCACTATTGTAATCGATGGCCGTAGGTATTGTTGATGATGTCCGAGCGGAAGATTGAACAAAAACATTGTCAGCCGCGCTTTGTCTCTTGAGAAGGAAGCCCCTGATGCTGAATGCATTGTCCCAACCGTCCCTAACAGCTCATAAATCACACAATCGGATCTTCTTTCAAGTCAAGACACTTCAACCCCTGCTACCCAATCAGCAAATCTCTTCAAAGAAACAAGTAACGTGCCGGGGCCTGGGTCTTACCTGTTCTGCCGTCATCCTCATCGAGTCATATCTCACCAGCGCTGTGATGATATCTCGCCAGCCCGTCTCCACCCCAATTAGGATGTCCTCCCACGGCTGCCCCTCAAACACTCGGTAGATATCAAACGGTGGCGTCCTGTACCCGGCAGCCTCAGGCCAAGTCTCCCTCGTAGGCGTACCGATGGTCTTGAAAATGCTCAATATGAGTCCCAACTGGTTCCCATCCTCATGCACGGCGCGCGACTCAAACAGCGGCTTGGGCGGGCGTCGTACGCATTCGGCCAGCATACAGCCTGCAGCCCACATATCCACCGGCGGGCCGTACGACTGGTCCCCGAAGAGGACCTCGGGTGCGCGGTAGGGCCCGGTACCGATGTCGAGGATCTTGGCGGATGCAGGCTCGCTGGCGGCGGACAGCTCCGGGTGCCATGCAGTGCCGAAGTCAGAGAGGTAGGCCGGGCCGTCTGGTGACTCGAGGAGGATGGCCTGGGGTTTCACGTCGCGATGGACGATGCCCTCTCTGTGGATACTCGCCAGAGCATGGAACACGTCTCTGAATACCGTTCGCACTTGTGCATTGGTGGGAGACCCACGCTCCAGGAGGGCGGACAGGGTCAGGGGCATGTAGGGGAAGACGAGGGTGAAGCGGTCCTCGTGGTCGCGGAAGGTCTCGAGGAGGGGAATACATGGTTTCTTCAGCAGGGCGAGGATTTTGGCTTCGCGGATGGGGTTGTGAGGCTCGACACCGTGGGTCTCGGTGATGACTTTGAGAGCGCGGTCTTTGTAACGGTAGACCTCGGCTGTGACGCCGCTGGCGACGTACTGACAGCTCCGGTACGGGCCTATTCTCTCCCCAGCTTCCTCCTCAGCGTCGTCGTCAGCGTCTCTGGAGGCAGTGTCAGACGGTTCTGAAGCTTGCTGTTGCAACTCTTGATCCTCTGACGAGAGCGGATTGTTGCAGGCTGCGTCGTATTCAGCCTAGAGACCCGTTAACGCGGCTCATTTCATGGGAGAAGACCAATCACTTGCTCTTGAGGACGAAGTTTTGTAGGCCTCATTTTCCAGTGTGAATGCGGTACTGGCTACTGCAAGTTTCTGATTTGACAGTATGGTCTGACTAGTCAATAAAAGGTCAGTGACAAAGGTCGTGGCTTTCCTGGGGGGCGGCAAAGGGGATCGGGCTCACAGACATTTTCTGGATGTTGTCATATCGCTCGGAGGCTGTCAGAGAGCCTCGCCAGTCCTGGGAGTCGGGCATAATGACGCAGACTTGGCTGCCTCTCCTTTTACGTAGCAGGACGGATAGACTGCCTGGAAGAGACTCGTGCGTAAGCGGCTCCTGGGTGAGACATGGAGGTTGTGTCAGTCTCAGCCAGCCGTTGACGCTTGGGCGAGCTCGAGCTTGGGCTGCCGCCGGCGTGGGTCTGTTTGTTCCTTACCTGCCTGCCTGCCTACCTATCTACATATTCCTCAATTCCCGGCTGTGGGAGTGCAAGGGGGCCAACAACAAAGACACATGAGTCCAATGATTGTGTATCATAGATACTGAGTTGAAAATAATTATCCAAGACATTTTACCTCACATGTATAGTGTTTACACTTCATCATTGTTGACCTAAGACAGACATGAGCACCTTCGCATATGCCCACCCCTGACCCGAACCCTTCCTTTTGGTGGCAGGGTGCCCACCTCCCCCCCTCAAACGCCTACAGCATGTACCCTGGTGACATCAACACGCATCATTTCCTTTAGGCCAGACGCGATGGTGCAGGACTAGCCCCCCCGCCCCAAATCCAACCCCAAGCTCTCTGTGAGGTGGTGAGTTATTCCAACTGTGCGGGCCGCGGCACATGCCCCCCGTTTCTGCGGGCAGCTGAGCAAGATGAGCGGCCAGGCCAAATTTACCACGAATTGATGAGCTCCGCGCCGGCGTGCCGGGCTGGGTCGGACTGGGCTGAATTGGATCGAATTGAAGGGAAGGGAATTGCGTCCATTCCTTCGCATCTCCGCCGGACACCCGAACTGCCTCTTCGCTCCATCACACAGTACAGTACACGCCTAGATTGATTGATTACCCAGCAGATGGTTTATTCTGTTTGTTCCAGACAGGCAGGGCCCATCTCGCAGCCCAATTCCCCCCTCGGAGGGCAGATCATGTCATTGTAACATCGTATCAGCCAGCCCAGCCCAGCCCAGCCAACCCAGTCCCGGCCAGCCACTCCCAGCGAGCTAGAAACTAGAACATCCATCAATCCCCATACCCATACCAACCTAAGAGCTGGACACATCACATGCGGTCCCAGTGATCTTCGTCCGCATTCCGACATCGCGAGACACACCTCCTTCTGTACATAGACGTCGCCCCTCGCCTTTTGTCCTCGCCTTCCTCTGTCTCCCACACAACGCCCTCTGTCACTCCCGAAAACCGAATCCAGCTGGGCCCGGGCCTCCTGAACCCCCCGAGATAATAATCCTTCCTACTCCCGACCCGCCGAACGGAACAAAAGAGCACAGAGGCCAATTGCTACCTGATGACTCGCCTCCTCTCTCCCATCTAGATCGCACAGTGTTTGCGCACAACGAGTCCTCCAGACCAAACCATGGACGACCTCCAAAGATCCGAGTACCCAGCAATGCTGGTAAGCCCACCCGCCAACCTGTACCGATGCGCCGGCTCGCCCTCCTCGTGCTGGCCGGTGCCACCCGGCAGCAGCACAACGCCTGTTTGCTAACAGAGGACCCCCTTCTCCGCGCAGGCAAACTTGCAACCCGGACAGGCCGTGCAAGTCGTCAACGACCGCCTGAAGCGGATTGGCAAGGTCAATACCGAGATAGCAGAATGGCTCCAGGTATGACGACCTCAACCAGACGACGAGCAAGCACCGCGGCGCCCCTTGCGAGGGGCCAGCCGCGCGAGTCGGGTCAGGGGGGGCTGACACAGCATCACAGGAACGCCGGCGGCTCGAAGACCAGTATGTTGCCGGGCTCAAGAAGCTGCTGCTGTTCAAGGTGCCCAACGCCTCGTCCGACCTGGGGTGAGTCCCTGCTCCCTCTCCCTGCATGGCCACAGCCATCGACACTCCGGGCGTGTCCCACTCACGAGAATGTGCCTAACAATGCGCCCCTTCTTTGTAGCATCTTCCAGCCCTCCTGGGACAAGATCCTCCACTCTACCGACGCCATCGCCGCATCGCACCACCTCTTCGCCCAACGAATCGAGAAGGATGTCGAACAGGACCTGCGCCAGTTCCAAAACCGCAGGGAGTTTCAGAACATGACGACCATGTCGGCGAACCTGTCTGCCATCGCAAAAGAACTAGAAGACGCCAAGGAGAAGGCCGACAAGCTGACTAGGAAGGGCGGCAAGGCCAGCGCCCTCAAGGTCGACCAGGCCACCGCGAGACTCGAATCGGCCACCGGGCAGTGGGAGTCGCAGGCTCCCTTCATCCTCGAAACATTGCAGGCTCTCGACGAGCAGCGGTGCAACCACCTCCGAGACGTCCTCACTCAGCTCCAGACCCACGAGGTCGACCAGGCCGACAGGCTGCGGGCTACAGCCAACGATGCGCTCACTACAATTCTCGAGGCGGACACGTCCAAGGAGGTCGAAAGCTTTGCAACGAGGGCAACAGGTGGGCGGGTAAGGATAGAAAGGAGAACGGAATCTGGGTCCATAGACAGGACGCCGACAGCGACAAGGCAGTCTTCCGTTGGCAACGTCCAGCCGCCCACGACTGCAGACTCTAGCCTTGCTCCACCGCAGACCGCAACTTCCTTCAACGACGACGCCCGGAGTGATCATTCGACACCGGGCGCCGAGAAATCTGGTACGTGCCAGCCGTGTTGAGTTCCTGTGCACCGGGAGGTGACTGACAACAAGCGCAGAAAACAAGCTACGTAGCCGAATCGGGACAATGCTTGGTCGACGAAGGCAGAGCGTCCACGGTGGCTTTGGTCAACTCTCTCCGGGCAAAAACGCTGGTCCTTTCAACCGAGCATCCAGCAGCCACGGTCGCCTGTCGCCACACACATCTGCGAGTAACCTTGCCATCTCGACTGGCAGGCTCGATGCGTTGACAGAAGCCCCTGATACGCCCAGGCTGCCCAAGCCTGAAGCCACCGAAGAAGCAGCAGCTACCAATGGCACACATGCCGAAGCTTCAGACGAGAATGCGCATCTTCGGACAGCTCCGACCGGTCTCAATGGGATGACGGCCGAGGAAATATTCGATGCGCCGCCACCGCCAGGTCCGCCCCCATCGCACCTGAACAAGGAGGGCGAGCCCGCTAAGGACGAGGACGGATTCACGATACCGACAGCAGCGAACGATCCCATTTCTCAAGCGCAGAGGGATGCGGCAGATGAGGCAGGCGAGGAGCACGAGCAGTTGTTCAAGCTCAACATACAAAACAGCCCTATAGCCGAGGAGGACCCAGACGAGACCAAAGCAGCACAACTGAGTGTTGCAAATACTCTGAGTACGATGCAGATGCCTGCGCGCAGGACAGGGACCGTCCGTGGCCGACGAGATGTGCGAAATACCATGTATATGCCCTCAGCTCCCACATTGCCTGGCGCAGAGGCCGCTGCGTCCCTCTCGCCTGGCGAACCAACGCAAAATCTACCACCATCTCCCGCCCTGCAGGGCGCAGGTAGCAGCATGAGCTCGCGACCATCAGCCATACACACCTTGGCAAGTGAGGCCAGCGTGACCGGGACCAGCGACACGCAATCAGTCCGGAGTGCGACCAGCTTAGGAGGCTTGGCACATGGCAAGCACCCGGACCTGACGGCACCTGGCTTGAACTCCAGCATCGTTGAGACGGTGTCTGCATCCTTTGAGGGCGGTGTCCTGAAGTCAGTTCGGATCAACGGGGAGATTGCATTTGCGTACAACGGAGACGGCACGGTCTCCGATGGTAAGTCACTCCACATTCTCGACAATAGCACTCGTACTGATGAACGCGAAACAGCCCGCGAAGCGATCCGTATCAATAATTTCCCTAATCTGGAATCTATTGGCCCCAATCGAATTTTTGTGTCGAGCACACCGTCGCCGGACGAGTTCACTCTCGACGTGTCGCATATACCCGCCAAGACTGCTACACCGGGATTCACGTACCGTATTCACGCCGAAGAGCCCACTTCCTCTCACCTCGCGAGTCACTGCCCCCTGCTCATCAATCCAGCCTGGAAACCGACGGGCGACAAGCTCGGCTTATTGCTGCAGTACAAACTTAATCCCGACTTCACGCCCAATGCTCACAAACCGGTGGTGCTGAAAGGCTTCACGATCATGGCGATCTACACAAACGCGCGCGCCAGTGGTGTCCAAACGAAACCCGCGGGCACGCACCTCAAGGACAAGCACCTGGTTTACTGGCGGCTGGGAGACGTCACTCTCCAGCCAGGCGCGGACTGGCAGAAGATTGTCTGCCGGATCATCGGGGCGGAGAACGCGGAGCCCAGACCCGGCAACATCGAGGCCAGGTGGGAGTACATCACGTCCGGCACCGCTTGGGAGGAGGAAGAGGACGAGGGGAGCCGCAGCGGCGCCATCTCAATAAGCCGGAAGAGGGAGGACAAAGGAAAGGGCAAGGCGACCGCCGAGGACGAGAAGAGCGACAGCGAGGACGACCCCTTCGCAGACGAGAGCGCGGCCGTGAGTCCGAGGCTGAAAGACGCCAACGTCAGCTGGCAGCCAGTGCCGACTGCGAGGAAGATCGTGAGCGGAAAGTATGAGGCGAAGTAAGCAGGGGCCGGTTGGGCAAAACTAAAAGGCAAAAGACAATATGGCATGATGGAGCGTATTGGTCTTCAATGATAATGGTTGCGGGTTGCATATTGCGGGCGACGGCCGGGGGAAATCCTCGGGGCCGGAAGAGAGATTACTGCATTTGCGCGGGCTGAACGATGTTTCTGGCGTGGACGGATCTTCAAGAGATGCGCCGCTACTATACCACCTCTTCGTACCTTTTCTGACACGTATTACTTGGTATACCAATCTACTTTGTAAACCGTACATTCAAGAGCCATGCCACAAAACGTACTATGACCCCATCATCCGACGTGAGAAGCCTGCTTAAAATTATTATTTCCCATGAGTGCGATCAATCATTAGCTAGAAAATCATGGGCACCATAAAAACATAGGTAGTGATGTATACTACAATATGCTACAAAGCAACGAAACAGCTATGCTTGCAACCATGATACCAAACGCCTACTTGTTGGCCTCCTCGTGCAATTCCAAGGTCAGGGCGGCCAGGAAGCCCGGTATGCAGTTCTTCTCCGTGACCCAGTACTGGCGCGTGTTCGAGATCTTGAGGGCAAAGGCGCTCCGGGGCCCGCCGCCGACCTTCATGGAGCCGCGCTCGCCGTCAAAGACGATGGAGCGCTCGTGCTCGTCCGTGTCACTCGGGTAGTAGACGCTCTCGAGCCGCATCTTGTTGCTGGGGATGAAGGTGACGTGCCACCCGAGCAGCTGGAAGACGGCCTCCTTGAACTCGGCCGACTTGTCCGTCCAGACCTCCTTGAGGCGCTGGCACTTTTTGCGCGCCGACGCCGTCTCGTCGCGCGCCACCTGCAGGTCCCGCTGCAGGGCGATGAGCGTCGACACCGGCACGACGGGGAACTTGCTCGTCTCGCCGTCGTGCACGAGGAGACGGAGCTCTGCGTTCTCGTTGCGCAGCTCGTTGACGGTGGCTTGCTTGGCGGCTTGGTAGTCGTCCGTCGGGTTGGAGCGCATCTGCAGGATGCGCACGTTGCTGGATTGCTTGGCGGCTGCAAGCTGCTCCTGCGCGACAGACAGTTCTTTTTGGAGGGTTTTGTGCTTTGTTTCGAGTGATGAAAAATCGTCCTGGAGTTTGCGGTTCTTACGCGCAAGTTGGCCTACTTGTTCCTGATGGTGGGACTCGGCCGTGTCATCAGTAGGAAGTGGTCGCTTCACGCCCGCAGACGCTCCAGGGCTGCTGCTGGAAGACTCAACCGACCGAAGCTCGGATTCGAGATTGTTCACCTCGGCCTTGTACTTATCAACAAGTGACTCGAGCTCTTGAATTCTTTGGGCTTTCGTTTCGTCGTAAGCTTCGGGCTGGAGTGTCATATCCTCGCTGTCGTATGACTTTAGCTGCGCCCGCAGGAAATCGACCTCTTTCTCGGCAAGGACGCGTTGGCGATCAAATCTTTGGCGTGCCTTGTCAGATGTGGTATTGACTGGATTGATTTTGAGATGTTCAACCTGGGCGGCCAGGCCGGCTTTCTCATCCTCAAGATCTTTGATTAGGGCGTCCCTCTCCGCAACCTGGGGCTGGATCGAGCCGAGTTTCTCCAGGAGTGAGGCGGAGTTGAAACGTTCCTGCACCAGCGCTCGAGCCATGGCTTCAGGCGAGTCGAACTCGGCCTGGCCCTCGTGCTCTAGATACGCAGCCCAGGCCAGACGCTCAGCCTCCAACCGTTCCCTCTGTCTCCGCTCCTCGCCCAGCTCCGCCCTCGTTTGCTCAGCCGCGTCCAGCTTTCTCAAAAGGGTGGCCTTCTCCTCCTCGACGATCTCCACGGCCTTGTGATTTTGTCGGAGGCGCTTGAGCTCGGCCAGTTGCTTTTCGTTTGTTGCCTCTAGGTGACGGATGTGCTGGACTTGCTCGGATAGCTCTCGCCGTATGATTGCCATGGTGTCGGCATCGCCAGTGTGGGCCTTGAGCCGTAAGATCTCCGTCTCCAACTGCTCGATAGAATGGTCCTTGCCCGCTAGCTGCTCTTGGACATTGCGCAGGGCGTCCTCCCTCGCTCCGCCGTCTTGCTCCAGTTTCGCGATTTGGTTGCTCGCTGTTTGAATCTGGGTTTGTAAATCTGCGACCTTTCTCTCTTCCAACCGGGCCTGCTCGTCTTTGGAAGCATTGAGATCCTCAATCTGCTCCCTCAAGAGCCTGGCCTCCTCTTCGGCCGCCTTTGCGCGCTTCTCCGCCTCAGCCTTCTGGCCATCCTGGGTTTCGCGGAGCTCTTGCAGCTCTTGTTGCAAACGTTCGACATGCCTCAGGGCGGCATTGGCCTCGCTCTCTGCCGCCTGCTTCTTCTTGAACTCGTCATCGGCTAGCGCCCTTGCCTTTCGAAGCTCATTCTCCTGTCGGACGCGCGCGATCTCCTGGTCGGCTTCACTGGTAGTGATTGTGTAGCGCAGGGTGCCGAGATCAGCTTTCAGCTGTTCTATTTGGCGTCTCTGGGCCTCATACTCGTCTGCATCCGCAGGCGCGACGTTTTCCTTAGAAGATTCGTGCGAGGCGGCGCGTGGAAATGTGGGGGAGGTTGTGGACTGTCGTGATCGGGACATGGACCTGGAGCGCGATTGCGACTGTGACTGCGACAGCTGTTTGCCTTCTTGAGCGAGAAGGTTGTAGGATGGCTGGTTGCTACTGCCGCGTATGGCATTCAGCTGCGAGAAAGCGAGGAGGAGTCAGTATGATCGACACCACTTGTATCGTAGGACACAACGGAAGCGGGCACTAGTTACCCTCGATTCGCGCAGGGAGGTCTGTGGCCTGGGCAGACTGGAGGTGGTGGCTCTAAAGTTGTTGCTGTTGCTCGACACAGATCCTCGCCGCGATCCAGGGGCAGATGGCGGGCGGCCACTCCCAGGACCCTGTGGAGTGTGAGGTATCATGGCGGCATGTGGTTGCCGTTTCGATAAAGAAACGGAGTTGGGCGGAAGTTTATTACTGGACCAATGTTGATGTTTGTTGATGTTCGCAAAGTCCAGACGCTAGGCACTTGCTGCCGCCCCAGTTGGCTGGGGCACTGGGCTGACTGGCCCCTGGGAAGCAGGCACAGGGATGCTGAGGTACCTAATTGTGGGTCTCAAAGCTCCAAGTCTAACACTGATAACAGTATGTGTTCGGACAACAGCCAAGGTCTCCCTGTAGTTTCGTCGACATACCTAGGTACCTAGGTATGTTCTCAACCTTCCATCACAGATAAGTGACAGAAAACTTACCCGTGTTCAATGTTCTGGGCTGGCTTGGAATGATTGAGTGGCCATTCCCAGCTGTTTCACGGGGAAGGCGAGGGTCGGAAAAATGAAGATGGATCCTCCACGTCCTGGTGCTGGCATGGTGTATAAGCAGGCTTCTGTTCCCAGTGTCCAAGTTATCAGCATTACGATAATGTGAGAGATGCTGTTAGGATAACTGCTCTCCAATTTCTGATCTAATAGCTGGCAGCTAAAGAAATCCTGGCTATTCCTCGGTCTTCTTGTCAAAGTAGTCTCGAGTGCTCGCCTACATAGGCAATGCAGGCGATTGAACCCTATCTGAATATTCATAATCACCCGGCTAATCACCCGGCTCCTTGTAGCATCATTGCACACGGGTACCGACAGTGTTAGCTCTGTTCATGAATGTGTCAACATTGAGTCAAGAGAATGCCGTGTTGAGGTGTTGAGTTCACACATCTGCTTGGCTTGAAAGTTGTGCTTCTGTCCTTCCATCTTTGTCACATCTCATGTTAACCCCTGAGCTCGGAACAAGCCTTGTTGACAATCTGCGGGACTGTGCCTGCATATACATGCGTATAACAATTCTACACAGATCAGGTCAGGTTGTCTGGTCCCTCTGTAGGTCTTCAGAGGTCTTGAATGCCAGGTCTTGCCTCTGCCTTGGTTCTCGCCTCTGGCCCGAGTACCGGCCTCGCACCCGACAGACCCACGTAGCGACGAGGATCGGGGGTGTTGCCCTCTTAACTCCAGCCGTGTGCTACCGAAAGCTTATAGCTCACCCCGGCTTGTTCTAGAAGGAAATCTCGCAAGCTTCCCTCCACACCCTCAATTTCATCCCGCCCCGAGACATGGAAAGATCCACAAGGTGACCCTCTCGCGGCATTGGCTGCCATCCGACTTTCCCTCCTCAACACCACACTCCTTGGCGGGCACGCATTCCTTTCGTTGAACCTCCCCCCCATCCTGGCATTCCGGAAAAGGCGGCAGCAATGGCGACACTGCGACTTCTGGTAAGCTCCGCGAGCGCCCGGGTGGTCCGCCGTGAGACGTCATAGCCCACTCGAGCCCTTGCTGGGTGCAATTGAGAGCAAGCTGACCGTCGCTGCTCTCTGTAGATGCGCAGCGCATCGGCGCGCCCGGTGCTCCCCTCGAAAGCTCAACAGCACCCCTACCGTCGACTCCAAGCCATTTCTGCCGCCCACCGTTCCTTTACTGCGAGCAGCTACCTCCGAGAGGGTCGGGACAAGAGCAAGGCCGAGGGCGAGTCCAAGTCTCTCTTGGATGCCGTACAGGAGGGCGGCAATGAGGGCGTCAAGGGAGAAGACCAGAGCGCCCCCAGCAAACCGTCTCGGGCCTCCAAGATCCACAGATCCAGCGGCTCCAGTTCCTCTGCCAACTCGTCGTTCAACGACTTCGACGAGGACTGGGAGGCCAACCCCAACTGGGATATCAAGAACTTCAAGGAGCTTCCGCATAAGAACTTCGGAGTCAACCAGCACATCGTAATCAATGCAGAGTTCAAGGAGGCCTTGCGCCAGATCCCCTGGCAGTTCCGCGCCCCCGTCCGCTACTGTTTCGCGTACGGCTCCGGCGTCTTTCCGCAGAGCAAGCCTGACGGCCGCGTTGCTTCGCCCGAGGAGATCGCACGCGTCCACCCAAAGGCGCCTCCTGCTGTTCAGAAAGCCCAGGATGGCACCCCCAAGATGATCGATTTCATCTTCGGCGTGACCTTCACCCAGCATTGGCATAGCCTGAACATCAACCAGCACCGGGATCATTACAGTGGGCTGGCTAGCTTGGGCTCTGGTGCTGTGTCGTATGTGCAGGACAAGATGGGCGCGGGCGTGTACTTCAACACGCACGTCGTGGTCAATGGCATCCTCATCAAGTACGGCGTGGTCAACATCGACGCCCTGTGCCATGACCTGACCGAATGGGATACGCTGTACCTGGCCGGGCGGCTACACAAGCCCGTCAAGATCCTCCGTGACGACGCCCGCGTGCGCCTCGCCAACCAGATCAACCTCCTCTCGGCGCTGCGCACCGCCCTCCTGCTGCTGCCGGATCGCTTCACCGAGCTGGAGTTGTACAACACCATCGCGGGCATCAGCTACCTCGGAGACCCGCGCATGACGCTGCCCACCGAGAACCCGCAGAAAGTCAGCAACATCGTCGGAAACAACTTGCCCAACTTCCGGCGCCTCTACACCCCCCTGATCGAGAACCTGTCCAACGTCGAGTTTGACGACCCGCGCTGCACCGAGCCCCACTGGGAGTGGGATGAAGGTGCGAACCTGAAGCTGCAGCAGGACATGGACCCAATCAAGCGCGGCAACATGGTCCGCAGGCTCCCCAAGGCGTTCCGCTCGCGGCTGTACTTCCAGTACCAGAAGAAGTTTGCGATCCCGCAGCTCGAGTTCGACGAGATGATGGCGGCTGACGCGTCGTCGTCAAACAAGAAGCGGCTGGTCGGTGGCGCGGGCGGGGTCCCGGGCGGCGGGTTCGAGACGAGGATCGCGCAGGATGACCCCGCGGAGCTTAGGAAGAATGTCCGGCGCGTCATCAAGCAGACGATCGGGTGGCCCAGCACCACGCAGAGCTTGAAAGGCCTGCTCACGGGCGGCGTGAGGAAGAGCTTTGGGTACGTGTGGGAGAAGGTCGAGAAATATCGCGCGGGTCAGAAGAAGGCGACATCAGCGACGATCAAGGACCCAAGCGAGAAGAACGGCACCGACGCCGACAAGTCGAAGGCGACCTCCTCAGAGCCCAAGGCTGACAAGAGGGAGAAGAAGGAGTGATGAGTTTCGAGCCAACCCATTAACGAGCTTGCAACAACCAGGAAGGCAAGGACTTCCAAAAATGAGCTACAGCTCGGTATCTATGATTTTCTGAGCTCCACCAATTTGACGCTGGCAAGCTCGTAGTGGCAGCCTTGTGGCAATTCTCCTGGCAGCTGGAAACTCCTGGCATGTTTGGGAGCACGGCGCCAATGCCAACTGGGCATCCATGCAAACACTTACACTTTCCATCTTGCGGATGCATCCTCGGCCTCTAGGAGCGAGCGCTGGATCAACAGCACAGAGAAGGCAAGCGACTTGCCTATTCCCGCCGAAATAGCGTTTTCTTTTGTCTCGCAGAGGGCACCATTGCCCTAACAGAATAGCCTTTGCGTGATAGCGAGGGCATGTGATTGTTTTGTACGAGTGGGCGGGACCAGGTAGCAGCCTGCGAGTTTGTTCGAAAAGCAAAAAAAGAACGTGGCTCTTCATTCGGGCTGAAGTCCACGAGAGCTTCGCTCGAACTGGAAATGTGCAGGCGCTGGTGCGCACCGGGTACCCACGAGGCCAATCACGGTTCTGGGCGAGACCTTCATCGAGGCACATTGAGATGGAAAAGGAACAAAATGTACGCAAAACTTGCTGGCTAGTGGCTAGCTATCAAGAAAATGGCATTCACATGTGTTTTCAGGCCCTCGAGTGACTTGCGGCTAAGATTTCACAGCCGGTAGAATGCAGAGGAAACCAGCCTCGAAGGTGGGATTAAATAAATGCAGGGTAACATAACGCTTCGCTAAAATACACCAGATGTCTTGGGGCCTATCATGGCACTCCAATGAGCAAAGAAATATGGACCATCCAACCGTGTCCTCGCCGCGAGTCCCACCAGCCGTGGTGATAATACCATCCCTTGGGTTGTTATCTTGTCTAGGCTGTTACTGTGTACGGACGGCGCAGGTGGTGGTAGCCGGGATGAAAGCAACGATGATTTTGTGCAATAGCATCCATCACAGTGTCAGTGCTGCCCCGATTTCCCTCAAGAGCATCTGTTGTGACGGTGTGCTCTCGCTGGCTGGGGGTGCAAAGTCGCTGCCCGGGTTGGAGCCGGTGGGGCCGTCTTCGCCAGTAAGAGGCCAGTTGTATTCGCTCTTGTCAGAAGAGGAAGAGAAGCTGCTGCCCGACGGCTGCTTGGCACGGTGGCCAAAGTAGGAGGACTTGCTTGCCCTGCGGCGAGGATTGCGGCCTGAGCTGGCCTGGTTCATCTTGGAGGTGTCGTGCTTGGAGTCCGGGTTGGAGCTGGTGTTGAGCTTAGGCTCGCTGCTGTAGGCGGTGTTGTTGTTTTTCATGTCGTAAAAAGAATCCATTTTGGGTGGGGTCTGAAGACTGAGGGTTTTTCCTACTGGCAGACAGAGGCAGTAAGCGATGGAAGTGTCTAGGCGAGGAGGATGTTTGTTGAGAGGTGGCGGCGGTGTGAGCTGTTGGCAGTTGTGGTGATGATGCAGAGATGCTTGGTGAGTTAGCCACGCGGTCTCGACCGCTTCCTTTATATCTCGAGGAGCTCACTTGAGGTCCCGATATCATCCCGACATGACTTCAATGTCCACTCGAGTGCATATTCGAAATGGGCATCAGGTCCGAACACCACGTCGTACGGTTCTCCTGGCCCTGGTCTGGCCACATCATGGCTCCCCTCTTCTCCGCGTTAGGAACAGCAGGGTATGCGCGCGGCAACGCGAATGACAATGGCGAGAGCGCTTCAGCAGGTATCCACATGCCTTGGGCCTGGGCAGCCGGGACGACACTGCCGGCTCTTGCCAGACTGCCAGAACGGCTCGGCCCCCGACTCGAAGACGTTGCTGCCAGGGATGCTGCCTTGTTCCTCCTGGCCTCAAGCCAGGTACGCGGACAAGGCGAAATCGTATCGATCCCAGCGTGGCAAGTAGCGAGTCGTATTGGGACCTGGAAGACGGTCATTGTGGGGATGAACCGAAAGTCGAGAGGATGGGATCAGGAACAACTTGGCCAGAATCAGGGTCCTCGGCTCACCAGTTTGGGGAGGGCAAGCTTCATTGGCCTGGAATGACGCAGCGTTGTTTCTGAGCCATATGGCAGGGGTCCTCTCCTCTGAAATCGGACCCTGCAGGCCGCCGAGCCAAAACGTCGTCAGCGGCTCAAAACAGAACATGTACCTATCTAACGTCGGCTCAATGGCAACAGTCATTCGACAACCTCTCAGTCGACATAGCCTCATTAACCCCCGTCCACTTGACACCGCCCCTTTCTTGTTTCGACTCGGCGCTCTGTGCTCGATTCCCAGGGTTGCTAGCAAGCCCTGGTGAAGGTCTCCCTTGCCTGTGGAGTGCTAATGTCCAATCCACCCCCGAGTCTCTCGTGTGGTTGGGCGAGGCAACAAGTGTTTGCCCGCCTGGTCATGCTACAACATCATTGGCAAGCTCACAATGATGACCTCCAGCCCTGTGGGGCGAGGCGCACGGCAAGTGGCGGGATCGTTTCCAAGGTGCACAACGAACCCGCCCAGCACTTGGTAGATAGCTCCACACTTGCTTGGTCGTCACCTCTTTGTGAGCCTCGATTCTGGGTGCACAGCAATGTTGTTTGGGCCTAGTCCGGCTGTCACTTGCCATCATCTCGGGTCCCACGAGACAAGACGCCGAGCAGCGAACGGCGGGAAATCATTGCGAGTCTTGGTGCTGGCGGCGGCTTGTGGTTATTCTCTGAAACTAACAGTTGCCAAATGCATTCAATCCATGGCCCTGCCGCCACTATCCCGGACATCATCTCCCCCTAAGCGAGACAATGGTTACACGCCCTGCTCGGCATGCCCGCCCGTGCTGCTCCCATTAAGCCTTGAAGATCTTTGCTTGGAGAGGAGCATGTCGGATCGATGGACATCGATGTGGGTTGTCTGCACAACACGATGCTGTGCGAGACTGCAAGCAATGGGCTCTCATTTGGCGCTGCTACTAGAAACGCTTTGCAGATCATTGCAGGTTAATGCTGAGTGGAGCAAATGTGTAAGAGGACCCAGAATGCCCCAGCATTGGTAACTGATGGCTGAGAACAGCCCGAGCAGCGGGACCCCATAAGCGGGAACCTGCATCGGATGAGGTTGCGTGCGCGGCGGGCAGGTGCCTCGCAGAACGCAGCCGCTCAAGAGGAAGTCGCTGACAGGGACGACGTCGTGTCGCACTCAAACCCCATTTTCTCCGGCGGGACAGACCAGCAATCTGGTGATGGCTAATGCTCCGCTCCACGGACGGTAGAGTCATAAGATGCAAGCCATGGTCGACGATGTTCCTGGCCGCAGAGATCACCTGCACGAGATCGAAGACCGTCCGCCTGCGATCCCGCCTTGGCTTTTACCATTGGCGGCGGGAAAGGGGATACTGATGGTGCAACGAGACATCTGGAAAACCCGGAGGACAGCGATCAAGGCCGAGCATTGGCTGGCCATGGTCGACGAGGGTGCGCGTGCTGAAATTTGTGGCGGGCCTGTTTCGAGAGCCTGTGTATCGTCGGAGCTGTCTTTCTGTTCTGTGTGGGCATCACAGGATGTCCACTTCCACGCCCAATGTCAGTGCCAGTGTTCTGGACGGGCCTTGCCGTTCTCCGGCAGACTATTACTCCCTGCCCAAGTTTGGGGCAGCATTGAAAGAGCTCTGGAGAGCTTGGATGGGCAATTTTGACGACGTCTATGGAGGAGTTCGTGTTTCGATGCAAATGGTCTGGGACAAACCCGATTGTAAGAAACTTTGTACTCTCCAGAACGCTCTTGGCCGGCGCCCCCCATTCCTGGCTTCCTTGGGTCCGGTTGAGAAAGACGTCGAACTCTCGGCGCCTTCCGACCAGTATATGTATGCGCTGTGTAGGACAGCGAGGGACGACCATCCTGGCAACAGCTACCCAGGTGCCCAGCATCAAGTGACGCCTGGTTGGGTCTCGCATTGCGGTTGTGGCTCCAGCGAGTTGCTTACATGTCTAGATGGGCCAAGAGAGCATCTTTCGTCGCAGTAGTTAGTGTCAGATCCAAGCCCGTGCTTGTGAAGCGCGAGCAGTTGTCTGTCCCCTTGGTCTCAACGAATCGTTTCGGGCTGTGTTGCCGGCAATGTGCTGTCAGCTTGTCTCGCGATGCTCGCACCATCACATCCATGCCCACGTGCAAAGTTTGGTGTACTTTTTTGCACCTGTGCGATCGTGTCCATGGATAAGCAGGCAAGCATGATGGACCAGGCCTCGAGTGGAAAAGAAGAGGCGCAACATGGAGTACATGGAGGACAAGAGGGGTGCGCGCGGCGTCTGCAGGCGTGGCTTGCCTCCTCCTCGCTCTGTGGTTGATTCTTGTGAACGCTGTGCGGTTCCTGCCTCTTCGGAATCTGCCCTTGCTCCTGCACTTGCTGGTTGCGCCGGATCACTGTCGTGCCTCCCTCCTTCTGCATCCTCGTATGCCCGTAGTGTCCGTCTCCGACTCGCACTTTCCTCCCAGAGTGCTATCCAAGGGCCGTCATAACACTGGATGGCCCTGGGAAGATTCCACGCTCCTCTCTGCCCATGCCTTCTTCATCTCTGATGGTCTCTCCTCTTCAACCATCTCCATTCTCTCCAGCACTTAACAGCCAGCAGTTTCTGTCCTCTGATATCTGACCTCTTTGTCTTGCGACTGGCACCACGAGTATCTCGACCAATTCCCCAAGCCACCCACATCTCGTCAGCATCGGTCACTGTCCAGTGGCCCCTCTATTTCATCCTCCACGCTTGAACCAACCAACCACAATGCCTCCTCGTCCTTGGCAGAGGGGATCCGGGTCTGGCCCCGACTCTAATGGAGAGGCTCTGATCTCGCAACCTCTTGGTCGGCGTTTCCCAGCCCCGGTCAAGGCTCATATTGCCGCCGCCACCAGCGAGTTTGTCGGAACTTTTCTCTTCCTTCTGGTGAGACTCCGTGCCCTCTTCACTTGGCTTGCCTTTTCCAAGCTGGGCTTGAAGTTGACCTCGTCTAGTTCGCGCTGGGTGGCACCCACGCTGTCAACACGTCCCCTTCAGCCCTGGGTGGGGTAGTGGATATCGCCAGGCTGCTCTACATCTCCTTGGCCTTCGGAATTTCACTGGCTGTCAACGTTTGGTAAGCAGTCTCACACCACACCGCTCTCGGCCAGGGGCAGCACGCTCTGTCGACAGAAAGATCGGCCACGGCGTCCTGTCATGGAAGGGCCGCACATCGGCCCGAGACTGACCTCGTCCAACAGGGCATTCTTCCGCATCGAGGGCGGCATGTTCAACCCTGCCGTTGCCATTGCCATGTTCATCACTGGTGGGATCGGCCTGCTCCGCCTGGGCTTGGTCATTGTCGCCCAGCTCCTTGGTAGTATTGCTGCCTCCGCTCTTATCGTTGGTCTCCTGCCTGGCGATGGCATCGCTGCTACCACTGGTCTCGCTGACGACACCTCGGTCGTTCGTGGCCTTTTCATTGAGATGTTCCTGACTGCGGAACTGGTCTTTGTCATCTTCATGCTTGCAGCTGAGAAGCATCGAGCGACCGCTGTGGCTCCTGTCGGCATTGGACTGGCCCTGTTCATTGCCGAACTGCTGTGCGTAAATCAACCCTTTGTTGTCAACATGCAACTGACGTGGACCACAGGGGCGTCCGGTATACCGGCGGTAGCCTGAACCCCGCGCGGTCATTCGGTCCTGCAGTTGTAACGGGAGGCGGTTTTAACGGCTACCACTGGATCTACTGGCTCGGCCCGATCCTTGGTGCCGTGCTCGCGGCCGGATTCTACAAGTTCGTCAAGGCGATGGAGTTCGATCAGATATCCCCCAACATTGACGAGCCGGCCCCCAAAAAGTCAGCCCCACCAGCCGAGAACAATGGTGTCCACGTGGAACAGGGTGAAACAGCTTAATCGCCGGCGTTTGATCACCATCATTTTTCTGTGATGTTCTACACGACACACTGAGCTTTGGTCTCTTCCATTCCTGGGGTGTCTGCCATTTTGGCAGCACTAACTTTTACATTAAACCTTCTTACGACTGGACGACACATAATGGGCGGTGGTGTTCGGACTATGGTTGAGGCTGGCATCTACTTACTGATCGGAGGACACGCGGTTCCAATAGTTTTAGTACCGTTGATTTTCTCTATTGCTTTCTGGCTGTTATACCCATGCTCTCACCACATCAAACATTCTGATACCGACAAATCAACTGCCTCGCTATTCTCAATACAAGTCTTTCACCTTCTCAACGTGCTTGGCGTGTTCTGTGCCATCAACACCTACACTCAATTCTCTGTTCTCCGTAAACTCCACCACTGTGCTCTCAGCCTTTGCTCTTAGAACCTCCCAAGCTACTGCGCCTAGAGGAAACCTCAATGGGACTGACTTGCCGCGCGACGCCATTTCATAAATTGCCTTAGACATAGCCTCAGGCCGCGACCAAGCCTTGCGAGCTTCAGGATTGTCCACATAGGCTGCGAGCATCCGTGCAGGGCTATCTGGAGCGTCATAGGCAGGATGCTTAGCCAGAGTTAACATGCTAGATGTTGCGTAATTGGTGTCAATACCGCCAGGCTCGGCTATTGTAAAATGAACTATTGCTTTTTTTCAGTGACTGTATTCAACATAGGGTCTATATAAATCAGGTAGGGGAAAGGAAGCGGACTTACCATTCCACTCAGGCCTCACCTCGCGCCTGACACTTTCGGTGAATCCCTCGACGGCAAACTTGGCAGCGTGGTAGTAGGCGTTACCAGGGAAAGCCATATACCCACCCATAGAAGTGATCTGTATTACAAGACCCCCCTGCTTGCCATTTCGAGCATTGTCCTCGCGCATAATTCTCATTGCATGGAGGGTCATTGTGGCCGTGCCCCAGAAGTCTGTTTCGATCACACTACGGGCTTTGGAGTGCTCCTCATCTGAGGAGTTTGGTACCCCTGGGGAATAGGGCAGGGAGGACTCTGTATCGCCCATCAACCCGTAGCCGGCATTGTTTACTAGCAACTTGATTAGGCTCGGGCCATGTGAAAACATTTCAATGGTGACATTTCACAAAAATGAAACGGGAGGCGAAGAAATGGGGACTCTCTCCGACTTACCTAGGACGTCGATTCGTCCAAAGCTAGTATGCTTGAGGACTGTGTCGAGAGCCGAAGTGATGGAGTCCGGTGATGTCACGTCCAGCGGAACAATGAGCACGCGGGAATTGGAAGGGAGGACGTCCTTGATCTTGGATGGGTTGCGGGCAGTAGCCACAAGGCGGTGGGTTGGGTGAGCGGCAATGAGCTTGGCTAGGGACAGACCAAGACCAGAGGAGCAGCCGGTGATGAGCCACACTGCATCAGAGGGGAGCATATATGCGTTGTAGATGCCCGTGAGTGCCATTTGGAAAGCTACGGTCGAGTTGTTGGTGTATTGAGATTAAGTACACGGCGAAGTGGTGCTGTTGACTTCTTTTTGAGGATGAATCTGTTCTGGATAAATTCTTCACCAAGGGACGGGGCTCTCTTTTGCTCTTATATCCATTCGACCAAGGTGATCAATCGGCACCGGCGCGATACAGCTCCTACCGGTGACGATATGGAGGAATAACATGAAGTGCGGCCGGCTCGCAGGGTGGACTGCGGAGTGGGTCCCGCTTAGATGAAACCCTAACAGAATATCCCTGAAATCAAGCTGAGTTAAGATAGCATGCTATTCAGAGACCAGCCTCAAATCTCACCACAAGGCGGCCGGCGGCCGCTGCGGGCAGGATCCAGCCTAGCGGATCCATCTGCGGTATCGCCGTGCGGCCGCATTGCCGCTCCGGACATTGTTCCACATCCGCATCAGTATCTCGCGACCATGTGCTACGAAACAGTATGAGGTGAGTAAGCGACTGGGTGGCTCGGCCGACACAGCATGGTCTGGATTGGGATAAGTCAAAAGAGTGCAGATCGTGTCCGAGACTAATCGGTGTTGCAGATTTTACAGGCTACTCTGGTCCTTTCCAAGCGCATCTGGCTATCTGGGACCCAAATAGGTCCTCTCATCTGGACCAAGTGTCTCTTGCGCTGTCAGAACTGTCGGGAATTTTCACGAATTGATACTAAGTAGGATATGGATGACAGACTGATTCAGGTCTAGACGGTTGCGGAGTGACCATGCAGGGATTTATTAACGGCTGGGCTCACACAGTCGTGAAGAAGGTCTCAGGTTCCTATCAATCTGCTGATTGGTAGTCTCTATGTGTGTGTCCCCGACCCAACACAATAGGGAACTGGATAGGATGTGCTATTGCAAAGTCGGATAGGACCTGTCACCCATTGCATATTGGTATACTCTTGAGTCGAATATGTGGTTGTCTGCCACGGCTCGTAGCTCGGAGAGTCGACACATCCTGAAATATAGTTCCCAGTGACACGACGGACGTATGGGTTGCTAACCACGAGTCCGTACTGGCCCTGGGGAACCTGGAAAGTGAACTTTTGGTCATCGCTTGTCGTCCATGTCCAAGTACCTTTCCCAGGCATGTCGACGCCGAGCAACGTCTCCAGGAACGATCGCGAGATGACATTATTTCCCTAGACATATTCTTAGCTCAGTTTCCCTCAAGCAAGACAGTTCTAAGCGGAGTTTTAGGCCACATACATAGGCACTGTTAGCCACGGAGTATCCCTTAGTCACAGCGACCGAAGCGCCAGTTGAGCCAATATTACCAATGACTGGTGACATTGCCACATCCCAGTCGTTAAAGTGTGTGTCCTTCGAAAGTTTGAAATCAGCCAACGGCATCACGAAGAGTGAACGTGTACAAAGAGCAGACATGACTCGACGACTTCCCGACGGAATGGTATGTCTGGCAGCCGTCGCTGAGTCCAAAGGGTATCATTTGTGTCGAGGTTCGCACTTACAGACAGTACCTGGTATTCTACGCTCTCATCACACCGGCGTTGGTTTGTGTGGCTTTCTCGTTGGGCTGTGGCGTGGGCGGGGTCAACCTTTCGGCGTTGTACCGTCTCGCTTGCCTCCTTAAGCTCGTATTCATAATCCTTCATCACGACAATTGAGCCATCACTACGAGCAACAATAATATCATCGTGCTGTAGCATCTTGGCTGTAGGTTTGCCGTGACCCAGACTGAACAGAGCGACAATGGCCATGCACGTTTGAGCCAACATGTTGCGGCGTAATGGATCGATTTAGGGTGGATCGGTAAAGACTGTGTTTGCCTCGTAGATGGAAAGGTGCAGCGACAATCAGGACGGTGCACTGATATTTTGGATGTTGGTGAGACGTTGCAGGAACCTAGGATTTGACCGTCAACAAACAAACTAAATTTCCAAGGCCTGGGACTTTCCTACTTAGAGAGCGGCTGAGATCAGTTTTTAAAGAGTGGACTTGAGAGGATGTTCTCAAAGGCCGACGAGACCGGCTAGGTGTGCAACTATTGAACGAGTGCAGGAATTAGCAAAACATTTGGGAAAGGAAACGGACTCTGCGGAAGCCGAACTTACAAGGTTCTCTGGGAAAGGAGTTGAGAGGCAAGGGAGCACCCATATACAACTTACGAGGTGCCCTGGGCGCTGCCTTCATCATCATGCAGCTGAGCCATCGCTGGCAACTCCAGCTGACCGGGTTTTTGGCAAGAACGGGTCCAAAGCCATTATTCCACATCCGACGGGCCGTAAACACGCAGAAACGAAATTCAGGGGAGTAGGAGCGGAAAAAATGTTGGCAAACAGCCCCATTCTGTGCCTGCGCCTGCAATGGAACTTGATACGAATTTGAACTAGGAAGTGGAGCTCTCACGGAATGCCCAGTCCGGTGGAGCGCCTCCTTCTTTGTGACGTATTCATCATGAGCAGAGCACGTCTTGCCGGTCACTTGGTTGTCAGCCTTGCACTCCCTTTGGGCTCACGTGCTAGATTGAGCTCAGTGTAAGTTTAGAGTTTATTTTCAACACACTTGATGTGTGATTCTTCTTCGCCGATCGGCTCGGTTTAGTCCTCCGTCGAGCTCTCGGATAGTGTCGATCCTCCGAAGTGTGGGTAACTAAGGCAACGACATAGATGGCGAGAGTCATGATGCCGGTCAGTTCTTTCGATTTACCTTCCACTTCACGTGCGGGTTTTCCGTATCAGGAAGTCCCTTCATGCAGCATTACCTAATTTGCGCCTCTGACCTTTTGAGATTTGTGCATGTGTTCTGTCAGACCCTCACTAAACTGGCGGACCATCGACACACAGCCCCGGCCAACCCGTCGCAGGGAATACCTCTGTATTGATGATGTTCTAGACTCGAAGGACTCGCTACGACCCCGAGCAAAGCACCAGAATACTAAGCATAAATGCTAGAGCTATGACTAATGAGCATGAAAGCATTCCTTTGAGTTTATATTTAGGGAGGCTGTTCTTCATTGTAGGCAATCCTACATGCAACAAACCAGAAGAGGCAAAAGCTAATGTCCCGCTCAGAAGAGGGAGAACGGGTTGCGGACGGGAAATCCGTGTAAGCTGTGACTTAACACAAGCTCGAGGCATAATGCATGCGAGGAACAAAGCATGCGAGTCGTGAAAGTCCCATATCTGTTGAAGCCACAGTCCGCACCGAAACTCCGTGACACTCATCGCCGCTCTGGGAAACAAGCTTCGCACCTGTAGTAGCTGAGGTGCAAAGGGCAAATTCGGGAAAACCAGGTCGGCTATACTCATTGTCAGAATCGCCTGCTTTACTAAAGAGACTATGAAATCGATCGTATACGTGTACATAGCCCTTAACATAGATTATGGTGTGCCCCTGTTTGACGTGTGGTGCTATCTTGCACAAACATGCATCCTCGTGGCTCGGCGTTTGGAAGGAAATGTTTTCTCAAAGACCAATAGGAGGGACGAATTCCGCAAGAATACAACATCATTAAAGGGGAACCATGAAACCGCGACCTCCACGGGTTTCCCACTGCACTCTGGAAAGTCAGCGTCACATCTACGTCCACACCAGGATGGTCAGATTGCATCTCTGGGTGCCTTGAGTCTGGCAATAATACAGAATTACCTCGATATTGACATCAACCTTGTGCAAACTTTTTTTGGTTCCCTGTAGCGCTAATGGACAATGAAGTTGTGCCGGACAAACCTTCCCGAAGTTCAGCTTAGTGCCCTTGGGCGTTTTTATTTTCCTTTTCCTGACCATATAATCCCAGTACTGTTCTTTTTTATTCAAGGAGATGCGGTGGTAGAAAACAGCAATACTTGGTCCGTATTCAGTAGTGAATATTTCGTGAAAGAGTCTATAACTGGCAGAGAAGAAAACGCTTGTCACTTTAAAGTCGTTAGAGGTCCTTGTTTCTCAAGTCTTCTGGTACTCGTTCACGAGATGGCAAGATCGTTGAGATTTCAAATAAACATTTTAATTGGCTCCGGGGATCTATTCGTATTCACTTGAGCACAAGGCGGTGATGCCCGTCAGGAGAATAAATCGCAGATTACAGTCGTGAACTGACGAACAGCATTGAACGTAATGAGTTACTTTGCATCAACTTTACTATACCTAGTTTCTTCAACTCGCCACCTCCCAGCCTTTTTTCCACCGTAGGGCAGGATGAGAACAGCAACCCCCGGTAAAGCGCTTCAATCAGAACGATCCATGTATTGGAAATCCCACTAATTTTCAAGGTATAGTAGTTGCGCAACAGCTCGTTGTAAACGCACACCATTCGTGGACGTTTGACTGCATCAGATCGCGGGAGCGTGAACCCGGGAACTCAATGTCCCGGACCAATGCTTACTACTAGTGCCACGCCCGCCTGCCCGAAATGCAGGAAACGCCAAAACGACTCGGAGGGCGATCATCCTTCCAAGGGCCACCACACAGGTGACCCATGGCATCCAGATATCGCGACAGAAGCAGTCCTACCGTTCTCTGTGTCTATCAAGGAACATCCGCTCTCGAAATCCATGTCCCAATCATTCTGACTTGAGAAGCCATTCCTCACTCAGTTATGACGATACTGGGGTGAATTTGACGGATGGTTCTGAATCTACTGGCTCGGGTGTCGACTCAAACCGGGGCCACATGACGTCCCGCAATCTGTTTCAGAAGCTTCTACGAAGTCGCTGCCGAAACCGCACCAAGCCTTGCCATGTCTGCTCGTGCTTAAGCTCCAACCTTCCCAAGACCACCAACCAGCATGAATCAGGATCCGGGGTACAGCTGGATCTTCAATGTGGTGGCATCCATCTGTCACCACCGATAAGCACCTTCATATATATTTCCTGGTATAGCCAAGATTCATCGTATTCAGCCGATAATCCAGCAGGTTAATTAGCTTGCTGGAGATGTTACATTGATGTCTCATCTCGAATCTACAGATAACAATACTGAACCCTATTGCTTGAGGGTGAATTCTAAAGCCTAGCAATTATGCGTGCTCCTAAGCATTATCACGGCCAATGGGACCTAGGACGTACCGGCATGCATTCTTGTATGAAGCACGAGGAACTTGTCGAAGGAGACAGTGTGATATTATACTACATGTATGGGCGTGATGGTCGTTCATCTCTCGCCCAGACATGACAAGCTCGGCTTTGGGCTGACTCCTTGATGCAGCATTGTTTGTACTATACTCTCTAGAAAATCTGCTCCTTCTTTCCCAGCGAATATCGACTTTTTCCCATAGGACAACATGGAGGGTCGCTTGTCCTCTCCAAGCGACGACAATGGGCTAGACGAGCTAAGGAAGGATTACAACTATACCTCTTCGACAGAGATAACTCGAGAAAAATCCCTTACTTCAGTTCGCAACGATGTCGAGCGCGAGGTGCCGGAGCCTCTGGTGGCAAACATGGAAGAGATGGCACTTAAAGCACTCCACGTTGACGATGACCCCACACTGAATCCGTGGACTTTCAGAGTCTTCTTTCTTGGTATGCACGCTCCGTTCACGATGCATCTGCTGCCAATCTGATTTTGTTCGCAGGCATAGGGCTGTCGGCCTTTGGTTCCGCGCTTGGAACCATTTTCTTGTTCAAACCTCAGAGTGTGTCGGTGTCGATTATCTTTCTCACGGTCATATCTTATGTGGGAGGAATCGCACTTGAGGCCATTATTCCTCAGACGGGATTCATTGGCAGGTGGCTCAACCCTCATTCGTAAGTCAACAATAGCCTTTACAGCACGAGCATCAACCGGACCGTGGCTAACATGCACGGCCCGAAGCTTCAACTCTAAGGAGCATCTTGCCATTGTAATCATGTCGAGCAGCGCAAGTGGAGCGGCATATGCGACAGAAGTCCTGGCAGCGCAAAAGCTGTATTGTAAGTCGAATTGCATGGCTAAAGATCTTGACGAGACATGTAGATGATCTGAAGGTCGTGTTTCACACAACCGTCATCCAACATGGAAGAAGAAGACAATCGCTAACTCCTACGTGAACAGACAATGTCGTCCCCGAGCCCGTTGTTGCGATACTCCTACTATTTTCATCACAACTGCTTGGCTATGGAATGGCTGGTGTACTCCGAAAAAGCTTGGTTTATCCAACAAGAATGCTTTGGCCTTCGATCTTACCTTTGAGCTCGCTAATAGAGACGCTTCACCGAGAGAGGTCAGAAATGAAGAAACGGTTCAACTTCTTCTGGTTGATCTTCAGCATCGTGGCCATTTGGGAATTATTTCCGCAATACATTATGCCAATCCTGGTTGGAGTATCAGTTATTTGCCTCACTCAGCGGAACAGCCTTGTTGTGACCAACATCTTTGGAGGCGCCGCAGGCAATGAGGGCCTTGGACTCTTGGTAAGGGATTCTATCAATACCGCTGCCCGTGGCTTGAGAAAATGTCACTGATCAACGTTCTGTGTATTTAGTCATTATGCTTCGATTGGCAATATGTCGGCACGTCGTGCTTTTATCTTCCACTTCAGACTTTGACCAATGGCTTCATTGGATACCTTGGATGCATTGGCCTATTCATCGGAATGTACTACGGCAATGTCTGGAACGCGTTGAAGTTCCCTTTCCTATCTCAACAGCTCTTCTCGACCAACTCATCCTCGACCCTCTTCGAGATCTACAATCAGTCCGCTATTCTGGACTCAAATTTCGAACTAGATAGGCATGCTTTAGAGACCCAAGGCTTGCCGTCCTTCTCCGCTACGAATGGGGCTTATCTGCTAACAACAAACCTGGGCATCACGGCAACTATAACGCACATTTTATTATGGAACCGAGACGCTGTTAGCAGCGCGTTTGACTTCGATCTTAACTCCATTATGGCTTACTTCAGACATCCTACCCTGTTGTGGAAAAGGAAATCTGCACCAGTCTCTGAAGCCGAGCTCGATCCTCACTATCGCTTGATGCTTGCATACAAAGAAGTACCTGCCTGGTGGTATGTCCTCATCCTTATTATGTCTATAATTACAGGTATTGCTTGCATATACGTCCTCGGATCGACACTTCCATGGTGGGGCTTCATTGTTGCCATAACTCTTTCGTTCCTAGGCACGCTGTTCTTCGGTGCAATGTCAGGGCTTCTTGGGTTCCAGGTGCCGATCACATCACTTATTCAGCTAATTGGGGGTTACCTACACCCTTCCAAACCCGTGGCTAATATGTTTTTCGTGTTATTCGGGGCAAACGCGCAGGCGCAGGCCTTGGGACTGGTCGGGAGTCTGAAGCTTGGACAGTATGGCAAATTGAGCCCGAGGTGCACATTCGCGTAAGTCAGAATCGGAGTGATAACAAGCACCAGCCTTCGTTGGGACTAACTTGAACTGTTGAAGTATGCAAATAATTGGCACACTATTTGGTGCTGTGATCAATTATATCCTCATGACCGTCATCACAACGAACCAGAGGGAGATCCTTCTGAGCATCCAAGGGACGTAAGTGCCATTCTTCCACGGACCCCCATCTTTCATGTCTTGCAATTTTCCAGAATGCAGCCCTTTAGGCTCCGTAGCAATTGATTAACACACTTTAGGAACATATGGTCGGGACAAGTCATACAGTCTTTCAACTCGAACGTGAGTAATTCATCTAGGTGCTCGGCCTTGCTAAATTGCTCATCGGCTAACCGTAATGCCAGGCCATTGCATTTGGGGCTCTGTCTGAGTTCATGTTCTCCATAGGTGTCAGTATCAATCTTATTTCACGGTTCCCTATCTGTTGTGCTTTCAAATGCCCCATATACTTTAGACTTCATAGCAGGCGACTAACGCGCAGCAGCGTACCTACACGTGGATTGTCCTCGCACTGCCTCTCGGTTTCCTTTTCCCATTGCCCTTCTACTTCCTGCACCGTCGCTTCCCAGCACTCGGCTTCGACTATTGCGTCACGCCGGTCTTGTTGTGGTATCTTGGCTACCTTTCCGTGGGCATAAACTCGTCCGTTGGTATTTATTTTGCCATCGGGTTTTTTGTTCAGTTCTGGCTCCGAAAGAAGTACCCCGGATGGTTCATCAGGTATAATTACCTGTTGGCAGCAGCAATCAGCGGAGGCACTGAGTTATTGGTTTTTGTAACCACTTTCGCGGTCCAGGGTGCCAGCGGGAAGGCCGTCGAATTCCCCCCTTACTGGGGAAACAATTTTCAGTCAGGAAACCCTGATTATTGTGCCCAGAATCCAGCTTTAGGTGGATGATCAAGCAACGGAGGACACTACTGGGTACAATATGTGTTCTGAACATCGAGCCTGGGTTGAGAGAGTTTACATGTTCGTGACTTTGAAACACTAGCCGAGTTTCTTTTCCTGCCAGTGTCATAGAATATATTGCACCACCACTTTGTGCCAGTAACTAGGTTTTGAACCCGTGAACTTGAGCGCACTATGGCGTTGGCCCAAAAGTCCCTTTGAGTAACTTGGTCACCCAGAGTAACGTAGGGTAATGCATAGCCCCAGGCAACAGTATGGAGTATTAGCCAGTTCATTCTAGCCGTGTGAAGTCCCATATGAGTTATTGAGATGTCCTTTTCCAGAGTTCTAATCTGAAATCCTGAAGGTTGGTGGCAGTAAACGAACCAAAAGGAAATGTCACTAAGCTACAGAGGAGAATGGATACACCCACAACTCTGAGCGTGGATTTGGTCTTTATCAGGTAGCCAGGGTTTCCAACTATGTCTCACAGGCTGGGGTCACCTGTCGTCCATCATCTTCAGTGATATCCGACATAAGACTCGTCCTCTATGGTCCTATTGTGCACACAATCTGTGAGCTCATTGAAGAAGTAAAAATATGGACACCACAGACAGCGAGATGGAGTTTAATGTTGCTTCATGGCTCCTAATACAATATTTGGACGTATTACCATGAGTCGAGTATCAAAGTTCCTTGTAACATTGCACCCCACTCGTTTTCGATCTTTCATTCACCCAACGTGTGTTCGAAGAGGACACTAAAGGAACCAGCGACTTACAACCAGTCCAAGAGCTCGAGGTTTCCGCCTTACAAGAGACGAAGGCCGCAAACGCGGACGTCAAAGCGGCAATCCCTCGATAGTGATCGAAGGAAAACTGTGTTCATGATCGCTGCGCGCCTCTTTTCTGTCGATCTTATAACCTCCGTCTGGTATTGTTTGTGGGTCCATCCTTACCGAAATAAAAGCTCCTGTAGCAAGAGTAATTGAATACAACAATTCCCAACGGAAGACTGCCGTGAGCTCGCCGCAGCTATGCCGATCGCCGCGGCGTCTCGCAACGAGTGTAGCGGCAATCGCCCAGACCAATTTATCGTAAACATTCTCACTGCCTTCAATCAAGCGGGCCTCGGTCAGTCTCAGCATCATTTCGGATAAAAACACGCTACCGAGCTCGTGACAGATGGGCAGCAACACCACTCAGTCACTGACTCTGACTCGACCAGGAACTCTCAAGCAACATCAGTAACAGTCCATCTTCGGGAGGAAAAGTTTTCCCATTTTAAAAAGACCTTTTACTATAAATAATACTTTATTATCCTTAATAGGGGAGAATATTATTTTATAATTATTAAAAATCTTTAAAAAGAAAAGTTTTCCTATTTTAAAAGGAGTTTTTACCCTAAATAATACCTTATTATCCTTAATAAAAGGGAATATTATTTTATAATTATTAAAATATATTTTTTAAAAAAAAA
>JBBWSL010000223.1:0-56122 GCA_038088545.1 Diaporthe humulicola | reverse complement strand
ATTTATTTACTTATTTATTTACTTATTTTATTATCTTCCTTTTACCCTAATTACCTTATAGTCTATATATACCCTTAATACTAGACCAATCAGATTACAGGGTTTTAGAGCCATACCTTCCCTCTACTCTAGTCACCCTATAGTCTATGCACGCCCTCAGCGCTAGACCAATCAGATTACAGGGTTTTAAAGCCATACCTTCCCTCTACTCTGGTCACCCTATAGTCTGTGCACGCCCTCAGCGCTGGACCAATCAGATTGCAGAGTTTCGGAACCATGGTGCGCGCGCAAGGTCAGTTCCCATCCATAGACTATTCTAGACGAATAGCAAACAATCAGCACTCTGATTTCATCTTTTAGCGCCGTCAGGCGCATTTGCAATGCGCAGGTGGCTGTCGGACCAAATTAATGCTCTCTTCCACACCGGTAGATGACTGAAGGACATGGGTGCGATCCTTACTGTGATTCCTATTTAATAGCATTAGCGCAAGTCTGTCCTTGATCCTCTGAACATCCAGGATGATAAGTGAACATGGACGCCCACTAGTTCGAACGACAAGGATCAAGATATTTCACTACTCCCAAAAGTGCAGCTTATTTCAGCCTCATTCTTGCTCCTTCTGAGCTTAAATCCGTGTCAAATTTTCTTCCCTCTCCAAGCATGGCCGATCAGTCATCCGTTCTAGCGGGTGCTCTAGGGGCGGTCCTCGGTTTCCTTGGCAATGAAGCTGCGGACACTGTACTTTTCGAACGTCTTCTGTGGCCAGAGCGATTTTACAACGACAGTTCAAATGCCTCAACAATATTGAAACAGTCGCTTTTCCTTTCCATGGGGGGCCCAATCCACGCTGCCGCCCTCAAGACACTCGAAAAAATGGGTCGTCAGGGTCTCTATCTCGGCAGCCGGCGGGGAAATCTATTGGGCACAGCATTCTTCTCTGATACCGGAGTTAAATATTATTCCTCAGGACTTCAAAGCAGAGATGGTGACGAAGATGACAACAAGACACGTAATGGATTCTGGGTCGACGTGGCACGAAGAATCAACCAGAAATCATTCGGTGGTGGTAGCCGCTTGCCCAGGTTCGACGACGAGAACCCTGGCGATGAAGAGCGCTCGACACGATTCCGGACCCTACAGGCTGTGCATCACTTGACATTAAGTTCTACAAATACTGAGACGGAACTGGGAAAAAAATCGAAAGAGCCTCTGACGATCAGTGAAACGTATGTGGTTCAAGAGAACAAGAGATGGTGGGCGCTGCTGGGTATACTTTGCTCCGAGTTTGTGACAATTGTCACAGCAGTTATTGCCATTCTACTCGATGGGCCCAATGGCGGCTGGTGGATGGCGATCTACGGCATGATCCCGTTGTTGTTAAAGGTTCTTTCTTTTATTTTCAGCGTCCATCGAGAAACATTGGAAACAATCCCGGAACAATCTCATGCGGGCGGAACGGACTTGGACCGCATCGAGAACTACCGCCTCATCGACGAACAAGATTCTGGCTTCTACCTGGTCATCACAGGGCCGCGGTCCATAGTGACACAGTTCTTCCGTCACTATGGACATCCTCTACGTCACATCCAATCTGGGCGCTTAAGAGAGGTCCTATCCATCGCAGTTATCTACGCTTTTGTGTTATATTTTCCGGCTGGCCTTGCCGCCAACCTCTGGCTACCGGAACGGCTACAGTACCTGTGGTTGGCATATCAGCTCTACGTCGTGTTTGCCATGCATCTATTAAAATTCATAGGCTGGCAGCATTGTGGATCGACTCAGGAAAACGTTGCACGGGGTATAATGACGGGAAGCATGGTCGAATTGCGGAGCTCGCCAGGGACGACCGTCTGTGTTTCGTGGCAGACAACATTTGTCCCCAGTGTTTCTTCAGCTGAGTATACCGTGAGTCATTTGATGAAGAGAGAAGCTCTTTGAGAATGTTAGCGAGTGGTTGGAGAGCCCACATTGAGTTATCTGGCCCATAGTATAAAAATGACGAGAGTTTAAGCCGACTCCAAAGGCGACTGGCCGGCTTCATGCCCCTCGTCCACAGGGGACCCGATCCATTGCCTCCATCGGCTGCTGATCCAGGCGCCTCCCAACGAGAGGAAATCCTTAGCTGCGTGAAATATATGCTGTGCGATCCGTGAATCGGCATCCTCGGAATCCTACAGGAAGCCTTCCTTGTGGGCTACGCCTTCTTTGTTTGCGGCAATATTGGAATTCTAAGCCTGCTGCCAACCATGGAGAACTACGGAGGCTGAGTATTTACACTTCGATCCTTCGCCCGACGTCTGCCGGACAACGGCTTTCCAAACACGCCGACCGACCGAGCGGGAACCGAAGACACTGCAGTCATCAGGACCCCTTGGATATTGAAAAAGTTCGCCGACAACCTGAGCCATTGGGTCACCAAGCCCAGAACTTTTGCACCGCAGCCCATATAGACCATCTGAGTCTCCTCATCTTGATCAGTCATCCTTTCGCAGGCTGGGACATAGACCACATCTACGGAATTCTGTTAGTCTTGTGACTATACACTCAGTATTACCCGCGGCGTGGGTGCAAAGTTGAACAAACCCAATTCCAAATGATCTCATCCGTATAGTCCTACAGAGTTTGTCCAGTGCTCATTTGTACCATCCAACAATGTCATCCAACGTGGCGGCAAATGCACATTGTAACTATCCACGTCTTGTACGTCGTAATTCCAAGTTAGGACACCCAACCTATGCCAGTAGTACACTTGCTGTTCTGGATCCAGAACATGCAGCAAGATAAGTCCATAATGTCGCCAAAACCTTAGAGGTGCCTCCAGTTTGCTAACTTCCTCCACGGCCAGATATAACACTGCTAACCGAGATTTATCAAATCTGTCATCGAGGTAGGTGGCAAACTCATTTTGAGCCAGGATCGTGTCTTGAACTCCATCCTTATCGAGCCATTCCGGGTTGACTCCAGTGAAGATTTGATTGGTGTCCAAGTAAAAGTGGTATGCGCTGATGCCCATCCTTCGACCAGCTATAGGACTCTTGATGTCGCCGTGGTCGTTCATGATTCTGAAGACAGACGAAAGCGAGGGCCACGAACAAAGACGACCTGAAAATTTACCATACAATCGTCCATCCACAGTGTCCGTTCCAAGTAATGCTTGTAAAGGGATCACCTGGGAATATTGCTGCTGCGCAATGGCACGGCTGACTTCGATTCCCATCAGCATGCCAGTGTTGCGTAACCGTGCGGGTACCGCGGCGTCACTCCCAAAGCGCCATGCCTTGCCGGCTGGAGCTGGCGTGCACAACAAAAAAAGTTGGCTTTCTAAAGGATAATCGCGAATCAAAGCGGCACCGAGCTCGTCAGATAACTCGTCGAGAGAGTATGTCTCGTGCTCGCACCCGCGCCGCGACGAGCCAAGCTGATATCCGAAAATTTGCATGATGCCATAGATACGGTCAGAATCCCTTGTCGTGGTGCGGTTCCTCGCGCAGGTCAGCAGTTCTCGCTCATGACGCATATCTGTCACTATCCTCAGCCCAGACCTTGCGTAAAGGATAGGTACCTCCTCTAGCAAGTCTTGCACTTCGGGTGAAAGGCAGGGGCTCTCAGAATGCTCCCGCTTCAACCGCGTGACGAAGGAGGCGACCAGCCGCAAACCGAGAAGACGTTTGGCCTTGGCGCCCTTGTGCCACTTGAGCACTCGGCCAGAGGCTGTGATGACAACAATCTCGAACCCGAGGTATGCTTCCTGAAGCGTCCAGAGAGACGAGAACCACGGGTCGGAGAGAAGCTCACGCAGGCATCGTAGTAGCGGTGCACATTCATACACCTCTCCAACCCTCAGGCGCTGATTTCTGTGATATACCGTGACCAGATCAAAGAATTCTCCCAAAAAATTCCAGGAGGACTCATCCTTTATGGCCTTCGAAAGCCATGCACCTACTAAAGAAGCGCGTCGGAATATAGGGCCCTGCCGTCCTATTTCCATGGCTGCCACTGGTCCGCCACGCTGATCGATACAGGCCAGGTCCAGCCACACAAACTCAATCTTCCCTGGGTCGGGTGATCCGAGGGCCAATCTATCATGGCAGATCTCCTCGCATAGAGTCTGTATTGCAGCCATCATATCGGCTGGGCCGAAGTGTGACGGATTGATCCGTGGGATCCTCCATGGAGTCCCGCGGATGTCCAAGGCGGGTCCAACGTCTGGTCTCTCACCATCTCCCAGCCGCCATCTGCCCCAGGTGTACGAAATGGCATTGTAGGCTGGCTCCTTTACGCCGTTATAGACGTTTCCCGGCGTCCATTCATAGGACGTTAAGGTCGGTACATGCAGTAAGCGTTGCGGCCAGTCCTTAAGTTCAGAGATATGGGTATAAGTGTATGGAAGATCACTCTCGTTGTCAATGGCAGGCTGTCGAATGGGCCTCTGCTCAAAATTTGGAACCAGTCGTGGTTCTTTGCAAGAAACTTCGACTGGTAAGGGGTTGTGTGCATGGCCGCAAGGGATGTTGTCTAGGCTTTCGCCTGGGCGCTTTTCTTGCACCTCGATCACCATAATTTCCTGACCGAGAGATTCTTGGTAGTCTACTGCGGACTGCGCTAATTCAGCGAGGCTCTGGGACTGTCTAGAGAATGAGCAGTCAAAGTTTTCAGAGGAGTAGGCACTGCCAACCAACCACCTTTAGGGCAGGATGCGCACTGCCGTATGCACACTGCACCCTGGAATTTGCCTTGCTTGTTTTGTGGGCACACTGCAATGGGGCAACGCCAGTGATCCTTCTAGCATTCTCTAGTGCTGAGCACCGCATGAGGCCAAGTTTAGTACAATCTCTAATCAGGCCACTTGGATCAACGAATCTAGAACATTGAGTACCTAGGTACCCAGATATGTACTAAGTACACCGAGCAGCCATGCCGCCTCACCGAATGGTTGCCACCCAATCCTGTGGGACGCGACCTGCATTGAGCCGTGAATCTCGATTTTGCGTGGGCAAAAACTGTCCAAGGCGTGATGTCAATTGTGGCTCTCGCATTTCTGACCCCGCTCGATCTACGACATTTATGTCTCAACCTGCAGGATGCCTGGATGCAAGCACCTCAATAGTACGACATGCAGCGTCGTTTACTGCAGCCTCAAATCAAGAGACGAACCTGGCCATCTTCAACCAAGGTCAGGCGATGTCGGCGAGGCATATCGGTGAGCCCCGCCCTTGATCAGTAATTCCGTACGTCTTTCTCGTCCGCCATCGGCTGTGCTGAGAAATCGAGAGCAAGGGAAATCGGCCACGCGACAGACAAAACTTTAACACAAAATATCCAATTTGAGCGCTTAGTACTTATGTTGGTACGCATGGATCCCCAAGGCCATATGTGGGGTGACCAACAACGATGAAGGCTATCGATAGAGAGCGAGTGGAATACAAGATTGCCACGTCATCAATCTTCCATATGTTTTTTTTCTCTCTCCAGATTCCTCGCAGCATCGTGATGGATACCTCACGAGGAGTGTGCGGGGCGGTGGGGAAAGGACAGGCCATAGCATTTGCCCCATATTGGTTTCCCAGCTGCTTGCAAACTTCCAGTACCTTCAACGCTGAACTCTCGAGAAGACCACCTTTCTGTCATCTAGCCCCTTTTGATAGTTTCGTCAAACGATTCCGACTCGGCTAAAGTGACATCCGATCCACTGCTATTTGACCGCATCAAACTTGACTGGCCATGGCGTCCAACCAGACGTTGTAGGGCTCCTTTCCCTTCCCTGTAGCGACCGTGGTAAGTGGAAACAAGAGTGACTTTCAATGTCTCATTACCGTTTCGTGTATGACCAAAGAGGATGGAGCGCTCTGAGCTGGAGTCCTCGTCGTTTGTGCGATCTTGCTTGGAGAGAGCCTCCGCGAGGGCCTCGGCGGTGCCTGAGGCGCAGCCGCGTCGTGAATACCGGTCCACATGCATTGCCAGGACGCAGTACAGCTGGTAGCAGAGCCATATGTTCTGGACAGGCACGGGCATCCACATTGTAGAGCACGCGAGCTCCAGCGGGAAGAGACAAGCGAATGCAACCACGACCGCAAGCTGTACGATCTCCCGCATGCGGTTGCGCTTCGGGTGCCCGTAGTGCCGAGCGAACTGGAGCACGACCGTGGGAGCACCCATGATCAGGAGGAAGTTGGGTTGTGTCTCGGGGCTGTGGACCTCGAAGGCGCAGGGGGGATCGGTGACAGATGCAGACGACGTCAGGTCCATCAGGCGCTCTCGCTCAAGAGCAAAGAGCGCGCTGAGGAGGTGCAACATGAGCGGGATTACCCAGAGAATAGCCCATGGAGTGCGGAACAAAACCGCTACGACGACGGCTGTCGCCACAGCTGTAAGCTCGCTTGCGAAGATGGCCATGACGGTGCGGAACTCGATGCCCTGGGTTGACTCGTAGACGAATGTACGCACACGCTGCTTGTCTCTTGTTGTGGCCTTCGCGATAGTCAGGTGGTTGACCCGAAACCTGGCGCGCACGACGTTGCCCTGGTTGCTTGGTCTCTTCATGGCGTTCTCCTCATCCCTGGGACCTGGCGTGGCCATTGAGTCCGGTTCAGAGGTAGGTAGAAGACTCATGACCCGGGCCCAAATGCAATTCCTCAGAGGCTCGCTGTGTGTCTCATGGATACCCTGACCGTGCATCGTATAAGTCCACTTGAGTTCGGGAAAGAAAGCTGTCCCCAGCATGTGTCCCTGGTCAGGTCCGTTGAAAAGATCATGGCGGTACATCACGTCAAAGACCTTCAGAGCAGCCTTCTGCATTGGTCCACCCATGGGTTTGAGGAGGGCGCGCCATGGAATATGCGAAGCATGGAAGTTCGAGAATGAACGCTGCGGCCATAGAAGGCTGTCAAACACTCGACTCGTGGCTGCTTCGGCTCCAATGTAGCCCAGAACAGTACCGAAGGCTCCGAAGACATTTCCAATGTCGGTTTCGCCAGTTGAGGCAGTGTCCATATTTCGCAGGTGCTCAGTGAGAGGTGGGCTCGACAAGACTCTTTGTGCAGCTGAAGCGCCTGACTGCGATAAGTCAGGGTAAGGCGACCATGCCATTTTGCAATTCTGTTCCGGGGCTTTCAGACTAGAAGTAGACCAGGGTTGCGAATTCGAGGCTGTCAGTCGCGTTCGATCTACTCCCAAAATGCGTAGAAGTGGGAATGTGAACAGATTAGGCGATAAGGCGACGACGTTGTGCAGGTGGGCTAGGTGGGCTAGGTGGGTTGGGTGGGTGTACAGCAGCGTGAAAAAATGGGGTCGACTTGGCAGAAGCGAGAATGTTTCAAAGGGGCAGTGGATACAAGTACTGAGAATCTGCAGACGAGGCTCTACGTGTTCCATTCAAATAGAAAAGAATCCGCCACCTACTTGTGACCGGTCAGAAACGTCCGCAAGCGCGGGCTTTCTCCGGGGAACTACTCGCTTCGGTGATGTGGAGGATGTCTTAGTTGCAGGAAGCTCGCATGATGCATAAGTACCAACAGCAGTGTTGCTCTAGTGCCAACGTGGCTTGGCCTCCTTGGTCAAAGGCAGATTTTACCCGATCTTTGTGTAAGTACCCACACTTACGCTAGTTGTGTATTATCTACCACTCACCCCTCACATCTTTGAGATGAGACCTTTTTACACTTGTCATCATATGGTCTTATTCATTATCTCGTGTTAGACGTCGTCTCCGAGAGGTCCAAATGTTCTCAGCAGCAGATCGCTTGGCAAGACACCATCGTAGAGGTGGTCAGGAGAACCGCCGTATGGAGTACTTGGCTTACCGGAATATAAACTAGTTACCTAGGATTACCAGCCCACTGGTAGTTACTACATATAAATCTCAGTGATTTGTAATTTGTAGTTATATTAAGACTCACTACTTTTATCTTAGAATTAATTGGTAATTTGGATTTACCTAAAGTTGAGCCGAATGAACTTATCACAGTAGAAACTAAATAATCAGATATTGCTCAACTGTCCCGGCTTCTCTGGGGGGTTTAGGCGTCTCCTAAAGCTATAGGATTCGAGCCTAATATCGTCACTGTCACGGAGGTTTGCCTACTGCTAGCAAATTAAGTGTGACGGCCAAAAGACCAGAACAAGCAACTGGGTTGGTTATCTTCTAGCAGTATATAAGAGCCGTACCGTCACACTCACTGTACAGCGTTCTGCTCAAGCAGAGAGCGATGTCTCGGGATGCCCTCTCGATACCGAGTCGCTGGAGCACTTCCTCACCCATACCGTCAGTGGTTTCGACTTCATGCCAAATGTCACAGAAAGAAAATACCTTTAATTGACCAGGGGCGCAATAAATCTTATGCTGCACCACCTCGCTACTTCGGCCCGCCATCTTGGCACCTTGAGGTCTTCACACAGCGACCACTTCAATGCGAAAACGCAGACTCTACGACAACCGCGCCTCTAGCCTACTTGAAAGCCGTCCATCAAATTTCACCTGCATGTGGATTGGGATCTCGATTCTCAATTTCGGAAAGGGCGGATATTTAGCACCTATTCGCAGCAACCGTTTTCCTAAAAGCAGTCTGGCCACGAAGACCGAGGCTAAGTACTGAGACTATATTATATACAATAAGGTATCTCATGGAGGGGCAAAGCCGCTGTAGAACCTGAAATAAAAAAGAAGAAAAAAGAAGAAGAAAGCTTGACCGGGCAGGAAGGCTTCCCAGCTGGTTCTGGGACTTCTTAATTGCTTTTCTACGACCTCCGTGAGCCCAATGAGGTAGCCGTCAAGTCTCAAAATCCCTCGGCATGCTCATCCCCTACTGACACCTCCAAGCGTTCTCATCAGTGTAGTTGCCCGGACCAACGTAGATATTGCTGCTCGGGTATTTGCAATGTTTCCGCTTATATGAGGGCCCCGAGCCAGGCAGCCCGTTCGTAAAGCCAGTGCCGCGGATATACTCTGGAGCCTCGCCACGCTCTACCCAGGCCACAATGCGGGCCAACACGTTGTCGTCTGGGTCTTGTTCCATGGCGTTTGGTATGGATCCAAGCGAGTACATGCCTACGCTATATGCTCCGCTCCCAAGTGCACAGTGGCTCATACCGCTCACGCGGAAGTAGCGATAGAAGGAGTCGAGTGAAGATGGCGCAAGAGACATGGTCTCGGCCAGCCGATGGTAGTACATCGTGCTAATTTCTGACGAGATTATGTAGTCTTCCATCCCGTGGAAAGTAAGAAATTTCCCACCGCGGCTCTTGAAGGCTGACATATCGGTATCAAAAGTGCTGACGTTGTGGGGATCTTGCGAAGCAGCTATGGCGAAGTCTTCGCGAGTCAAAGTCCAAGGGTCGAACTCCGGGTCGTACACGACGTATTTGAACCATTCCGAGGCAAGGAGCGACATTTCGCCCGAAAAGTATGTGCTGTAGCTTGTGGGCTCGGTACCAGGTTGCAGGCGCGGGTATAGAAGGGTTCCGTCGTTGCCATAAAGAGGCTCGTATAGAGCGCGGACTTTGGCGGCTTGAGCGCCAGTCAGGCAATGGGTGGAATTCGATGAGTCTCCCGTGCAAATCAAGCGCTCGAACTGGGGATGACAGAAATCGGTGTTCTCGATGATGCTGTTGATGAAACGGTCAGCAAATGCTAGGGAGCTCTGAGACTGGCCGTGGTCATAGGTACCCATCGACTGCGCCATCTAAACCATCGCACTGGCTCATGACCTCTTCATGAATGACCTGCCAAAGACTCTCGCTAACGAAATCCGCAGAGCTTGTGCTGGAGCCGGCTATAGTGCTAAGCCAGCCTCCGAAGTTGATGAGGTTGTTGAAGTTGATTGCAGGGGCGGCAGCGACAATACCATCGAAGACGTCTGGAAAGGATTGTGCCATCTTGAAACCCTGTCTGCCTCCGCCGGAGCAGCCCATGAAGTAAGACTTGGAGACACTTTCCCCGTAAAATGCGCCAGCTACCTCCTTGCCGACGATTCCTCCGGTGTATATTGCACGATAGACGTAGTCTTCCAGCATGTCAGGCTGCTGGTACATCGGAGCCGCAGACGAGCCATTGTGGCCGTTGTTTCCACTGACAGTTGCGAAGCCCGAGGAGGAGCCATAGGACAGGTCCGGGTACTGGACGCAACCAGAGAGACCCCCGTTTCCTCCGCTGAGGAACCTGCCGGTCCAGTTGGAGGGGAGCCAAGCCTCCAGGGTCATGTTGCTATTAGAGGACGTGTTGACTAACATGGCCACACGGCACGCTTCGGAACGGATGATTTGGGTGGCAGAAGAGCCTTGTGATTCGATGCATGATTGCGGCTGTGGGAGTCAGTCAGTAAGTAGTCGGAGGAAAAACAGCATACGTAGGGAACCTGTGAACATACGAAATCTGGAATAGACAAATTGTATCCCACGGGAAGATATTGGCTGAAATGGACTTTGACATTTGGGATATCCGCCTGGGAAGCAAAGGCCAGGCAGGATTCCTCAAAGGTGCGTTCTGAAGGAAAGGCATGGGTGTTTGGCAGGAAGACCACTGCCGCTGTCACTAACATGAACGGGGAATTCTTAGAAAAGAGGATCATGGCGTTAAGCGACTCGAAGGCGATGAATTGAGTCCTTCTGACAAATTGATATCTTACCATGTTCATCCCATGTTTATATGAGTGTGTGCGAACCTCGATGTATGGTACATGCCCGAGCCGCATGTGCGCTCGCACTCACATGGCAGATGTGCTCTCACACCAGCGTTAAGGGGTTGGTGCCCGCTCGGTGGCCCGTGTGCGTATTCGGGGCGTATTTAGGGCGTATTCGGGGCGTATTCGACGTATCTGACGTCGTATGAAAAGCCCGGGTCCGTCCTCTTCTCCGCAGCCCCTGTTTCCTCTTGCTCTCACTCTTGCTTCCCCGGCCGCACGTATTTAGCTTATACGCCCTCTTTTTCTCCGTATAACCTTCCAGCCGCAGAACTGGCCATGCCGCCTCACACGCCAATTCGAAAGCCACACAAGAAGTCAAGACGCGGGTGTCAAGAGTGTAAACGACGACACGTCAAGGTGCGTACGCAGCTTGGCTGCACTCTCATATCCTGTTGTAAACGGAGCCCGATCTCCAGCGACCCATCCTTATTCCTATCGTTCAGTGCGACGAAGCACGTCCCACGTGCACTAGATGTTCGACCACATCCAAAGTCTGCGTGTATCGAGCTCCGCCCTCGCGCAAAACTCGGGCATCCTCTGCTCCAGCAACGCACCGCCCCAGCCCGCCTGCTGCTGCCACCCGGATTGGCGGCGCAAAGTCTGCGACTACTGCACCTTCGCCAGCATCCGTGGGCCCCATAACGTCAACTCCCTCGCATTTCGGTGCACCCGAGGATTCCCCGAACACAACGGCAACCCCGTCAGCACAGCTTGGCGCCTTGTATCCGCCTCTCAATATGCGCCATATGGAGCTATTCAGTCACTTCATCTTACACACAGCCCCGAGCTTCTACGATGGAAGCCCGCCTGGATGGGACCAGCTGCGAGTCCTGATGCCAGCTGTTCTCTCCGTCCCGTATGTCATGTACGAAATCCTTGCACTATCCGCTCTGCACCTGAGCCATACGAACCCATCCCAAGCGGCTTACCATCGCGAGGAGGCCACTGCCCTCCAGACGCAAGCATTGGCCATATACAATGACTCCGGGTCCGAGGTCACAGCTGAGACCTGCGCGCCCATGTTGATATTCTCGAGCTTCCTCGGCCTCCACACGCTCACAGAAGCAGTCACGGCTTCGAGAAATGATGCAGTCGGATTTCTGGATAGATTTGTGACTTATCTCAACCTCCACCGAGGGGTCAGCATTGTCACCGGACAAGCATGGGAGCTTTTGGCTCAGTCGAGCATATCGTCTATCCTGGATCGTGCAGAGCATGCTCTGAACACTACACCGTCACAGGCGTCACAAGAGCAAGCTACCATTGTTGCCGAGCGTTTAAACAGCCTGTTGGATGATGCAGACATGGGCACGGAACCCGAACACGCCTGCCGTGACGCTGTGTCCCAGCTCCAGCTAATTTACCCATCCGAGCTGCAGTCAGAACAAATGTCTCCAGAAGAGAAGCCCCCCACTGGCTTGATCTGGGCCTGGCCGGTCATGTTGTCGGGGGTCTTTACTAAACTTCTTATGGAGCGGAGGCCAGAGGCACTCGTAATTCTCTGTTATTATGCAGTACTCCTTCACCGGCGACGCCGAATGTGGCTCGTGGGGGACGCAGGCCGACTGCTGATCGAAGAAATGACAAGGTCCCTGGGAACGTACTGGAAAGAGTACCTCGACTGGCCAAATCAAATGCTGGAAGAATCCTTGTGAGGGAAGGAACCGACCCACTCTTGGCAATATCATCTATTTATTGTCCTTCATGGTAGCAGTCAATGCTTAAAGTTGCCGTCCTCCATTCGGTTAAAACCTCCCAAATGTTGCCACCATATCAAATCGGCACTATTATTTCTACTGTAAGAGATATGCAGACCATTTATGCAGTGGCAGATTCGCGTTGTTTTAGACTAGCGCGTGATTTCCGGACAGCGTTTGATCCTGCGCTCGCGGAAATCCTGACGCCTGCTGCGGCTGGGCCAGGTCGTAATTACAAGTGCCTAAATAGGTGCAGCGGATTCACACAACAGGTTTACGCATGCTTGGCTCTGAGTGGGTGAGCAACCGCCGTCCCATCTGCCTGCGGCAAAACTTTGTCAAATCTGACCACCACCTGGCCAGACTCTTTCCAACTGTATTCCTTACGGGCTTTCTGCCACCGCGATTGTGGTTTCCTTCCCCTCAAAGAGGCGTACTCTTTGTCGCTTCTTGTAACTTGCAGTTCATTTGGAATTGGGAAACGTCATTAATTTCATCATGAAGCCAGACCTCGGTTCAGAAATACTATATGGGCTGCCAGTATATCGGCCCACACGGCTTCTGCACGTACCCACCATGACCTCCCACGAAGGTCGTTTCAACCCCGAGCCGCCTGCGTCTACGCAATATGGCGAACATGAGAACCCTTTTTACTTCGCCTTGTCTTACACCTGGGGCCGCTGGGAGCTTGGCCCGGACGAGAGCCCAGAGATAGAGGCTTTGGGCGTTGAGAACATCTCGTGGCAGATCCCTCGTATACGGCCAAGTCGCTTCACCGACGCCCAATTCGCACAAGTGCTGCACAACATTGTCTCATTATAAGTACCAGATGTCCAAAATTCATATTTCAAATGACGGCAGCCAAGAAATATATATGGGCCCCGAGTCCGACTTTGTTTGGCTTGACGTCGCCTGTATCGACCAGACACCCGGCAGCCCCCAAAAGGCGCAGGAAATTGGCAGTCAGGCACAGATCTTCCGCGGCGCGAAGCGCGTCTTTGTCTGGCTCCACGCGATAGAGCCCATGGAGCTTCGGAGGGCAATTGGGGACTTGATCAATGCCACCAGCCAGGCTCGTTGGATGTATGACGAGGAGTCGCAATCACCAAGAATGAGGGAGCCTATCCTGAGAGGCGACGAAGTATTTCTTAGCGATGCTGTGAGAAGCCTCAAGGTGCTCCTGTCAGACCCATGGTTTTCATCGCTATGGACTCTACAAGAGGCTTTTCTGTGGCCGGCAGCCCACATCGTGGACAGGGATGGGAAGTTGGTAACTGATAACATGCAGGATTCTGTTCTCAGACCCTGTCAAACATTGGCTAGTATTTGTAGCCAAAGCATTGCGATCAAAAGGAAGAAGAAGATGGGATCTCTGCAACCAACCGAGCTGGAGGAGACTTTGCTGGCTCTTATTGACAAAAATGGCCTCGGTAAGCTTGCGCGCAATAATCCCATGGCTCTGTACACTACGGCGAGCAGTCGGACAACAAGGGATCCGTGCGATCGCATCTACGGAATTATGCAAGTATTTGATTTTAGACTTGGATCCTCGGCCGATGGCGCAGACCCCCAAAAGCCATACACCCTACCAGAGCTTGAGGTGCAGCTTGGAAGCGAACTTCTGAGAACTCTGCCCCTGCTGAGCCAAATGGTGACGCATACGGAGGTGACACCTTTCGGGCAGGCCTGGCGGGTCCAGTCTTCCTCTAAGATGCCGGCGCTGGCCGAGTATTTTCCGTACTACCGGACTTCTAGCATCTGGGGCCAATTCGAGCCGAGATGTAATCTTTCCGCGTGCACTTCCGGGGGCACAACTTGGGGTCATTTTGCAGGGACTTCTATACCTTTCGATCAACTGGTGGAAACCTGCAGGGCTATCAATGAAGATGGACTATATCAGTAAGTGTGACTATCCTAACCTGAGCAGTGACACCCTTCTAATACCTATTGTCTTCTGAAGGGTTCCCTTTGACCGAGTTCAGTCTCAAGAGGAAAGGAGCTGTTTTCAACTTGCCCTGGACACATCCGAGATAACGCTGGGGCACCCGTACCTATCCTCCCGCGACTTGTCCCAGCTGCCACGTGATAAAGAAGAACAAAACAGGGTGGCGCAGGAGCTGGAGAGAGCGTGCCAGGACGCCGGTCTCGAGATACGCATACTATTGCTCGGCCAATATGTTGATGAGCGTCGAGACAGATGGGATCCTGGGATGACCAGGGACGAGGATCTGTTTTTTGGCGAAAAGTGGAACGTGGGTATCGTGCTGTCAAAGCCGACTGCAGCTCATGGGGCCAGTAGTCGTCTCATGGATGGTGGACAATGGCGTCGGCTCGGCATCATGGTCTGGGATCTTGCGAACAAGGCTTTGAGTGGACGGACAGTGGAAGAGAATCTGGTTCTATGCGGAGAAGGAAGGCTGTGGCAAAAGCACCAGGGTTTGTTCGGTTGAGATGTAATTAACGTTGCAGGAATTCTGTTACGATCAATTGATTGGCGAATTCTGACGCCCGCTTTCTTTGAAATCTGGCAGGCATGCTACAAAAGATGGTCGAGCACTATAGTCACAGCAGCACAGAGAGTCTACTGCTTGGAAAGCCAATCTGGGGACTGGCTCTCGTCGTCTTTTCAGGCACAGATGTGGGGTTGATTTGCGAGTAGTCAAGCCCTGTCACTTGGAAAAAAAGACAACACCACCGCCAAAACTTTACGATCAATACCGGTAAGCTATTGGACAGGGCGGCCCCACAGCGTATAGGACGTATTTAGGCGTATAAGGCGTATAAGGCGTATAAGGCGTATAGAGCGTGTCCGGGTGCCGATCCGTGCAGGACTTACACGACGGCTCGCAATAGAATCATCACATCCATGCTAATTTGAATTAAGCTGCAAAGGTGGGCCCATCTATGCACCTCCACATAGATCTAGCTCGACTGGAGTTCTGAAAACTTGGTTCTGGCTAGGATTCGCTCCGTCTAGACATGGTCATCTCGTCACTCTTCCCGCTGTGACTGATAACAATGTTCCACGCGCACGGGCTGGCTTGGGAAGTCTGCCTTCTTGTGGTTCCCTGGTTGACAGCCTTTTAACCGTGCTTTGGTGCCAAGTATTAGCAGTAAGTGTGGACAAAAGTCGTATGTCATTGGATAAGGGGTATCCGGCGGCTTTTGCGGCCGTGGCTGATTAAATTCCAGAAAATGTTAACATCGGCGCATACAACGGCTCCGCAGTGTGAGCGATGCCACAATTCAGCTTTGCTGCATTCTGGATATAAAGCGAACTGGAACGCTGCACGAGAGTTCCTCAGTTTCCTGCTCCAGCAAAGCTCTTCGATCTATCGCAGTCCACTCTTTTTGTTCTCCAGCTTCCGGTCTAGGAACATGAATGCTTCCACGATTCCCTTGTCTGCATGCGCAGCCAGCGCAATCCCTTATCCTGTGGTATTCGGTGCTGAAATACTTGGGCTTTCCGCCAGTCTCGTTCAGAACTACTCCACAGAAGTACCGAGTCATTTTTACTACAACAATCCCTCGATCTCTGTGAAAGGCATCGACTACTGCAACGTCACTGTCACTTACACCCACCCAGGTCAAGATGATAGGATCAACGTTGAAACCTGGCTTCCGATGAAGTCCTGGAATGGGAGACTGCAGGCTGTCGGCGGCGGCGGCTGGGTGGCTGGCCGGTTCTTCTTGTCGTACCAGGCGATGGCCGGTGCTCTTGGGCAGGGCTATGTTGCCACGACCACCGACGCTGGGATCGGAGAGGACAATTTTCCGGACGAGTGGGCGCTGAACAGTCCCGGGAACGTGGATTTGTATTCCCTTCAGAATCTTGCCTCAGTCTCACTAAACGATCAGGTGTGTGTGTGAACAAAAGTCCAAGCTCCAACTGCCCTGGACAAGTTGTGCTAACTCGGTTCATGTTTCAGTCTATCATCGCCAAGGACATTATCACCAACTTCTATGGGCAGCCAGCCAACTACTCGTACTGGAATGGCTGCTCTCAAGGCGGTCGCCAGGGCTTCATGCTTGCCCAGCGCTACCCGGATGCATATGATGGCATCGCCGCGTCAGCTCCGGCTTTTAACTGGGCCCAGTTCACCCCAGCTGTCTCGTGGGCGCAGGTCATGATGGGGATCACGGGGCACTTCCCCCCAAAATGCGAGCTAGACGCACTCACGGACGCCGCCGTCGCGGCTTGTGATCCCCTGGACGGTGTCACCGATGGTCTCATCAGCGACCCCAAGGGCTGTTCTTTCGACGCTTTTTCCATGGTCGGCAAAGCATTTAACTGCACTACGACCGGTGAAGTGATCACTATCAGCCAAGAATCTGCCGAAATCGCCAACATTACCTGGACTGGACCCCGGAAAGCCAGCGGGGAATTCCTTTGGTACGGAGTCGACTATCAAGCTCGTCTAACCGGTTCGGGCGCTCCAGCTAGCACGACTTCTGACGTGGGCTACGCAATGACGACCTGCAATTTGAACGGAACATGTGTTGGAGCTCCTATCGGACTCGCCGAGCCTTGGTTGAAGTTCTTTATCCAAAAGAATCCCGAGTGGGACTACACTATGATCGAGTCTGTTGATGAATACACACGCATATTCCAGGCTTCGGTTCAACAGTACGAATCCATCATCGGCACTTCCGATGCCGACCTCTCTAGTTATCATGAGGCAGGAGGCAAGCTCATCACTTACCACGGACTAGTAAGTATTAGAAAATAACTATTCCTAATCTCTTATTCCGCAAGTAGCCTACTTTAACAGCTGCCATACTAATTCCAAACAACCCAACAGGCTGACGGTATGATCCCAGTTCGAGGGACCAGCGACTATTACAATCGAGCCATGGAGCTGACGCCAGACGTCAGGGACTTCTTCCGCTACTTTGAAGTTCCGGGACTGGGGCATTGCTCTGGTGGAGCGGGAGGGCAGCCGACAGCAACCTTCCAGGCGCTGGTCAACTGGGTCGAGAATGGGGTTGTCCCAGAGACACTTCCTATTTCATTCAACGACACCACTGGGAAACAGTACGACAGAATTTTATGCCCTTACCCCGAGAGGGCGCACCTTATTTCTGATTCTTTGGACGTCACCAAGTCTGACTCCTACCGTTGCTCTACATAAAGCTTTCTGACACGTGGCGGGCTCTCCTTATTGTGCGCCGTCCAAGGTTGCCCAAGCTGTAACTTCTTTGTTCATTATTGTCATTTTACCTTTTTTTTATACAGACTTCTTGTAGTATTTATACCATGCCAATGACGCACTTCTTGACAAAAAAAAATCAATACAGTTTGGTATTTACCTAGTGACCGTTAGTGGACGTTCTCACGTACAAAACCTCGCATCTCTTCGCATCCCGCGAAAAGTAGAAGACCAGGCAAACTATGAAGCTTTCTCTAGTTTTTCTCCATCTGCTGGAATGATTGCGCGAGCACGTGTGTGTCTGTGTGTCAGGTAAGAAGGGTTAAGCCTGTCAGGAAGGGCTGTCAGAGTAAAGCACTGGATATGCTGCATGTGAATTGTGCAACGTCAGAAAAAGATTTTCCACGCAGGCACAGTAATTTATGATCTCCAGTGTTGTCAAAAGTCCATCGCAAATTCACCAGTTCCGAACCAGACCAGCAAGAATTCCAGGAGACGGACCTTTGAGACAAGATGAGTTAGGGCTTGAGATCAAAGAGGTTTATTTGCTTTGCTTTAATGCGATTCGCTGTACTCGGCACTGCTTCCTGCATTTACTTCGTCTTGCTTGTACAGCTGCCCAGTCCCTCCCTCCCGTCAATTCAATTTGAAAAGCCCGCGGAAGCCGACGGATGCACATCATAACCCCAGAGTAGGGCAACATGACTTTTCGCAAGGTAGGGTACCTCACGGACGGATGCCCAAACCGAGGCGGCCGCCTTTGCAGAAAGATAGCAAAAGACAGACGCCGGATCGCCGCAATCATGCCCCTCTTCGACTACAATGAGCCCCGCGACAGCTTGTACGGCTGTCAGGAGCGATGTGAGTAGGTATCGGCTCGATCTTCCGAGCGACCGAGCTGGTTTCGACCGAAGTGTACACTTGCGTGCCCCCTTGCACGCCCGCCCTGGCAACCATGAATACTGTAACTTGTGGACTTCGTGTCGACCTCGGGCATGACTTCTAAACCTCTCGACGGCAGCATCGCAGCACGGGCATACTGCTAATTGGGGCATAGCCTGCGTCTCTTGAACCGGATCTGGGCGGATTAAAGAGGGGTTTGTATGGCTAGTGATAGTTGAGGCTGCTCGAACACAAACATGCAGAGCCGCGTGCATATGCAAAGCCCGTTCCCTTGGCCAGCACGACGTTGCGTGTCGGACCAGGCTTCCGGACAATCCTTGGCGAAATCTTCACTGCCGTCCGTACCTTGAAATTGCTTCAGATCGGGTCTAAATACTCGGAAAAGCGACGGGGGGTGATATCGTGCAGGGCTGCATGCAGGTGCCCATAACAACGATCACATATTAGCTAGCCTGGAAATAGGGTGTTATCAAGTCAAAAGAGCTTATTCTTCCTCCGGATTTCAAGAGGTAGCATCGGAAAGACCGGGATTCCCGAAGTACAGAGTCTGATTACAGCAGTTAGACTTTTCTTGTCAAAACCAGTTTTCTTCGAAATACCATTCATACGCGTATGTGCATGGATCCATGCATCACGTTCCGCAGCGGGAACGTCGGTCGGCGATGCAACCCATCTTCTGGAATATCTGACCCAATCCTAAAGACTGGGCGTGGAAAGATCTACCAAGCGGTTATTCCGGTGGCATGTGGCAGGGGAGTGGTCCGGCTGTGGGCAGAGCGCGCTGGCGATGACCGCGCTCGATATACCATTTGACGCGATGAAATTGAAAGCCGAGCTGCAAGGCGCCACATCCAGATCCAGCGACATCGATTTTCCACACTAGGCTTCTGCTCCTCTCGCTTTGTGGAAGGTTGCACTTTCTATTATGCACCCAACTTGATACGAGAGCCTCTGGGTCGTAACAATCGGCACCTGCCACCTTCTGTCTAGTCAAGCGTGCTGCGAATGCTCAACAGCTGACAATATCTCCGATTTGCCCACAATCACCATGCAACGACAGAATTGATGTCAATGCTCCACCGCATAACACTCCGGGACAGGGGAAATAAACATACATACATAATACACCTGTCAGCATGTTTCAAGGGTTTCTTGGAACTGCAGCAAAGTCACCCGACGGCTCTCATGCCGTCCTCCCGTGACGCTCCCCTGCCATCACAATGCTCGATAAGCCAGTTACAAGTGCAACATATTAGCATGTGAATTCAACGAATCCACTGGCCAGGGTATCGGACCCGCCAATTGGATCGAGCGAGCGAGACAGCACCATAGGGACGGAAAGCTGACCACATCCCATCTACATCAGGATGGCGAATATTGGTCAGTCTGGCACGAATGGCAACCCGTGATCCGACTCGTTTGGGGCGGACGCTGACATTCCTATCTAGCCCCCGTTCTAGAACGCAATGCCCTGGTTTGTGGCGCCGCGGCTCATTTTAAGCCTCCTTCAATGTTTAGCTCTTGTTTCGTGAACAGCCCTACTGGCCACATGGCTCAGATATAGTGGTACGGCTAAATTGTGATTGACGGAACGAGAGGCGTTCAACGTGTACTTAACTAGATCCTCGAGCCCGTTTGCTTGGGATTTGCACAGACAATGCGTGAGGGCAGGCTTTCCTCCCGCCTTATCAGGGATTGTGCTCACGGGAAACACTTTAATAACGTCTGGCCGCAAGGATCGGGCGAAACAGACTCACATGTCAGACGGGCTTACCTCAAGGTACGGCCATGCCTGAAAGGGTAAACATGTCCATCGGTATAAAAGCCAGTTTTGGTGATGCAGCTGCAAGGACAAGGTGTGCAAGGTTGCATCTCGTACTCCTCGCCGCGCGCAAGCATATCGGCGGCCGCTGGATTACAAATCGCAACAGAAATTGACATCCTGATGGATAAGGCACATGGATCGAAAGGAGTGTGGTGTTGCCAACGGCTCCGGGGCGGACGGCCTTACATCGTTGAAGCATCATGATGAAGCTTCCGGGAGCCAATCCGATGAGGCTCGCTGGGTCCCGAGAGAAGGAGTCTCGGGCCGGGTTCCCGCACGGCAGACCCCCACTTGATATCTACCCCCGGCGGGCGGGGGTTCGTGCGGACAGTCGGATGGGCATTTTGCTTCTTGTACGAAGATGCACAGCCCAGCATTCGCACTCTATCGGCATCGACATGGGAAAGATTAGTCCATGCATTTCCCCATGACCGAACGGCAAGCCACGGCCAACCGCGCCCTAAGTCAGTCTAGGACCGCGGTGGGCTTCGGTTGAGAGGCGCTAGATCATAGATCATGGACAGATACCGCAACACCGCAGGACCTTCCCTGCCAGGCTTGGAGGAGGACTCGCTGCCGGAACGAGGGCAGACGGTCCTGAGGTCCTGAGGCCCTGAGCAAGCTAGCAACAGCTGAGAGCGTCGCAACAGGAACAGCAGCATTCCAGTATGTAATAAGTCTGGGCGTCGCACAGCTTATTATTACTCTGGTACTCCGGTACTATGATATCGTGGTGCGTTATTGTCCGTACGGTGAGTGCCGCGTGCCATCGTCGGGGGCGGCAGGTGAGAGCCGCCGGGACTACAAACCGCCTCGTGGACAAGGATCCCCGTTCCCAGCCCTCTGTCTCTAGCCGTCAATCCCGAAAAGACCGTAGGCCTGCATTCAGGAACATCGGTTGGGTCTGCCACACCTTGCCACCAGGTGCCACCTCCTGCCCACATTGCTGCCCTCACATCTGCCTCCACACTGCAGGCCAAGGATTGCTTCCCTGCCCCTGCACTGCAACCATTGGAGAGGAAGCAGGAAATGCCCCGAGTGGCGTTTCCTCTGCATGGTCCGCCAGCTGCACAAGCTTCGAGAAGAGTTCCCTTTCGAGCTCTCCAGTTCCGCTCCCCGACACACGACATGGCCTCTTTGAGCCTTCACCTCGGCAGCTTGAGGCCGAGCTGTTCATCTGTAAACGCAGAGCCGGAGGAGGGTCTTGCAGTCTTCAGCGTACATTATTGAGCGAGACCAGTCATTTCCCTGCGTGGATTCACAATGGCAGCATCCCGAGGGTCCTGCGTGAAGACAAGAATGGCCCAATTCTTGGATATATGGGCCCGTTCAAGGTCCCGTCATCCGTTCTGCGACCCCATACGATACCACCGCTCACACGGTCCGTCCCTACCGATCCGACTATGCCCCATTGCGAGCCGCAATAAATTGCATCTCTAAAGCACCAGCAGTCAAGTGACGGAATCAGATGCACTCCAACAACGCCCCACAGGGTCCATCCCTACTCCCCACGCCGGCCGTCCTCCGCCGTCCCTCCTCCTAGCTCTCTTGGCTCAATCAATGGCGTCGATCCGCATGAGCTTTTGGGTGGGCACGTCCTGCGGGCGGACAACCACATCACGAACATGCTTCTCCTCATTATCATCCGTCGTATTTCATGTTGATGAACCCCAGGCCTTAGAACCTCCAGATACTACCTATCGGGGGTATAAAACGGGCTTCAGTGCCAAGGACGGATCTTTATGGTATTTGATATCTTACTCGATGGGTTTTCCGTACAATTCATTTGGGGCGGCTAAATCTCGGCAGGGGTGGAGCAGCCATGCTCCGGTGCTGCTGATCCATCGCGTACGGCTTATATAGATGTCAAGCCATCCCCGTGACTTACCCCGGGTGGGTGTGTAGGTGCCAGTCGCAGCCAACAGATAGCATCCAGCCTTGTCCAAGCGATAACCAGTTGGTCACTGGTCTTTGATCCTCCTTATCTCTTGGTTGCTGCCGAGACACCCCACGCTCGTTCCCGATCCTCGACCTGGAAGCCATACTCTTGAGCATGTTTTTGAACCTTCAGTCTGACTTCCAACATCCACACTTCAGTCAAGGCGCATCGCCATTGCAGTGATCTAGAGAGTTGCCAGCCAAGATGGCCATCATATCAGAAGTTGCGAGGGAGATGGCTCTGGACAGCGACGTGGACGTTGACACATCCACGATGGGCATGGGAAGCGCCGAGACAGTCTCCACTCCTGAGACGGAGGTGACGCCACCAGAGAGCCCTGTTCAGGGGCACCGGAGCCATCTCTCGAGTGAAAGATTGTGGGCCAAGAAGAAGCTGTCTCAACTCACTCAAGAAGAGAAGGTGAGTGGATGTTGTCTTATAGTACTATCCCACGAACGTCACTGATCTGTCAGGTCTCGCTCCTCACCGCCGCGGACTTCTGGAGGACAAAAGCCATCACGTCGAAAGGTATTCCAGCAGCAAAGACCAGTGATGGACCGAACGGTGCCCGTGGAGGAATCTTCGTCGGCGGCACAAAGGTGAGCTTCAACCCCGAGGGCTTCAGAGGAATTTGGAAAAGCATACTAAGCGGTATCTAGGCAGCTTTATTCCCCTGCGGCGTGTCACTAGCCGCGACATGGAACCAGGACCTACTGTACGAAGTCGGCCAGCATCTCGCGGACGAGGTCAAGGCGAGGTCTGCCCACATCCTGCTCGCGCCGACGGTTTGCATGCACCGCCACCCTCTGGGCGGCAGGAACTTCGAGTCGTTCTCGGAAGACCCGCTTCTCACGGGGAAGCTCGCGGCGCAGTACATCCAGGGCTTGCAGCAGAAAGGCGTTGCCGCCACCATCAAGCGTTCGTGGCGCCTGGACTCGGGGTTGGTTGTGAAATACTGCTAACGCGCGAGGCAGACTTTGTCGGAAATGAGCAGGAGACTCACCGACTGACGATAAACTCCATCGTGCAGGAGCGGTCGTTGCGAGAGCTGTATCTCAAGCCGTTCGAAATCGCTGTGCGGGAGGCAAACCCGTGGGCCATCATGTCGTCGTACAACCTCGTAAATGGTGTCCATGCGGATATGAATACGCTGACTCTGAAAGACATCTTGCGAGGCGAGTGGGGATACGACGGGTAAGTTCTGCTCTCTGGTATCAGTGAAGACGCATCAAAACTAATCTTGCCTTCAGAACAGTTATTTCCGACTGGGGTGGCATAAATTCGACCGTGGAATCAATCGTGGCAGGATGTGACATTGAGTTTCCATTTTCGACAAAATGGCGATTTGAAAAGGTCTTGGGTGCTCTCAAAAATGGGGAGATCTCACAGGCGGACATCGATCAAGCAGCTGAAAATGCGCTGACCCTGGTCTACCGAGTCACGGGCGGCGAGGCATACACCGAGAAGCCGGAGAGGCAGGACAACCGGCCGGAAACGCGGGAGCTGATCAGGGAGGCTGGAACCCAGGGCCTGACTTTGCTCAAGAACGAGGGCGACATCCTCCCCATCAATCCGAGGACCGCAAAGCTGGCTGTGATCGGCCCCAACGCCAACCGCGCCATTGCTGGTGGTGGAGGGAGTGCCAGCTTGAACCCTTATTATAACACACTTCCTTTGGACAGCATCAAGAAGGCCGCCGAGCAGGAGGTGATCTATGCTCAGGGCTGCCACATTAATAAGTGGCTCCCTGTGGCTTCCCAATATTGCAAAACGGAGGACGGGAAGCAGGGAGTCGCAATTGACTGGTTTGCAGGCGACAAGTTCAAGGGAGCCCCGGCCGTGCAGCAGAGAAGGACGAACACGGATCTGTTCCTATGGGACTCGGCGCCGCTCTCGCAGGTGGGCCCGGAGTGGTCGGCGATCGCGAGGACGTCCTTGGTACCGACGATATCAGGAAGACACACCATCAGCTTCATGAGCGTCGGACCAGGAAAACTATACCTCGACGACAAGCTCGCCCTGGACCTCTGGGATTGGACGGAGGAAGGGGAGGCCATGTTCGATGGCTCGGTGGACTACCTCGTAGAGGTGGACATGGAGGCCGGCAAGGCGGTGGAGCTCAGGGTAGAGATGACGAACGAGTTGCGGCCGATATCGAAGCAGAAGCAGTTCAACATGACGCACAAGTACGGAGGCTGCCGCATCGGCTTCAAGCAGGAGGATAAGGTCGACTATCTCCAGGAGGCCATCGAGGCGGCGAAACAGGCCGACGTTGCTGTCGTCGTGGTGGGTCTCGATGCGGAGTGGGAGTCTGAAGGATACGACAGGCAAACGATGGACCTGCCGTCGGATGGCAGCCAGGACCGCCTGATCCAAGCAGTCGTCAAGGCGAACCCGAACACCGTCGTTGTGAACCAATCCGGGTCGCCGGTGACAATGCCGTGGGTTGACGAGGTCCCTGCAATCATCCAGGCGTGGTATCAAGGCCAAGAAGCCGGCAACGCGCTGGCAGACGTCCTGTTTGGGTTCAAGAATCCCAGCGGGAAGCTCCCGGTGAGTTACTGAACCGTTCTTCGGAAGACCCAGAAGGAGATGTTTACTGATCCTCCCACGCAGTGCACCTTCCCCAAGTCCCTCACAGACACCCCGGCGTACCACAACTGGCCCGGCGAGAACCTCGACGTCGTCTACGGCGAGGGCCTATACATCGGGTACAGGCACTACGAGCGCGCCAGCATCGCGCCGCTGTTCCCCTTCGGCCACGGCCTGTCCTACACGGCGTTCGAGTACGGGCGGCCCTCGCTCAGCGCCAAGGTGCTCGCCGAGAACGAGCCGGCGCTCGAGCTGACGGTGGCGGTGAGCAACGTCGGCGCGGCGGACGGGTTCGAGACGGTGCAGCTGTACGTGCGCGACGAGAAGTCGAGGCTGCCGCGGCCCGAGAAGGAGCTCGTCTCGTTCGAGAAGGTGTTCCTCGAGCAGGACCAGACCAAGCACCTCCGGATCAGGCTCGACAAGTATGCCGTGGGCTACTACGACACGTCGCTGAAGGCGTGGATTGCCGAGGAGGGGAAGTTCGAGGTCCTCATCGGGGCGTCCTCGGCTGATATCAGGTTGGTTCTTCTTGCCCTGGCATTGAATGCTGCACCCGCTGACACTACTTCTCTCGTACAGACGAAAAATATCGTTCGAAGTCAAGGAGTCCTTCACCTGGGTCTTCTAGGGGCTTCAATTCAGACCTCGTATTAGTTGACACGATTGGCTCATCCAACTCTTCAATACATTCCTTACCATACCTGCTGGACCTGTTAACGATCGGATAAAATGGAACAATGGCATCTTCATTGCATGTGCAGGAGGGTTCGGCAACGCGGCAAATACACCAAGACCAAGAGGTCTTGGCCCTTCCATTTGAGGGCCGCTTGCGCTTGGCTGTCTTATTTTTGTTTTTGTTTTCATTCTGCTTCCTCACTGTACATATATATACTCATCTTGGGGGTGTCTGCTTGGACCGGGCAGCTCAAGGTTGTCTGGGAGGAGAACAGCAGGGCTTTTGGCTGTTGCTTGTGCCGTCGTGGTGGGTGGGAGCCTGTCTGTGAAAGGACGACTGAGCGACGTCCTCGACAAGACGAGTCTCAGTAGTCTACTGGATCGATCCCTCGAGGCGGGATGTAGTAGTGTACACAATCGAGGATTCCCCTCGACGTATGTGAAGCAATCGGTTTGGCTGTGTTTCAATGTCAGCCCTGCTGTCACAGCAGGGCTGTGTGCTGTGTGCCGTGTGCCGCGTGCCGGGTGGTCCACATCGTGTTCGAAAGCCTGGCCCAAGAAGGGGAAAGCGATCTTCCAGATGGGCCAACGGGGTGCCACTTGGCTGGGGCTCGGCTGGGAGGTGGCCCCATGTCCGCTGTAACCAATGCTCGTGGCTGCCAGCGAAGCCTAATCAACACACCAATGTGACCGTGGCACCGTGGCTGGTCTGGTGACCGTCAAGATGCTTTAGTCAGACTGGGCTGCCCTGAGTGGAAAGTAAAGGTTGCCGTGTTGGTCATTTCGGGGAATTTTCAGGACGAACGGTTCCTCGGAGCGGGGAGATCACACGCCTCAGACAAACTGGGGTGTGCCACGCCTCGGAGGTTTGCCGTTTGACTTCAATAGTCTCCTTATTTGTATATTGTATTGCAAACGAAATTGTTTCTTGTTATGCCATTTCGTCGACTAGCAATGTCTAGTGCGTAATCGAAGGGGCCAATTTCGAACCGAACACGCTGCGGTTGATTGCCAAGTCTGCAAATGTGCCGCCTCGGTTTGTGTTGTGCTCCTGCGCTGTCAGGCTGTCAGGCGCTGTGTGGTACACGGTACTTGTGCTCCAGGGGAGGAGCCTCGGCTCCGAGTTGAGATCAGCTCATCTTCAGTAGGTACCTATGTAATTATTTGGCGTAGCTGAAGCTCCCGCCGCGCTACTCGAATCCGGGGACTAGCTCTCCTAAAATTCGATGAGACATGGTTTAGCCAGTTGTCTGCACGCATGCAACTCTTTTGCATTCCTCACCAAACTACACGACTTGTTCCTGAAACCTTGCTTGACACTGCATCCTCTTTTTTTCCCTCGAGTCCCCAGTCACCCCGCCACGCAGCTCATCAGAACTGCGGGTCAGGGGTCGTCATCGGGCTTGTCGTACTGCCTGTCGCTTTTACATGGTACCCTTCCTAAACCCGGCCAGGCTGGATTCGAGGCATGGCTGTCAGACAAAGGCCACCACCACCGCCTCCATAGCCCACACAACTCGTGTGTCCGACTACGTGCTTCCGTCCGGATATTCATACCAAAACCTACCTGACCTAGCGCACACCGTCTGCCTCCTATGCCAGCCGTGTCATGGCTAGCTACACCGGCAGCGGCAATGGCAATGGCGGCCCTTCCTCCTCGTCCGGCTACGCTCCCCACGCCCCGTCCAACCTTCGCCAGAACTATCCTCACGTCGGGGAACAGGAGGACCCCGTAGGCGACTTCCTGCGCTTCCTTAGGCGTCAGATGCAGTCGCTGCGTCGTTTCTGGAATACGAGAGGGAAGAGGGAGACACTGGCCTTCCTGCTCGAGGTGGCGCATCAGCTGCGCAGGAACCTGACATTGCGTCGCCTTTCTAGTTTTCCGCACCTTCTGGTAATGGTATGGGCCGTGATATTGCTTTGGGGAGAGAGATGGATATTCCACACCAAGGTTGAGAGCTGTCATTGGAGTAATTGGGAGAAATGGGTAATTAACTCCGTCCCTGCGACCGTCCCAACGGCCACCGCACCACACAGACACAGGAAGCTGACCTACATGAACTATCTCTGTAGCCGTCCGATGCCACGCCTCATCACATGATCTTCGTCGCAGACCCTCAACTTATCGATCCACACTCTTACCCCGGACGACCTTGGCCGATCAGCTCTCTGACTGTCACGGTCACCGACAACTATATGCGCCGATCGTACCGCCAGCTACAGGAGCAGCTACACCCTGACACAGTCTTCTTCCTGGGCGATCTGTTCGACGGGGGAAGGGAGTGGCGGACCTTCCACGGCGACTCCCAAGATCCAAGCTGGAACCGCCGGCCGAAGGGGGAAGTAGGCTACGCGAAGAAGTGGAAGAAAAAGTACGGGGAGGACTTTTGGCTGAAGGAATACGCGAGATTCATTGGGCTGTTCGTAAACCCTTGGGATCTGGGCGGGACAGAAGCTGGGCGAGGCCAAAGGGGAAGAAGGCTGATCGCCAGTCTGCCCGGCAACCATGATCTCGGGTTCGGGTCCGAGGTCAAGGTGCCTGTGAGAGATCGCTTTGAAGCGTATTTTGGGGACGTGAACAGGGTGGACGTCATCGCGAACCACACGTTTGTGTCGATAGACGCGGTTTCTCTGAGTGCCCGCTCCTCCGACGACAGGAATCGAGCCGATCTGAGCAGCATCTACAAGCCAACGGAGGACTTCCTGAACAAGGCGCAGCTGTCGAAACGGAAAGCAGTTGAGCGAGAGCTGCGACGACTTCGCGGAGAGGCCGGGGAAGTGCCACAGGAACACAAGATCGAGGACGCACTTTCGGCAGAATTCAACAACATCCCGACGCTGAATCCAGGGGAGGGCAAGGCGGAGCTGCCAACGATTTTGCTTACGCATGTACCATTATACAGGCCGCCAGGGACGCAGTGCGGGCCCATGCGAGAACATTGGCCACCAGCGAACCCGGAGGACCCAGCGGCCAGAGATGACAGGAACGCGATTTCCGTGTCCAAAGGCTACCAGTACCAGAATGTGCTTAACGAAGTGGACTCGATTGACGTGGTCAACAAGATCGGCAACATCATCCATGCGTTTTCCGGCGATGACCACGACTACTGCGAATTGACGCACGCCGACAACCAGGCGAACGTAAAGGAGATCACCGTCAAGAGCGTGAGCATGGCTATGGGAGTCCCCACGCCCGGTTTTGTCATGGTCAGCATGTACAACCCCATCGAGGCGGAAGGCAAGCCACTCTCGGGCGACCAAGAGCATACGCTCCAGACACATCTGTGCCTGCTGCCCAGCCAGCTGTCCACATACGCACGCTACGGCGGTTTCGCATTCGTCTGCGCCGTGGCACTCACCATCAGGGCGTTGCTCGTGCCTATTCTGAAGCTACAGCCCTTCGCCCTGGACAAGAGCGGGCCGGGCAGCAGGTCGCGGTCCACGAACCCCATGTTCAAGGCGAAGCAGGACGACCACGACCCGGAGCAGGCCCCGTCCGCGTACGGGCACGGGTCCTCGGCCTCGTCGTTCAACTCTGCCGCGCCACACCGGTCCGCGACGCGCGACAGGAGCGCGTCCTTCACGCCCGGGGTCAGGGCGAACGGCCTCGCGGCGCAGGCGCGCAACGCGTCGCCAAAGCGGCACCCGGGCGGGGGCGGCAACGCCAAGGGCCTCGCGCGGCACAGCTCCAACAGGGAGAAGAACGGGGGCCGCTGGGGGGGCTGGGGCAACGGGCCCAAGATAGAGATCGACATCGGCGAGGACGACGAGTACTACTACGACGCGGGCAAGTCGCGCTGGAAGGCAACCAGGGCGAAGAAGGGCAGTAGAAACACCCTGGTGATAGCGTGGAGGGAATTATGGACCACGGCGTGGAGAGTATTGTGGATGGTTGGGGGATTCTGGCTGTGGTTGGCTTATAAGGGATGATGGGAAAGAGGGATTGGTGTTATTAATGGACCAGGGAGATGTATACCCGTCTCATAATTCAGTGTATAAACCATTTTTGTTTATTATGTGCATATGAGCAAAACTATATGTGATGACACTTGTATCATGATCATCCTCGTATGGTTGGGTCTGGCCCATGTTATGTCGCCTCCTGGAATGCTTCATGGGATGTATGGGCCATGCACGGGCTATATATATATGGAGAGGAGAAGGTGGGCCTGAATAGGAGAACGGTCTAAAATTGGCGACAGACAACAAGTTCTTCTGAAGTTTGGCTGATGTTTGGAATTGAAGAGAGAATGTGTATGCTCAAACTAAATTAGCATAGGTAGCGGAGCGACGTTTAATATCATTGCTGAGGAGTTTCTCACGCCCCCCCCCCCCCCAACCCCCCACTCTGCCGCCTGAGCCGCCGAAACCCTCTCCTGGAACTCCCCCTTATCTGCAGCCGATAAGCGGGCCGCCTGCCAGTTTGCCAAGCCTTTGAATGGGGCAAGGCTTTCAAGGTTGTCCGATGAGGCGATCCTCCCTCTTCCAACTTCGACCTGTGACCAAACATCGGGATCAAGCGGGCTAGCACTCCTCCGCCCGCGTCGTGACCCGTCACCCTCTCTCGCCCTCCCTCTTTGGCGCTCGCAATAGACCTCACCATACATCCGAAACCGATCCTATTCTCCGCAGGTGCCATGTTGCCTGGCTCGGTGCGGCTCGTAGCCGCAGCGGCGCCTCATTCGCCGATTCTGTCATCCATCGGGTCAGCCGTCTCACGACCGGCCGTCGGCAACATCACCCTGACATGTAGACCTCTCCAGCAGAGACGGTACTCGTCATCGAAGCCATCGCGGGACAACGACTCAGGGGACCTGCCCGTCAACCAGTCCGTCCAGCAATCCACCGTATCGAAGGCCGCCGGGGCAAAATCTTCCGGTGAGAAGAGGAAACGGAAAGCAAAGGAGACCTCAGAAGAGCAACAGCTCCCAAGGGTGCCTAGCACACAGAGTATACCCAACGAATGTATGCGCAACTCCACCGACAATCATATCATGTGCACCATACTGACCTGTGCGACACAGCCCTCGCCCTATCCTCGTTCTTCTCTCTCCACAGGCCGATCTCGGTGACACATAGCCTACCCCGAATCGTGACCGACGATGCCTTCGCAGCGATATTTACACAGCGGGCCAGGGCATCGAAGCCCTCCGAGGTCATGTCCACCATCTCGCGCACCGTCCAGGGCTTAGAACAGCCCATGGCGAGCCTTTCTGTCGAGAGCGACGTCAACCATGGCCCCGAGGCTGAGGCCGGCATACACAAGCTCGAGATTATGCACGGCGAGGGCGCCGAGGCAGCCGTCTCGGTGCAAATAAACACCATGTCCGGCAGCTTCTTGCCCTTCCGCCCGCCGCCCCTGCCGCAACCGCACTCGGCGACCAGCACATCCGAGGGTGCAGCGGGCCCGGCAGGAGCAGACACGGCCCTCGCCGCGGAGGAGGAGCAGCAGATGCAGACGCGGGTGTACAGGGCCGTCTTCACGATCGAGGAGTCGATGGACGCGCACGGCGACGTCAAGATCCTGGCGCACAGCCCGGAGCTCATCAACGAGCCGCAGTCGCAGCACCAGCAGGGCGGCGCCGAGGCGCCGGCTGCTCCCGAGCCCCGGACGTTCCTGGAGCGCATGGCGCTGCGCCAGATCCGCTACGAGGACTCGCGCGACCACCAGCAGCACGTGCGGGGCAGCACCATGCTGGCGATCAGCGTCAAGAGGCAGCGGAAGCTCAAGATGAAGAAGAAGAAGTACAAGAAGCTGCAGAAGAGGCTCAGGCACGAGAGGAGGAAGCTCGACAGGTAGTCTTTCGTGTGCGCGCGTGGTGAGCTGGTCGGGAACTCTCAGGCTATAGTTGGGGCGGGGCATCTGCCCTCGGTGTACGTGTTCCGGCGTGGCTTGCTTGCCGTTCTTTTTTCTTTTGCACGGGTTGTGGGTGCTGCATTAGAGGCCATTCAGGCGACGTCATGGCAGTTATTAGAGAGGGCATTTGTATCGGTACTTCTCTCTCTCTCTCCGATTACATGGTTCATACCACTGCATCGCGACCTCGTGCCTTGCTTGCCTTGTGTGCCTCTAGACCGGTGTATCTATAGAATGTACAATTATACCTCCCAACAATCGCACAAGTTTGGGTAGATCTCTTCCAGTACAGACTTTACTCCAGAATCAGCTCCTGTTTGATGAACTTATGCAGCATTTCAAGTTGCGGGACAACATTTCATGGACTTGCAGGATGGCGTTTGAGATGGCATCTGGGTAGTATTAGCCCTGAGTCTGCTCAATTATTGGTCCGAGGCTGTGAGTATATGGATCTCTCAGAACGGGACACCTTGGTTATTTTCAGAGCATATTGGCTCAGTTCAGCTCCCATGGTTTGCGAGAAGACACAAGTTGCGTGACAGGCGAAGGATCTTGATGCGGCCTGGGTAGTTCCCTGCCTGTGGCCTAGAGGTCACGGAACCTGGTCCTAGGCCTTGTTCTTGTCCGTTCGGGGACGCGTGGTTTGTAGATAACTCTTTCTTTGTGTCTCAAGCCTCTTGGATTTCCTGTAGCTTTACATGCAAGGCTCCTACTGTGTGACTGTACGAGCTCACTACTGACATTTTGCTATCAGCATCCGAGTCAACTGGAGGCTCTTTCTAGCCTCTATGTAGAACATATTCCTCTCAAAGTATCAAGGCCTATTGAATCAGCTTTTATGGATTTGAACCCATCTACCGTACCGGGCAAGCCATAAGTCTGACCTGTACATTGCGTCCGAGATTCCCCAGTCCTTGCATGTCTGTTCCCTTCCCGGAGCTCGGGAATCCCTGGGACCTGTACGGCCATGAAAATAAAGCTGTTCACTGGCAGGTAGCACGTTCTCTTTCATACTTGGTCGGTAACGCCCAGCTTTACAAGCTTTGAAGCCATTGGGATCTTCTTGGGACTAGCCATTACCATGGGCCACTTAGCCTTTGCCCATAAATGTCGACGGACCATGCAAGCAGGGTACTCAAAGACCACTTGCCCCGATTCTCGAGCCCTCGGGTGACTGTTATAGAAATTTGGTCACGCAGGATGGTACGATGAGGGATGCAATTCCCCAGAGGAGCAAACTTAAGATGTAGTTGAAGTTGAGGTCAAAGCCCGGCCGCCCCGGGTGACCGATCCCTGCCCACCGGGTGCGAGGACCCTTGCCGGCCGGCCCCACGCTACCTGGCGCGACCCACTAAAAACTTCTTGTGCCTGCCAGAAAAAAGTTCAAGCTCTCAGTAGCTTCTGATGTACGCACCCATCCACGGTTTTGCCTGTCGCATTCAGGATCACTCGAGATCTCTGGTGCAAATTCGACAACCTGCAAGATGTCGCGCAAGCAAGTGTAAGTCTCCAGACGCTCCCACAGACATGGCTCTGTTACTGATCCCCAACCTTTCTGCAGAGACTCGAGAATTCCGGCGCTCATCCGCAACGGAGTGCAGGAAAAGAAGAGGAGTTTCTTTGTGGTTGTCGGTGACCACTCCAAGGATACTATCGTCCGCCTGCACTATATCCTCTCCCAGGTCGACCTCAAACAAAACAAGTCCGTGCTATGGGCCTACAAGAATAAGCTTCTAGACTTCACCAGTCACCGAAAGAAGCGCGAGGCAAAGATCAAGAAGGAAATTAGACGCGGCACACGAGAGGCAAACACCGAGGACCCTTTTGAACTATTTGTTTCGCTCCACAACATCAGATATGTCTACTACAAGGAGACGGAGAAGGTCCTTGGTAACACATATGGCATGTGTATCCTCCAGGATTTCGAGGCGGTGACGCCAAACATCCTTGCGCGAACGATCGAGACGGTCGAGGGAGGCGGGCTGGTGGTGCTGCTATTGAAGGGCATGAACAGTCTGAAGAGCCTCTACACATTATCTATGGACGTCCACTCCCGATACCGAACCGAAGCCTACGACGATGTTGTCGCCAGATTCAACGAGCGTTTCATATTATCACTTGGCAGCTGCGACTCGTGCCTGGTTATTGACGACGAGTTCAACGTGTTGCCCATATCAGGAGGGAAAGATGTTCAGGCGCTTCCGCCCCCAGAGTTGGATCAGCCCAAGAGCGCGTCTCAGGAAGAGCTGGATAATCTCAAGGAGAACCTGCAAGATACCAAACCTATTGGGACACTGGTGACGCTTGCGAAGACGGTGGACCAGGCCAAGGCCCTGTTGACATTCTGCGATGCCATCTCGGAGAAGACCCTGAGGAATACCGTCACCCTGACCGCCGCGAGAGGAAGAGGTAAATCTGCGGCAATGGGTGTGGCTGTCGCAGCAGCTGTCGCGTATGGCTACAGCAATATCTTCGTCACGTCGCCTTCGCCTGAAAATCTCAAGACGTTCTTCGAGTTTATCTTCAAAGGATTCGATGCCTTGGGCTACCAGGACCACCTCGACTACTCTATCATTCAGGCCACGTCGCCGGAGCTGAACAAGGCCATCGTCAGAGTCAACATTCATCGGGACCACAGACAAACGATCCAGTATATAAGACCACAGGACGCGCATGTGCTTGGGCAAGCCGAATTAGTCGTCATAGACGAAGCTGCTGCCATCCCATTACCTCTCGTGAGGAAGCTCATGGGGCCATACCTTGTCTTCATGGCATCTACGATCAACGGTTACGAAGGAACCGGACGCTCTCTGTCACTGAAGCTTATCAAGCAGCTAAGAGAGCAGTCAAGACCCGGCGCAGCCAAAAACGGGGAGGGCGAGCTCGCAGACAGGTCAACGGGCAAAGCCGCCAAGAACCAGGAGTCCTCCCACCTTGGTAGCAGGACACTGCGAGAGATTACTTTGTCGGAGCCGATTCGATATGCACAAGGAGATTCTGTGGAAAGGTGGCTGAACAAGGTTCTCTGCCTGGACGCGACGCTGCCAAAAGCTAAGCTTAGCCAGGGTTGCCCTGACCCAGCGCAGTGTGAACTGTTGCATGTCAACCGTGATACCCTCTTCAGCTTCCATCCCGTGCCGGAGAAGTTCCTGCAACAGATGGTTTCACTTTACGTTTCGAGTCATTACAAGAACAGCCCTGACGACCTCCAACTCATGAGTGATGCACCTTCCCACGAATTGTACGTGTTGGTGCCACCTGGGGCGACAGAAGGGAGTCGCTTGCCGGAGCCGCTCTGTGTCATCCAAGTGGCACTTGAGGGCAAGATCAGCCGACAGAGTGTGATCAACTCTCTGAGCAGGGGCCGGAGACCTGATGGTGACTTGATACCATGGCTTGTCAGCCAGCAATACCAGGATGACGAGTTTGCTTCCTTGTCCGGAGCCAGAGTTGTCCGGATTGCAACAAACCCAGACTACGCCTCGATGGGATACGGCTCAAAAGCGCTACAGCTTTTGACCGACTACTACGAGGGCAGATTTATGAATCTCGCGGAGGACGCGGATATTGCGGGCGAGGGGACGATAACGAGGGTGACCGACGCAGAGCTGGCAAACGCAAATCTCCTGGATGACAACATCAAGATAAGGGACCAAAGCAAAATGCCCCCGCTGTTCTCTGTCCTCTCTCAGCGCAGGCCAGTAGAGCTCGATTACGTCGGTGTAAGCTACGGGCTGACGCAGCCCCTGCACAAGTTCTGGAAGCGCTCATCGTTCGCACCGGTCTATCTGAGACAAACGGCAAATTCGCTGACGGGCGAGCATACGACCGTCATGATCAGGCCGTTGGAGAGGGGCGGCGACAGGAGCTGGCTCGGTGCCTTCTCCCGGGATTTCCACCGCCGGTTCATGGAGCTGCTGTCCTACCAGTTCAGGACGTTCCCCTCGGTCCTCGCTCTGAGCATCGACGAGAGCGCGAATGCCGGAGCAGCACTTGACGATGTTGAGCCCCGCCCGTTAACAAAGGCAGAGCTCGACGAGCGCTTCACTCCCCACGATCTGAAGCGTCTTGAGTCGTACGCAAACAACATGCTGGACTACCACGTCATTCTTGATCTCATCCCAAGGATAGCAGAGCTCTACTTCCAGGGCCGTATCAAAAACGCAGTCAAGCTCTCTGGAATCCAGCAGTCAATTCTTCTCTCTGTCGGTCTTCAGCGCAAGGACATGGACGCCGTAGCGGAGGAGCACGGGAGCCTGCAGTCGTCACAGCTGCTGGCCATGTTCATCAAGATCCTGCGCAAGATTACAACACACTTCAGCAGCGTTGTTTCAGGGGCATACGATGCCGAGATGCCCCAAACAAGCATTGGCGTCAGCCGCGAGAACGCAACTGGCGTGCATGATGACGAGGTCATCGACAGCAAGTTCCAGCCGCTGGAGAAGGCTCTAGAGGAGGAGCTTGATGAGGAAGGAGACGAGGCCCTCAAGGAGGTTAGGAGGAAGCAGAGAGAGCTGATTGACTCTCTACCTCTTGACAAGTAAGTGCACAGCACAGCCCCCAAGCATATCATTCAGGATATATATTAACCATGACGCGCTAGGTACCAAATTGAGGGCAGCGAAGAAGTGTGGAAGGACGCCGAGGAGCAGGTCAAGAAGGGCAAGGGAAGCAATGTGGTCAGCGTCAAGAGCAGCAAGCAAAAGAGGAAGGCTGGCCCGACCGCAGAGGAGGTCTACAACCAGGCGTTCGGGGACAAGGAGGACAAGAAGCACAAGAAGCACAAGAAGTCCAAGAAATAATGGCTTGCGAGCCGCGATGGTCAATGTTGGTGATTCACCGAGGTCTGCATTGAGGGTTTATGAAGGCGTTTTAAAGGGAAAAGTTTACAAGACCATGGAAGCTAAGAGAAGCCACAGTTTTATTTCTTGTACGATGTTGTGCGTCCACCGCAGAGCCTCCTCGCTCGTCTTGAACATGTCTGCAGATCCTCAGCCCTGTTGATGTGGTTCTGAGGAAAATCCCCCGCGGGCGACCCTGGTCAGCGACCGGGGGAAGCTCTGGGCCCGGGAATGAAGCTTGTCTCTTCCTGTTGCCCGTGTTGCTCATTTCGCCTAGCCAAGCTTTGTCGCTTGGCCCGTCGGGTGGTAGCGCGCCTTTGGCCAGCCACTCAGAGCATTTCGCCGGTGCGCGGAAGGAGGGAGTACGAGCGCGGGCGATCATTAATTAATTAAGGGAGCTCCACGCCCTTTTCTTCCCCGTGGGCGAGTGTTCTCGACCGTTCGCTTCGCGACTCATTACGCTCCCTCTTGTCCGGATCTGCAGGGCGATTCTACACTGGGGTTGTTGTTGCTTCGTCTACTTGTCATTCGTTTCTGTGAGGCCAATTGGTCCTTGTTCACGTTGCGAAGAGGAGCTCTCGTGTCTGTAATCGTTCCTCGTAATCTGACGTCCTGGGCAGTAAACAGAGTCCGCACCACGATGTTGACGCGCCCCAAGCTTCTCCTCGCGGCATCACTGCTCTTCGGAGCCGCGTCTGCCCTGCCGCCACTCGTTACGCCCGTTTTGGAAGCTCGAGCTCCAGCAGCCACAGACCCGTGGGTCAGCGTTGACACGTCAGGTGTGCCCGTGACGGTGACACCGGTTGTCACCGTCGTGGACGGTGCCACAACTACGATATCTGCTGCCCCCAACGACCTGACGGCGACAGTGGTGACGAGGACTGATTATGCCGAGATCACGACGAGCACTGGCACTGCGCCTCCTGAGCCGACGGCTACGAACAAAGATGGCACAGGCTCGTTCCTGGTGTGCAATAATGCGGATGGCGCAAATGCCCCGTTCTGTCAGCCGTCGCAGAACAGCTCGCTCTATCCCGGCACGACCTATTATGGTATGCGAACCTCTGAACAATCCTCACTATGTAGCAGCACGTGCAAGTGTCTAATCCGGCCTTGATGTAGTTACGTGGGACACCTCCGTGTTCAACTCCACCAACACCACTGTGATTCTGGAGGGCTCTTACATGAATGCCACGACCGGAGAGGTCGCGTCACAGGCATTCTCCTCGGACAAAATCACGGCTGGCTGGTCATACTACGCGTGGGCAGTAGACAGCAAGCTGCTACAAGGCAAGAGCGCGGCCAACATCACGCTGTTCCTCAACGCCCTCGACACGGACCAGAACACGACCGCAAAGTCATATCCGGGGCCGACGGTACTCGTGACGAAGCCAGCGACGTACCACCAGCCGCCGCCCAAGATGCCGCAAGGCGCGGCGCTCTACATCGGCCTGCCTACGGTTCTGGGTTTCTGCGTGGTGATGATCTTCGGCGTGTGCATCTGGAACAGGCAGGCGCGCAAGATCTCCATCGGCAATATCATGTCGCGGAGCAGGCACGGCTACGGCATCGCCAAGGGCCGCGCGAGGAGGCTGGGCCGCCGGGACAGGAAGGCCAACAACATCCGCCTCATGGACCAGCTCCCAGAGGACCAGCACTACCGCGACGAGCCGCGGAACTATCCTGCCCGTGGAGGCGGCGGCGGCGATGACGATGGCTGGGGCCAGCCGCATGTGCACCACCGCCAGCAAAACAACGAGTTTCTCGGTCATGCTAGGCGCGACAGTGATGCACTCGGCAGCTTAGCTGGAACTCCGACGAGTGCGAATTTCCCTGCGGCGGAACCACCAAGGGGAGGGAATGCGTTCAGGGAGGAGCTGGAGAGGCAACAACGAGAAAGGTCTTAGGGTGGGAGCATGGCCATGTGGTTATCGCGTGGCGTAGCGAGATGCTGGTTCTGGCTGGAGACAGGGAAAACGAGAGGCACTTGGATGCTACTGACTGTTCTCTACACAAGGTAGTATTCTATATTTATCTGAGGCGAACACACTGGCCAGGCAGGTCACAGACCAAAGACGGGCGCCGCCAACTCGTGTGCCTTTCTCTTGTAGCGCATATTTCCCACGATTGCCATGTGAGGGGTCGCCGTCAGCACTGATGACACGTCACGTCGTCACACAACATGCCATAAGCACGCTGAGACAGCCTTACAGCACTATCTAGCAGACACAGCGCTCAGACCTACAGTGAAGAAATACAACAGATGCTGACCCCGTCACCAAACCCTTGCTTCTCGAGAAATATACTACTTTGTAGGCCAGTCTTCAATTCTAGCCGGAATGTCTCCCCATTCTGATCCGCGGTCAGCTATGAGTAGCAAAGCTGGAACGGGATCATCTGGCGTTTCTGCGGACGCGCTCAAATCCTGGTACCAAATATATCTCGCGCAAAACCACGAGTCTATGAATTCTCGAAGCGCTATCATCCGTGCTGTCAAGTCCGATGTGCTCGATTACGAGCGTATTGAGGTTCAAGTGCAACAAATCATGCCAACAGCATGTGTTGTCGATGGATTTTGCGCAAAATGCCAGCATCTACTGGATCACTGGCCGATGTCTTCAGATGGTACAGATGGTGCCGTTGGCAGGCGTTTCCATTCGAACGACGTCGAAGCAGCAGCGCGCATGGGGTGCAGGTTCTGCGCATTCCTCCTGTCGAGGCTGGAACGTGACTACATTCTAGACACGTGGCGGAAGATCGAGGCACGTCTTAGAGATGTCGGCGATAACGTGGCCGCCCCATTGTCAATCATATCGACGGCAGAATGGTTTTCGCACGGTGGGCGGCGACCTGAGATCCTCCGTTTAGAATTTCCGGGGAAAAGAAGTCAGATCCGTCGACGTGCTGCGACAATAACCCTTTTTGTTTCACATATCATGCCACCATTATGTGAGCCGGCACAATCTTTCGTGGCCGTCACATTCAAGCTGACTTTCATGGATAGCGAAGCTGTGGCAATATCCTGCCGACGATCCTTTCGAGATAGCCAGAATGTGGTTAGCCAGGTGCTCCGGATCCCATGAATGTTGCCACAGTAAAAGGCAGCATCGGCCGCCGTCAAGGCTGATTTCGATCGGTCATGGCGCCGTGAAACTGGTTATCACGGCAAACTTAACCATTGCTCCTCGATATGCTACCTTGAGTTACTGCTGGGGCAGCGAACCGTTCACCACGCTGACTCGTGACAACATGGATCTGTTCCTGGATCATATCCCTCTGAGCGAACTACCACCGACCTTTATAGACGCCATCGACGTTTCACGCCGGCTTGGTATCGACTATCTATGGATCGATGCCCTATGTATCATACAGAAAGAAGAAAACAACAGCGATTGGGCGAATGAAGCTGGCCATATGTCGGCCGTTTATGGCGGCTCATTTATTAACCTCGCTGCATCTACTGCGACCAGCGTCCACGAGGGATTTATACGCAGCTCGAGGCCAAAAGGCTACAGTGGTGGTTTTACTGCACGGGTCACTCTTGCAGCAAATGAATACTGTAGAGTACAAAGCTTTCACAGCCAAGCCTACGAAGAGTCTACGAAAGGGTCATACCTGTCCAAGAGAGCTTGGACTCTCCAAGAAAGGCTCCTGTCGGCCCGGACGATATACTTTGGCAAGACTGGCCTCTTCTGGACATGCCGTACCCACTTCGGCTCGGAGTTCCTACCAGACGGGTATCCAAGTGTTGATGGCCAGTATTCGGTTGTCGCGGAGGACGTACAGTGGAATTGGATAGAAATTGTGTTGCAATACTCCAACGCCAAATTGACCTACAGCTCAGATCGGCTCCCAGCTTTGTCTGGGATAGCCGCCCGGCAGCAGCAGTTGACCAACGGCCGGTATTTGGCAGGCATGTGGAGAGAATCGCTCGTCGCCCAGCTCCCGTGGGCGATCATCGGCAAAAGGAGCCACAGACCAGAATGGCGTGCGCCAACCTGGTCGTGGGCTTCAGCAGATGGTGCTGCCAGTCACATACAATTGAAGAATACTACTGAGTACATCTGGGTGTTGGATGCCTGGACAAGGCCTTCGCAGCCAGACCCTTACGGCGCAGTCGCCGACGGAGAGCTCACCGTGTCGTGTACTCGCCTTATTCGTGGTCAGATCATTAGACACGAGCAGGTGGCGATACAGGTCGAGGATCTAGGATGCATCGAATCTGGAACAGTAGGCTTGATATCAAGAGGTTTCCACGTCACAATCGACTGTGAAGGGGAAGTATCAGCTGAAAGTGACAAGGAAGTCTACCTGCTGCCAGTCATCGAAGGCTATAACAAGGCCATATCAATGTTCTATCAAGGGACGATATGTGCGATTGGCGGTGGGCTTATAATCCTCGGTCTCGTCCTTCAGACCTCCAGCAAATCCAATGAATCCAAGCACTTTCGGAGGATCGGCAACTTCGCGATCTTCAGCCAACAACCGGACCACGCCAGAGACAAGGATGCATGTAAACACAAGGCTTTCATGGATGTCTTGAGGGGAAGAGGCTCGTCAGTCGTAGCAACTCAAAGTGCTCAGACTGTGACCGCCTCGGAGAACCCGGAAGGGTACCTCGTTATCGTCATTAAGTGATGCAGGCTGAAGTCAGCTGTGTTATCACGGAGATGGGCGTGGGCAGGTTTCGCTGGTGTAAACATTGGGCCGCTGGTGGATATCATGGAGGCACAGCTCATGAAGAGGGCCGCAGAGGGACAGTGTAGCTCTATAAAAGACTTTCTCGATATCGTTTACGGATTTAGACACCGCAGAACGACCGATCCCAGGAACAGGTTCTACGCCATGCTGGGCCTCGCAGAGTGCCGACGGGTTGGGTTGCAGGGCCATGTTGACTATTCTCGCACTGTCGAGGAAGTTGAAGAGCAGCTAAAGCGTCGAATCACAGCTTCAAACTCGAGTATCCAAATACAGAGCGGCATCTGATGATGGGTCGTTGGAAACTCTCTACTGTGCGATACTGCCTATTCAAGATGTCATCGAACACGCCGTATCACCGAACACCATATGTCATTGAACACTTCATGTCATTGAAACAGGAGGGGAAAACTTCAAGAATAATAAGGTGCAAATCTCTCAACTTTGACATCCTGAACTGGTCAATTTGCACTGCCTGCAACAAGTCAAAGACACCACCTGGAAGCCACAACTACAGCAAGACCCCTCAACCATCACAGCACACTGCACTCTTCTCAGCGATAGACAGCACTCCTGAAAGATGGCTGCCACCCTTAACTACGCACCGGAGTCGTACAGAACTCTACCTACCCTCAAGAAGGCCCACAAGAATTTCACAGAGAAGTCCGCCAGGGACGTTCTCGACGGGGAGATCCTCAGCCTTTTCGAAGAATACCCCGATGCTCGCCAGAAGTTTGGCCTCCAGCTCCTCCACCGGCACTTCTCCATGACCGATAAAGAGATTCTTGTCGAGTTCGAGCGCAGCTCTACTCCCTGGCATGTCGAGAATCTTGGGGACAATGCCTCTGTGATGCAGGGTCGAGTGTTCCCGCGCAGCTTCCGACTCGGCTCCGACCCAGACGGACCCAAGTTTAATCCCTACGAGTTTCGTTACATACTCAATGGCATTAGCACAGATAAACAGAAAAGAATTTGTTGAAAATTTCTTGTTTCCTGACTGCTGAAATGCTGTCACTACCTGCATTTTGAGATGTTGAAAGCTTTCTCGAGCGTCACATTGTCCCAATTTTTTTTTATCTGTGCGCTATTTTGCTGTTCTTGATATGTAGGCAAGTCATTCATCTAATGATAATTGGCTAGATGTTCCCTGCTTAGCGTAGAGGACAACTAAAATTTCATAGTGTAATGATGAAAATCATATGTAGGACATGATCATCTTGTGTCAAGTGTGCCTCTCGCTTGTCTTAGCTAGATAGCTACCTAGGTACCCAATGAATAGGGGGAATTCTTCACGTCATATCCTGTTTCGGGAGTACTTTAAAGTCTCTGGTAGACGCCAAAATCAGCATTGTCTTTGCCCGTCAATTACGATCACCAGAGACCATGAAGTCGGCATAAAGGAGCTCTGACGCTCCGAAAGGGCGTCAGGACGGCACTCCAGAGATCGTCATCTACTACTTGAGTCTTTCGCTTCGCCTCCTGCTTGGCGTCTCTGTGGTCTTGGACTTCTTGCTTCTTCCCTCGTTAGGGTCTACTTCTTTATTTTTGCGTTTGCACGGGATTAGGTCGCCCGGGGCGATTCGAGCCGCTAGCCCGCCGACTTCCTCGATGGCTTCATCATTACCGCCGTCATTGATCTCCACGCTTCCGTTCTCCCGAGCAGCACGAATCCTTGCTAACTCCTTGTCTTTCACCAAAGGAAAGCCTAGTAGTTCCCTCCGCTTGAAGAACTCCCAAGCTAACTCACAGGCCTGGGAGTGATCTCCATTCTCCGGGCCCTTCTTCTTCAGGAACGCGGTCAAGGTTTGGCGCGAGATTGCCAGCACCGTCAGGAGGCCATCAATCCCAAAATCGTCATAGTGACTGTACTGGCCGCAGAGTCGGGGCCAGTCCTCGTCGAAGTGGCAGAAGCGGCGGATCATCAAACGAATCTGATCGCAGTCCCGGTCTATCTTCACAGGCGGGGACAACTCGTTCTCAATCTGAGTGACTTCGTCTTTGTCAAAGTGAGCGAACAGTACAGAACGCCTGATGGGCCCATACTTTTCGTAGTTGCGGACAACCCCAGGCCGCACACGGGGTGTCAGGTCAATGGTATTGTCGACAGCTTCCAGTGCGTCTTCCAGGTTGCGAACAACCTCGGCCTGCTTCTCGTGTTCAAAGCCGTGGCTAAGCATGATTCGCTTAAGACGACATTTTCGGATCTCATCTGGCGTGGCGTCTGCCTCAGGTATGCCATGCTCGGCCCTCTCAGCGCGCAAGGTGTCCTCTCTCTGCTTGGATAGCGCCTTGCTGTACTCGATGATCTCATCAGCGGTCAGGTCTGGGAGAATAGCCCTCCGAAGAGATTCTCTCTGGTCCTCGTTGAGCTCGGCGATTTCGTTCTCTCCCTCGTCGATCTGCTCCAGCATCCAATCCCGGACGTAGTGGTTCGGCACGTCAGGCAAGGTATGGTTACGTCCCAAACGGCCGCCTTTCACGTGGTCATCCTTGGGAGACCACATCCCGCCATTTCCGTCTTCATCCATGGCGTCACAGAAACAAATGTTTCCAATCAGGGATATCTTCCGGGCCGGTGCCAGGTTGATCTTCTCTGCGAAGATGTCGACGAGCTGCGCGTTGGTGAGGACGGCCCTGGGACGCTGCTGCATGTCAGGTGTGCTAAGGGGTGATGCGCAAAAGACGAGTCATGGGACATACAGCATGAGATTTTGAGAATTGAGTGATAGGCTCCTCATGCAGGCCGCGACCAGAGTTCGGCGGTGATGGTAGCACTGTGCTCTGGCGCGGTTACTGGCGCGTCAATAAGAGTTTTCAGGCGGGAGATCCGAGGCTACTTGCAGGCATTGTAATTGTGCACGACTGCACGAGTAGGAGCGTGTTGGTTTCTTGATCAAACGCGTCACAAGTGTGTTATTTGTAGATGAATCGCAGGCTGCGAGGCTGGATCAGTGAAACTCAAGCATGAGATATGAAGCTGGGGTGAAAGGCGATTTCGCGGATCTGTTGACATGCCAAGCTCCCGAGCCAGGGTCCCTGGGATGGACAGGGATTGTGGGTCTGTTGGTTGTTTGGCAACTACTCTCTACCAACGGAGAACACTTGGGTAAATCGGGTCTTCACCCCTCTCGAGCAAACTCAACAGCCACTGCAACAAACGAAAGAGCTCAGAAACCAAGAATTGACAATGGCAACCGATCCGGAGAGCCCACCCCTTCGCACGTTTGAATACAGTCCCGTCTCACCAGGGTACATTCGCGTCCTCGACCTGGTCAGTCTGGCCGGCGAGCCCCTCCGGTGCAGCCTGCGCACCGTCAAACTCGGCGACCCCGATGCCGTATTTATAGCACTCAGCTATGTCTGGGGCGACGGGAAGCAGCCTTTTGCCATGGACGTCGTGCCCGACAGCAAAACTATTCCGCTCACAACAAGCCTACAAAACGCGCTGCAGGACCTCCGTGACTGCGCCGGTGTGCAGCCCAAGACGTTTTGGGTGGACCAGATCTGTATTAATCAGATGGACAATGAAGAGAAGGGTCATCAGGTAGCGCAGATGGATCAGGTCTATGGGTGTGCACAACGGGTCGTTACATACCTTGGCCCTGGCGAGGAGGGGGACGACGACGCACTTGATTTGTGTGTGAGGATACACAAGTATTTTGATCCATTGATGGCGACGTCGGAGCTCGCGGAGATCAACGAGGCGAACTTGCATAAGTTTACGGATAAGTACTCCAGCATGGATCTTGAGGACATTCCAGAGGAACTCTTTTTCCCTGAGGAGATCTTCGAGGGCGATGGTTGGAGGACACTTAAACGGCTGGACAAAATCGTATCAGGAACATGGGTCACGAGGCTCTGGCTTGTGCAGGAGAACATCCTCAACAACAACACGGCCTTCCTACGCGGTGCCAAGACGGTTTCCTGGGACTGCGTCCAGTTAGTCTGCGTCCTCTCCTGGATCGGCCTCGTCCCTCGCATCAACCTTGGCAGACAAGTCTCGCAGATTTTCCGAGTGCGTAAAGTATGGCGGAACCGGGAGAGTGAGGCGTATGATTTTCTTGAGTTGAACGAGCTGATGTCGGGCTTTTCGGCGGGCTGGCAGTGTTGGGATCCGCGTGATAGGGTATACTCGGTTCTCGGGCTTGCAAAGGACGCGCGGGAGTTGGGGCTCCTGAAGCCGGATTACAACAAGTCGACGGCGCAGGTTTTTACGGATGTTGCTGTTGCGTTTACCCAGCGCCAAGTTCGGGGGTATCCCCAGGAGTCCTTGATTAATTTGAGGAACGTCTGCCGTGAACCATCAACTCATGCGGGTATGCCTTCCTGGGTGCCAACCTTTACGGATTTGGGGTACAAAGCGCGTGGTTTTTCGGAGATCAACGCGTCACAGACAGTTTGGAATGAGACGGCGAGGGAACTGGCAGAGCAGGTCTTGTTCGAATCCACCGGGTCTGTCGAGAATGGCGTACTAGTTGCGAAGGGCCTCCGTCTCGGCTTGAAGCTCGGAGCGTGTCTCGGATCATTCCCTGATAGATGGCTACGAAACTCTCTCATGAAGGACCAGGTTGACCAAGTCTTAGCAACACTTCTTCATGCTCGTGAACAGCTTGGGGACTCTGACCAGGCCCTCGCCTCACTATACGAGACCCTCCTTTTAGGCCTTGAGATCGTCGAGACCAACAATCCGCAGCACGCCGAGTCAAAAACCCGACAATGGCCCAAGTCGGAGGCCGCCCAGGGCGTCCGAGACGTGATCAACCTCTTCCAGCGCGCCAAGTCAGGAGATGATGACGAGGTTTGGTCCGTCGAGGACCCGGACTTTTACGACCATTTCTTCGTGTCCACTGCAACGCTAGCACGCGACCCTGAAAGCGCGGCTTTCCATTTGCTGGAATCCAGCGATGAGTTTATGAGTAGATCCCTTTGGGTGGCCGAAGACTCCAATGGCTGCTCTTATCCGTGTGTGGCACCGGAGCGAGCGCAAGCGGGCGACATCCCTGTCATCCTTTTTGGGGCTCATTTTATGTGCTTTCTCCGGCCTTGTGAGGGCATGTTTGAGTTTGTTGGGATGGGGTACATAGCTGACTTTATGGCCGGCGAACCTTTTGATGTGGATGGTTGGGAAGAGACAGTGGAAGACTTCCGCATGGTTTAAGGTCGCCTCACCGAGACCAAAGCCATCTCTATGTTCTCGTACTTGTTTACAAGCGTTGGTCAGCTAAAAACATATATATTTACATTTAGGAAAGCCTTGGTATATAAGAGGCTAGGAAAATAATTAATCAGTCCCTATATGGTGACTCGTTAATTCTTTTGGAATGAGAACCAATGTGACGAAAGTTGATCTGCTTATCCTAGCCATTCGATATCTTCATAGACCCTGATCGTTCTATGAGTAATTTTCGGCGTCTTTACGTGGTGAGATTTGGCAGAAACCTGATCGAGGATGTCTCCGTAGGCAAGATCGATGCATCAAAAGTAAAGTCAGTCCCTATACGGAGTAGGTGGCCAGTATTGGAAATTCTTAGACTACATTATCCATAGTAAATCTACAATCTACATACGTTCCTGGATGGTGAAAGGGTGCTCTTCTGTGAAGACGACGTCTTCGTAAGCGCCCTTGAAGACCTCAGAACCCTGTGCCTCCGTTACTGCGATCGTCCCACGCATGCGGGTGTATAAGAGAAGGATTCTCCCAGGTAAGGATCTCGCGAGATGAAGGCATTATGTGGATACCCAAGTAACAGAGTATATTTGGGTTGGTGACCGGACACGGTCGAGAAGTTAAGGGGAACTCCCCAGACGGATGTTAATTTGTGAAAATGCATGCTGGCAAATGAGCGACGGTATGACACAAATCTGGATTACCGCCTATTTCTGTTTGTTGCTCCCGCTTCGTAACCTGACCCACCCTGGAACACCATGATGAGCAATCACAACGGCTATATCAGGACGGAGATCAATGTGCTCAAGCAACAGCGAGTAATCACAGTATTATATTCTTAAATATCAATCCATCTTGCCATCCACTTATTTACAGCGGCCTTCGCTTCATCAACCAGGCCAAGCTCAAGCAGTAGCTGAACAGCACCACGAATACCTGAGTCAAGAGCTGAGGCGATCCAAGCATGAGTGTAAGAAGTGTGCTCGCCAATGAAGATCATCTATTATTCAATTGTCAAAATTCTGCTTCCTACAACAGAGAACCGATGGTAGGTGGACACTTACATTATCATATGTCTTGAAGTACTCGGGGATGTAAAGCTGGTGCTGGCCGGCAATCGGGTCTGCCCAGCTACCGCTTTCCAACGGATCGAGGACCCAGCAGCGGCGATTATATTTACCCGTGTATAGATCTCGAGTGTCCTCACCATGGATCTCAACCATGGCGTCTAGCACGTACTGCACGTGCTCCTCCTCTGAGACTGAGGCCCAACGGATGCCCCAGTCACCCGAGATGTACGAAGCTAACATGGTGGCGGGACCGGTGCCATTGATATTGTACGAAGGGTAGCAGGTGGATCCAATGGCGGGAATGTCGGAAGTGGTGCTGCAGCCGCCAATAATGGGGTTCTCGTAGTGTTCCCAGAACCGCTCGGAGAACTCGAGCGCAACCTTGCAGGCGCTGCCGTACGGAAGCTCCTTGATCGCGTTGGAGATGGTCGTAGGCAGGGCAGGCAGACGCCACTTGCGGAGGATAGAAAAGGGAACAGCGAGGAGGGCGTAGTCGTATGAGGCGGTCTCAAAAGTCTGGTTCTTGAACGACTCGCGCCATTGTAGGTTCACCTTGGAGTTCTCCGAGTCGAATTGAACACGCTCGATTTTACGGTCCATCGTGGTGATGTCGTCAACGAGTGGGTGGAAGGCCAATGGGAGACGGGAAAGACCGCCATCGATAGTTTTGTAGCTTGCTGCTTGGAAGTACATGCCCGAATAGAGACTCTCCCAGAAAGACGTGGTGGAATAGCTGCCGAGGGCGTCGGTCGAGTTGAGTGAGCCCTTCAGGTAGTTCACCATGAATGCATATTCAGACCAAACGTCTCCTCCGAGGCCTTGAAGACCAGAGTCAAGGAACTCACGATGGGCCTTGAACATGTTCTGCGCCATTTGAATAGAGAAATCGCTGCCAGGCATATATTCATCGACCTTCTCTTCAAGGCTGTTGGTAGCGTCATCGTAGACGGTGGTAGCAGCAAGAGAAGAATTCGCAGCAATTTGCGCCAGAGTAGGAGGGAGACCATTGTCAAGCTTGATGCCATTCTTGTAGGAGAGGCCGTTCTGGTTGCTCTGGATCCAGGGAATAAAATCGACACTAAGATTCTTGTCGTGGTTGTTCAGCTCGTTCATCTCGGCGGCAAGCTGGAAGACGAGCTGGTGGTCGGTGATGTTGTAGGTTGTGTTAGTCTTGGCGTCGACATAGTGCTCAGGGAAGCGCATAGGGCCCATTTCCTGATAGGAATAGTCGAAGGGACCACCACTGAGGTATTCTGTGTGAACACGGCCTCCGAGACGCTGACCGGCTTCGATAATGCTGATGTTGGTCATACCGGCTTGCGTGAGGACGAGGAAGGTCATCAGGCCAGCCATGCCAGCGCCGACAATGGCAATATGCTTTGACTTGGCAGCGTCAACATCAACGGTGACAGGTTCCTTGTCTTTAAGGAGGTTGACACCCTCGAACCAAGCACCCAGCGTATCGATGCCCGTGTCGTTGTCCATGTGAATAGCTGCGACATGTAAGCTTATGGGAGGGCGCAGCATCATGACATGTGGGGAGAACTAACATCTCTTCAGGGCCCGACGCTTCCAGCTGTGGTGAAGCGTTTGGGGTTCACTTCGGCCCTTCAACTCCCCAGAGGCACTCCACGCAGCAACGCATCCATTGGAAAATGCATCCTCTGGGAGAAGCCAGACGAGACGCTGAGAGTCGCGCACCTCCGACTTGATGATGGTGTGATGAGAAGTGTCAATCGAGGAATCTTGGCATGATCCGTATGTGAAGGTGATGGCTTCTTTGATAGGCTCTGTGAGCGAGATGTGGATATTAGACACGCGCGAAGTTACTTCGCTTCGTAGCTCGATCTTCATGGGAAGTCCCGAAGCCGCCACGAGGGCGCTTCCGGTCACCAACGAAAGCAACCACCGAGACATTGCGAAGAAAGACGGTCGCTTAGAGTCTGTAGAGTTGGTCTTAGCCGAGCACGAGTCTCTGAGAATCTCCCTTCCCTTGCCGGACATGCGACCACACAATTTTATAGATGATTGAGGCATCTTTTACAGTATGCCGGCCGCGATTAAGACGCCGGCCGCTATCCGGGACTTCATCGAATGAATAACGATACCGGCCGATGCCAACAGCATGAGCCATCCTATCGGCGGCCAGATAGAATGGTGGCCAACTTCATCATATCGGCACTCGGCTGGCGATGTCGGACTGCTTTCCTAGTTGGACAATAGCAGAGACAGCATCAAGGGCAGCGAGATCCGGTACATCTGTAAAGCCCGGTCTCCATCGAAGACTTTTCCCCCCACCTTTCAGTTCTCTTGCTCTGCTAAAATAAGCAGCCATGCCAGAACAAGAAGGTAGAAATGCGGATCAAGAGGCAACTCACAGCGTACCATGTGGTCAGCATGCAGATTGACGGTGTAAACGGGCAGACTTCGTCAGTCCAGAGGGTTCGAGTCATTGGATGCTGGATCTTATCAGTGGAGGCGAAGCAGTGTAGGTGGGAAGATAGGGAAAAGAAATAGTGCCGGTCGTTTTGACTTGTTTACTTAGACAACATACTTACTCCAAACCTCGTCTCTTGGCCCGCAGATGTCAGCAGATAATGCAAATCGTTGCGTAGCCCTGGGTGTTCACCATTGAGAAGACCAGGTGGTTGCTGGGCTTTCCGTCTCTGGTATCTGTGCCATCTGTACACTATTGGGTAGTATATTTACTTGCGCTCTGCCTATCAACATCGCTAGCAAAAAGAATGGACAGGAGCCGAGTCTTCTGGAAGAGTGTTTTAGGTACTCAAGATCGGAGTATTGATCAGTGTTGGCCGATGTACCATGAGACATAATCCCAATATACAATATCACGTAAAATCCATTCTGTATCAGCGTGGGCCAGTAGAGAGGCGTGGGATTCTGTCATAAGAAATACAGACACTCGATTGTACGCAGAACTTGAGCAGATTGCACTTGCAAGTCTTGGCAAAATCCTTCGCACGGACACGAGCGGGCCGACTTGTTTGATATTCTGGAGATGGACTCGGAGAGGACCGACCACAACTCTGTGGTGGTATCTCGGAGTGGTTGTCAGCGAGCTGACCAACCTGGCTCCGGTAGCGGGAGTGCCTCTCAAATCGCCGGACCGTGACTGCTCGAGAACTGTGGGCTTGTGTGGGAAAGTGGCCATCATTGCCAGGCGGAACCTGGAACTTCGATGAGTAATGGATGCGTAACTTTGAGGGGAAGCAAGCAGGAACGAACCCATAGGCAAGCCTCGAGAGTTGTGATAAGGACAAACACCGCAATTCTGGGGCCGCTGGTGGACGAGAGTGCCGAACGCCACTAATTGGTCGAAAATAGCCAGGATCAATTCCACCGGGAAAGATAAGAGAAGTCTCGGCATGTGGGCGGAGAGCAAATTGGTTGGTAGAAGTTGAAAGAGAAAGAAAAATCAGAGGAAACCCGGAGAACGGTGTCTTGTGAAGCCATAATAATTGAAGTTGATAGAAATACAACATTTACTTGGGAGTCACTATGTCTTAATAGAGTTTGAAGGGTGACGGGCGCGAGGGTTCCAGTGCTGTAGAGATCATCCTTTGCTACAATGGCATCATTGACAGCCAACGGGAGACCCAGGACTGACAATCGGCTCTGAGGACCCCCACAGTTGTGGAGCCCCCTCGCAAAATGGGTGCTACCTATGTACATACTGCTTGAGAAGCGTATGTACACGGATTAAAAACGAAACCACTTATCCAAGACTCGGCCTGGATCGTGCCTTGGATTTGCTGCAGTAATTTAAATTTCATATTGAGTTCAAAAGGCACTCCCACCTAGGTGCCTACACGTATGAATGATATTCTCCGGACTTGGTTCCAATATCCTCTCACACTTCAACCCGCAGGTCTCTGGCGTGGAAATAGCCCTGGGCAATTAGATTCTGGCCATCTACGCCCACTTCGAATACAAAGATCGCACATTTGTCACTACCAGTCGACACGCCGCATACCTAGGTACCTATAGACTCCTTAAATCTCCCTATAGTGTTCAGCTTACTCTGGACTCGCTCAGCCTACTTGCTCAGCCCATTAACCATTCCCTAACTCATGCCTCTTCCCATGCCCCTTCCCCTTCCCTTTCCCCTTGTCCCCGCCCTGCCCCATTGTCCCCGTCCCCGTCCACTAGACGCTCCGGCATACTCACCTGCGCCTGACTGTTCGTCACGTCGCTGATGATAAAGCTGGACCATGTTGACCCAGTTGAAGTCCTCAGAAGGTCGGAGCTCCTTTGGTGCGGCGGCAAAGAGCTCGACATCTGACACGTTCAGCCCCATCGCGCAACCATATATCGCGGTGCCTTGACAGTCCCATGAGACAGAGTCGACGTCAAGCCGCCCGACCAAATTGGTGGTTGTGTGCTCGACGAACCTGCCGATAGGCATGCCCAGATCTTCCGGGTACTTTCCCTCGAGGCGATCCGGATCCAGTCCGCGTTTCGCACATATTTTCCTTAGGGATTCCTGATAATACGGGTTCGTGCTGGCTTTGGCTTCCACCATTAGCTCATCGTAGGGCTCGATGTCATCAGCGACGCTGTCCCAGGCGTCTTGGTAGTCGGCCACGACAAACGCCCGGGCGACGCTGGCGCGCGCGGCAGGCTTGCGCCGCGCCAACTCTACATATGTCTCGGCGCAGGCTCGCAGGGGATACCAGATCTGGTCAGGAAGATCCGCGTCATCAGTGTCCTCTGCGATGCGCGAGAGGTCGTTGGTCATGATGAAGCGGGCGTTGATGCTGCTGGTGTACCCGCTGGCGTCGGGCTGAATGGCACACCACTTGGCGAAAAGGGTGCTGTGGTAGATTCCGCGGACGACGCAGAAGGCCTGAGCTTCCGAAACGTCCCATGGTCGCCGCAGGCGCGCGTACCTGTCGACGTTGCCGTAGTACGCGGCCATCAGGATCAGCAGGTCTTTGTTGCCCCATGGAAGGTCCACGGGTAAGGGGTTCCACAGAAGTTCTGCCATCTCCTCGCTCAGTATATGGTCAGATTCGTACGAGTTTTGAGAGGTAGAAGTGTATTCATCGGCGTTCCAATCCTCGGTGATGTTGAAGTAGCACGGTGCGAGTTCACCATTGACCTCATAAGGAGGGTCAAGGCGTGTCTTGTCCCTCAAGTTAAACCGTGACGATTGACGCAGGATCCGGAAGTGGCGCCTCAGTTCCAAAGTGGAAAACACTGCTGTGTCTCCGTTGAGGCCATACCTTGCAGGCTTCGGGGAGTCCAGGTCCACACTTCTCGTGTAGTCATCCATCACCTGCCAGCGCACAGGCTGGCCGACGATTTGCTGGAATATTTCTTGGCTTCCATTAGTGCTGCGGTCCTCGTCGCCTCCGCGGAGTCGGCCTCGCATGACGCTGTCTCGAGCTTCCTCAGCGATAGAGACATCAGGAAGGAGATCAAGCTCTGAGTAGAGGTCCTTATAGCCAGCAACCGCACAGGCACGTCCGACCTGGTAGCGCATCTGTGGGTAACGTTTTGCGAGCTGCCTGTACGTGTCCTCGGTTGCGGTGTCTGGGTACCAGATGCAGTAAGGGAATTCCTCAGCCGCCGAAATGTCTGGTATCTCATTGCTCATGATGGCACGGGCGTGCAGTGCACGGGCGTACGCAGGGTCCTGCTCGGCTGGCGCTGGCAGTAACTCGACAGCGAAGCCGTGGTGATGCCGGATTCCACGTAGCACGCATAGCCCAGTCACACGGGACATAAGGCTGGGATCTTTGGCTGGCAGCTTCTCGCCTCGTAGAGCGGCTTTGCAGATTTCCTCACTGTAGATTCCGCCGTCATAGTTCCATGCGTCGCTGGCTCCGTCCCAGGTTGGGGGTGTCATCTCCATTGTGCTGTGTTGGCCCCAGCAGATGTCCTATTGATTCGGGCGCAAAGAAAGGCGGTATGGCATACTGGGATGGATTTGACTGACCCGATAATGGCTGCTAGTGAGCTGCTGATGGATTAAAATCCCATAGCAGCAGCTTGGTTGCATCAGATGCAGAGGACGGTGGTGTTGGTCAACCCCAACGGGTGGCCGGTCCTATTTATGTTGCAGGTGCGGGTGCAGGTGCCGAATGAGACAAGCTATGAATTCAGGGCATGGCCTGCCTCAATTGACCTCCATCACTTGGCCTCAATCCTTCTTCCATTGGCCTCAACCGTGCCTGTGTTGGCCTCAACCATGCATTTGTCGGCCTCAAACCCGGGTCCAACCAGGCTCTGCCATTACCGTATGCTTGAGAGCACCACATGTTTCTTACTACCGTGCCACGGACCGCAGTACCTATGCTGTCCAATACAGTTGGCATTGACCGCAGAAACCACGCAGGTGTGACGACACTTGGGCTTCACGGCACGTTGGCTCGAATTGTGCACCAAATTATGTGGATTTTAAGAGTAGTCTGGCCTAAGAAGAAAAGAGAGGAAGGAAGGTCCCTCCTGGGCCTTCGGGGCTGCAAGGTGTAGGGCAGTGGGCCTTATCGATAAGGGGGCCTGCAGCCCCTGCAGGCACCACCCCCACTAGCCCTCAGCGCCAGCCCTTCACTGCAGGACGGTACAAGAAACCAAAACGTTGTCAACCACCTTCGATATCTCCAGAGCGGCTGAGCATGCTTTATATGATACTTGGATCATGCACAGTAGGCAGTGATCCGACATCCATTGACAAAAAGAAAAGAAGAAACAGGACCCCGCGTTAGGGGTTGTTCGTGTTTTTTCTTTTGGCTGTAAACCCATCAGCAAAGGTCTTGCTATTCACGATAACCTCACGTAAGCACTTGCGACCGTATTCTGCCAAACGGTGAGATTCTGGCGCCAGTGGTTGGTCGGAGCCGATTTGGAGTTGACTAGCGCATGAACAGGTTCTCAAAGTCACCCTCGGTACCGTGGAACTTGTTGTCTTGTAGCGAAAAGGCAAAAAAGTGCAAAAGTTAATGATGAGACTGGGACTTGAACCCAGGAGGATTGCTCCACCAGGAATGAATGTTAAGATTAACCTTAACCTGGCGCCATAACCAACTCGGCCATCTCACCCGTTTCTGATGATATAACAAAGGTTTTGAATAATATAAAGGTTGTGTGAAACACAAAAAGTGGCGGTGTAGGTGGGCCGGGTCCTCCTTGGCGCCATCCTAAGTTGCGCCTTATTAGCGCGCCACCAAATGCACCCACAGACACAATGGAGCGGGGAAACACAAGGTTTGAGCTATCCAGCCACTCAAACAAGTGTGATAGACATCAGAGGACACCAGGAGAGAAATTTGGCTGTGTCTGTCTTACCATTCCGTCCAGCAAATGTGCAGGGCTGGATCCGGTGGCTGGTTTGGGTGTGCCGACGCGGCGCGGCACGCGGGAACCCCACATGGGCAACCGGGTCTCCCGTCCACGTGCCCTCCCGCCTCAGGAAGTACTCAAGTACCTTCGGCAGGCCAACCCAATGCTTAATCGAACCTTGGAATGATTGCCCAGTGTTGCGAAAAGTTCCAACGCAAGTTTATTGAACGTTTAGCGACATGAAAAGCAAAGCATGAATGGCAATGACAAAGTCCTGGTAGCCAAGACTACCGCGCAGGTATCAATCATGCAGCTGGTGTGCTCTCGCACACGTCGCAAACTTTGGCCACCCCTGGCCACCGCTCGAACTCTGACGTCCGCAAACCACAATAGGTGTCCTTGAATGCACCCCAACCCAGGATCTCTTCCCACCAGGACGTCTGTCTCAAGAGGACCGGGGTGCAACTCCACGGTTCGAACAGAGAGGTCTTTTCTGTGACGCAGTACTTACCACAGAGGTACTTGAGCATAAAGAGCATCGGCTAAGTACTTGCTCAGCTGTTGAATCATGCTTTTCAAAGACGCAGCCAATTGACGGCGCAGCAGGACAGTCACTCACATTATTACTATAATAACTATGACGCGGACCGCGCTGCCGCTTTCGTGATCGGCTACGTCAGCCATGCCGCACTGCCAGCCTCAGGGTCGTGACAGCAGGCAAAAAAACAAAACAATATAAACCTTATTCGAGAAGCATCCCCACATAAAATCGAGCGTTGTGAGCGCGTGATGCCCATCGGCGACGAGAAGGCGCCTTTCACTGGGGCCTTCTGGGGTCATCAGTGGAAGGAAGACCTTCTAAAGCCAGTGGATAGCGATTTCCTCCTGAATCCACCCCTTCGTCGTCGCCGTGAACTGCCAACCCTCGTGATCTTCGAGGGCGATGGGAAACACTGCTGCTGAGTGCTTAGTCCTTTGAATTTAATCAGAGGGGCTAGGGACTTGTCCGAAGCGGAGATGCACTCCGGGAAAGAGGCCCACGCCCTCAAATCGAAGTCCTTCTGAACAAGCTCGCTGCCGTCGAAATACCTGTTCATAAGGGCCTTGTCTGACTTGCTCTCCACAACTTTGAGCCCACCCTCATCGGCGTTCCAGCGTTTGCCTGGTTTGATCGCCTTCACAATAGGTAACTGCATAAAGTCAAGCCATGGCCCAACCCTCTTCTTTGTCGCTGCCCTTAGCCGTTCTGCTTCACCCCGCTGAACCCGCTGATACTTACGGCTTCGGAGTACAGGGTGACAAAGAAAGGTCTTAGCCACTTCCTCCCGAGAGGGGCAGGCTCGCCGCCAGAGGCCATTCGGGCCGCGAGACCCTTCGTTTCCCAGCGGTAGGCCCAGGAATTACCCACCTATGGGTACCCATAGGTACCTAGGTATAGACCCTAAGTTCTATTACCTACTTATATAAGAAATTACCTATAGGTACCTATAAACTTATAGGTATTTTATAGGTAATTTATTATATAAGTATAAATTAATATTTACTTAATTTAATTTAAAGATATATATATAGGAAAATTAATAGTATTTATAAAAATAATAATAATTATATAGTATAATTATAATATACTAAATATATATAATTAAATAATTTTAAAAATAATAATTTTAATAATATAAAAGTATAAATAATAAAGTATTTTAATTTTTATCCTAATTAATATCCT
>JBBWSL010000222.1:0-56505 GCA_038088545.1 Diaporthe humulicola | reverse complement strand
CCCCCCCCCCCCCCCCCCCCCCCCCGAGCCATTTAATCTATTTGCATATGCACAGCGCCACTCTGTACGACGCTCACTACGTGGATCCAACGTGCTGTGGTCCGATAATGACACTCATCAGGGCTCTGGCGCTCCCTCTTATTCTCCATGATCTGGTCTCTCAACCCGCACCGCAGAATTCCAACAACTCTTCCCATCGACTCCCGCATCGTCTTCAGCATCTGAGCAGATAGTGTCCCGGGAACTGAAGATTTAGCTGCCATTATTCCCAGTATTTCCATATCTCAATTACACTCCAACTTGCCGGCATCCTTTGGCATACCTTGGTCCAAATCCTTCCACATACCTGGGCCATTTTCCTGCATTTCAAGAGCAACCTCTGATGAGATTGCTCACATGAAAGGATCTCTGCGGTTCATGACCTCGTCCATCAAGTCAAAGCACGAACTCCGACTGCTCGAATATTCAAGCACAATATAAACACAACCTCGGGTAGAAGCAAAGATGTCCGGCCTAGAACCTCTTGCAGCTTTAGGTCTTGTCTGCAACATTCTCCAACTAGTGGAACTCGGACAAAAGACCATCGACTGTATTAAGACCGTCTACCAGGAGGGCAAGCTCGACGAAGAACTTGAACAGAATGCCGTCGAGTTGAACAGCTTAGCAAGCCAGGTGAGGAAGGAAAGTCGACCCGGGAACAAGAAATACGAGACGATCCTATTCCGGTCCGCCACCAGTTGCGCTACTGCAGCTCGTGATCTCCAAGAGGAACTACGTTTCCTCTTTGGCAATGCCAAGCGAGGAAGCATTGCGTCTGCCGCAAGATTTACGGCCACCGTCAAGTGGCGACAAAACCGTCTGGACAGGCTCAGGCGGAGCCTAGAAATGGAAGAGAATCGGTTGCAGACCGGCCTTCTTGCGCAAGTATGGTAAGCTGCCAGTATACTCACTAGGTGTTCTGACTTTCGTTCTGCCCTTTGGGAAGAAAAAGGCTTTCTGCTGAAACCGACCCTCAACAATACGTGGCGTATTGCACGGTGCACATCAAATAATTCCGATGTTTCTTTTTGAATTTTTGCAAACTCTCGTCCATACAGATCATCAAAGCTCACATTCTACCCTTTTTATTTCTTTTGTGGTGTACTGCTTGACTGACGTCTATTTCTTCACGACCCAGGTCAAGCACGAACGCAGCCCACATAGACACACGCGGAGTCAGACGGGAGCTTCGATACTTCATCGAACAATATCGACAAGGCCGCCGAGAAACAACGGAATTAGTGTCATCGGAGGGGCTGAAAACACGGGATCTCGTCTCACGCGAGGCCGAACGGACCAACGAAGCGGTTGCGCTGATTGACCAAAAGCTGGGCCGCCTAGAGCTCTGCCAGGGGGCTGAAATAGACACTCAAGTTCGGGAGCAATTCCTAAAAAGCCTGAAGTATCCTGGTTTCAATCAGCGTCGTAACCAGATTGACAACGCCTATGGGGACACTTTGAAGTGGATTTTCGTCGGAGATAACGAGGACGGATCTGATCAAGAGAATGACTCCTGGAGCGGGTCCGATACGGGTAGTACTTTGAGCAAAGAGTCAGAAGAAGATCCTGAACCCGACACGGAGGCAAGTCTCTCAGAAGAAGAATATGCGGATCAGGAGCTCTTCTCTAGGGTCAAGTGGGATAGCTTCTCGAATTGGCTCCGCTCGACCGACGCCATTTATTGGATCAGCGGAAAGCCAGGCTCAGGCAAGACGACTCTGGTCAAGTACATCTTGGCTCACTCACGGACGAAGATGTATCTTAATGTCTGGTCTCCTGGCTGCGAGATCATATCCCACTACTTCTGGCTGCCTGGCTCCCCAATGCAGAGAAATTTGGAAGGGATGTTCTGCTCACTGCTGTATCAACTCTTGGGCAGCAACAATACAGCGCTCACAGAGATCATGTCGTCTGTTTCGGGCCCGAAGGAATCCCTCACAGACTGGTCCAGCACCGAGCTCCGTTCAGCACTTTTAAGGGCTTTGGATTCCTGCAACAACGGCGTGTGCTTGTTCCTTGATGGCCTCGATGAGATCAAACCCGAAGATGAGACCAGGGACGGAATTCCGGAGCTTCTAAAGCTCGTCTCTGACTTGGCGCAGACTGGGAAGATCAAGCTTTGCTTGGCAAGCCGGCCAAACCCTCATGTACTGGAGACAAGGTTACGCATGCACCCACGGCTTCGACTTCAAGATCTGAACTACGAAGATCTGGTGGTATATGCAGAAGAACATGTCAAGTATCCCCAGACAGGATTACCAGAGGAACACTACGACCTGATTGATTCGTTGGTCGTCAGAGCTGAGGGAGTTTTCTTGTGGCTCATTCTTGCGATAAAGAGCATCAACGAGGGAATTTCGCACCATGACAGCACTGAAACCTTAGACGAGAGGATCAAGCGCTTGCCCAAGGGCTTGAACAGCTTATACCACGACATGTGGGCCAGAGCCGGCGCGGACAGCCCATCCGAGTATCGTGAGACGGCCGCTCTATATTTCAAGCTTCTATTGATATGGCTCAAGCTGGTCGCCGATTTTTTCCCCAGCGATTCTGCGCGTGGGGGAAGCAAGATATTTTATGAAGAAGCCAGTGTTTTCGATATCATGCTCGCAACAACGCCCATTGCCGATGGAATCTTTGAGGCTCTGGATGAGCCGTCGAAGCTCATTGGTCAAGATGTCATGCAGCAGAAATGTCGAGAAGTCGAGCGAAAGTTGAAGATCTACTGTATTGGTCTTGTCGAAGAGATCACCGCAGAGGACGAAAGGGGTGAACAAGCTTCCGACTGTAGCTGGTATGGGCACACGTATGACAGCATATGGAATGTTGAGACCGGCCGACGGTTAGATTTCATACATCGGACCGTCAGCGACTTCCTCACGGATACAGAAACAGGCGCCAAGATATTAAATCTTGACACGTCATCTGGCTTCGCCCTTGATTGCCAGCTTACGAAAGCGTGGCTCGCCAAACTTGCGATATTTGCCAACCACGAAAGCGTAGAGTTCTGGCCCTCCCGATTGACAAGAATTCGCAACACCTGGATAGGCACAAAGGAGTGGGTATCGAAGGATTGGGACCGACTCGTTCTGATGTGCGAAAAGCTCGCCAACTCCGGCAGGCTGTTTGTAGGGAACCTTTCATTCGCGACTCCTTGCGGCGGCTCTTCTTTTTTGAGGGTCTTGGCATTTTGGAACTCCGATGACGAAACTATCATTTCGAGGCTGAAGAGCAAAACTTTGAGCGATAATGATAAATCTGCCATTCTGATGGGCCTGAGCCAATCGAGTTATGTTTCGTGGGATGGAGGCGAGGACCAATCTCGCCTCCCTACCTTCCGCGAGTTGATGTGGGCAGGTGCTGACCCTAACTGGCGAACGTGGGAGACGCGGTTTGGATGGTCGGTCGCAAGTCCCCAAACTCCGTGGCTGGCATACCTGCTCAATTTGATGAGCAATTTCGCTGATCCAGACTTCACAAACGAGCCAAAACAGCTATCGACCGTGGCAGGCATCGCTTTCGTTTTCATTTCAGAAGGTGCGAACCTGGACGATACCGTCAACATGTTCTGGAAACGGAATGCAAAAGATTTCAGACATTGGGTCCCAAGTCAGATTCAAGGCATTTACTCAGTAGTCAGTGATGGAGTATGTGCATCAATCCCAGCATACTTGGTCATCAAGATCCTGACCGACATCTTGCGCGTCTATTCAGGGTCTGACAAAGATTTCTGCCTGGACATCTGCGTCGGTCTCGAACGAGCATGTCTAAATCACAGAAGCAACAAATCATGTCGTGTGTTTGGAAAACGGGAATTCCGAAATGGGGAGTTTGTGGTGTACGAGAACACCGATGAGATACAAACGGAGCTTGGAAACAATTTCATTAAGGTTTTGAAGAAGCAGATCTCGTTGACAAAACCAGTTATTGAGGACGACATTGTTTCGGATATGAATGATTCTGGCCAAACGGAGGTGCGTGAGTCAATCTTCAACCATGAATCTTGGATCGAGGTGATCCACGGCAGGGGTGGTTTGCAGAAGTGGCTCGAGGATCGAGAGCTGCTTAAGGTTGTGGATATCAGTCTCGGAATTGAGGACTGGGTAAGAATACATAGCCAGGGTATCACAATTCCAAGCAGGGCCATCAAATAGAGCAAATCAACTAGTATTTTTATCTATAGATAATGGGGGTAAAATATTATTATTATATACTCTAAGTAGCTAAATATTAAACCTATTTAAGTATAGTGGCATAATACTAAGCCCCTGATTTGTAACATAGGGATTACTACAATCTGGGCAGATCACATAAATGAGGAGAAATTTGAGTGGTTGCATTTAGATAGACGTAATATGTATTGTGCACGAATGTACTAGTAGTTTGACGGTAGCGAATATCCACAACAGCCGTCATTATCACCACCACATATTCCCTTAAGCTGCTGCGGAACTGGGAAGGCAACAATATTTCCATTCAGTCTATACAACAGACTCGAACCCAAAACAAGACTCCAAGCCGGTGCTCACATTAATGCTGAGCTTACCCAGTAGGTGCTGGACATGCTTAGCTGAGATAGACAATTTCCCCAAGCGGTCACGACTCAATTGCTGATGCAGATTCCGCTCCCTTTGGCTGTTGTAGCATTCGTACCTAGCTAGTCTTCACATGGTTCAGCTGGAGCTGGAACTGGGCAGAAATAGAACCCATGAAACCGCTCAAGTGAGAAAATATGGTTAGCCTCAGACTCATGTCGTTTTCAATATCAGTGAGTCACCATCTCTAACTCATGTCTGTCCTGAGCTGGCCAATGTCTTTGGCTACACCCTCTTGATGGCCTGCAAATATTCTATCAAATCAGAGGCGTTACACGCCTTCTTAACAGTTACTATCGAATCTGGGTCCAACGTCAATTCGCAATGAAATACAAGCAGCTTCTTAACTCCCACATCACCACAACTCCCCCCTGATCTGGTCACATTTGTTACTGGCGCGTTGCTTTGCTTGGTTGGAGACGAGTTCTTGCCTCAATGGCAAGCTGATAATCAGCCGCACTCACCTTTGGGCACGTATTGATTGAGCGGCATGCCGCTATGTTCAACCTCTTCGTCGGCCTGATTCTTTCCGTCTGTGTCTGATCAACTAAGCTTGGCTTCGGACAGGAGAACGGTGCTACATATCATGGTGTTGCTAGGCGAGATGTGCATGCCTCTCCCTGTTAGACAGCGTTACAATTGTAGTATAGGGACCGAAGAGATTTCAGGAGATAGACGAGGGCAGCTGAGGCTGTTGTTCCAAGATCGGGCATGTGACACCGCCCGTGCCTTAGCACCGCTATGATCGTCAAAAGTCTGCCTTTCTACCTAGGTACCGGGGCACCAGCCTGGCTGGGTGAAGAGTTGCCAATCAGCATCGGTCTCCAAGTGACGCATGGAGAGCAAGGTCGGGGCAATCATGCATCCATGCCCGAGGAGGACGAGACTTGCCCCGCAGCATCATACCGAATGTTATTAAGACGAGAGCTTGTCTGGGGTCCTTGCATTGTTTCGTTGCCGTCGAGAGATAGAGCCGGTGAGTGGCTATTTGCGGATGCGCGTCATCAGCTTCCACCATGAAAGGGGTAGACACCAGTGCTCCAAACCAGTGGTAGTGCACGTAGAGGAACAAGGTGAATATCTAGCGAGAGAAGACAACACGACATTGCTACACAAAGTGAATTGATTCTCAGATATATAGCTGACCTTCACACGGAGGCTCGACGTTGTGTTCTTTGGACCCAAACCCCAGGTGCAGTACAACCTCATCCGTGTCTAAGTCCTTCAATACGTCAGGGTTTGCATGCATGGCGCCCCATCTGATCTTGGATATTGCAACCTTTTCCAGCAGAGCCAACTCATCGTCCCCTCCAACGACGCCAGACAGCAGCTGAAGTTCATCCTGATCCACTTCTTGCTCCTGCCCAATCCTGCTTGAAGATTCTGCCTCGGGGTCTACCGAAGATTCGTATGGTGGTTGAACTCCTTCAAGACCCACATCGGTGCCTTGAAATGAAATCTCCCGTCGATGTCCCGATTCTGAGCTAGAGTTCTCACTCGTAGACCTCTCAGTGACATTACGTTGACTGGCTGCCTGGCTTCGTCGAGCCGAGAGCGAATTTCCCCTCCTTGATATAACTGGGACGTGGCAGGCAGCAGACAGTACCAATGAGTTTGTGCCTCCAGGGACCATCTCGCCGGATATTTTGCGGAGAGTGAAGAGCCCAAGAGAAATGCACAACACAGTAGCGATGACAAATAGGGCGAGCATGGCAGATCCAGATACACCAACGGCCACGTACGAGTTGTCCGAAGCCCCAAAGCCGGCAGCGATCGATTTGTCCTGATATTCATCCATCCAAAATCCTTGATGATATTAGTGGTGCCGTGAAGTAGAATGAGATTATTACCTACCTCCTTCAATGATGGTCAAGAATATCGCGTTTGAGAGGACCCAGTGAAGCACAATGCTTATACTTAGGAGCGGAACGCTGTATTTGTACGGTAGTTGGAGTCGATAATTGCTGACTTGCTCTCCCTTGGGGTCGGAAACGCGCAAAGGTTTGTATAGAAGACTATAGGAGTGCCACTCTTCCTCCACTTGAATGCGAGTGAGAAAAGAGTTGAGAGAGAAGTAGCAAAAAGACAAGATGAGTTGGGGCGTGTTCGCCACGAGTAGAGCGGCGAGGTAAGAAAATGAGATTATGATGTTTGTGGTCGCAGATTTGCCGAACGGTCCAGTACTGTAAGATGAGATCAATGACTCATGCTTCGCTGTTTCTTCTCACAGGTGATTGAGAAGGTAGACGAGTTTGAATCGGGGTATGTCACTCACATAGTTGATGTACCGTAGCCAGTCACAGTCAAGCCAAGACCTGTCGCGAGGAGTGCCATTCCGTTTGTCAAGACGGTGTAAGTTCGCGCCCAGATGGGCCCCGAGAGAACTGATTTGAAGCGATGAGAGCAGGGCCTCCATTTTCGAGCTCTCGGTCCACTGAAGAGATCAGAGGCTGAGATAACCACTATGCTCTCATAATCAAGGCGATTAGCGTCTGCGAGGCCCATTGTGGCTAGCCCCGCTGTATTTGGGTCAGGCTGTGAGATGAAAGATGACATTGCATCGCCAGGGGTGACGAATGAAGCAGCATTAAGCAAGCAAAGGACTGCTGTGCATATCACGCCCTTGATAAACACACAGCTTATGACGATCAGGAGTAGTGGCGGTGCAAGGCCGACCTTGCAGACGAACTCTGGGTTTGGCTCTGCCATACAGTGCTTCACGCTCAGTTCGTTGAACTTGTAATCGTGGCCAAATGAAAGCGGAATCCCCATATCGGATGGACGAAAACGAATTTTCCAACTGCCCTGAAGCTCTGTGGTATTAATCCAATCAAAACCACTTGGCTCGCCCAAGGCTCCTGAGCACCCTGTCGGTAGGTCAATGTCGAACGACGAGCCACATACTTTTGGTAACTCATTATTAACAAGGTCACCACGACCTCTCCAAAGTCGACAAGGTGCGGAGAACCACAGCGAATTCAAGCGGCTGGGCGGAATAAGGGGGTCCCAGTACTGCGATAGGTTGCTGGCTGCACTGCCGCTGAAGTTATAGACCTCCGATCGGGTCCATCCAGGTAGGTCGTCAACGACGACAACCAGATCACGATACTTTTGTCTGGGTTTGCAAAATCTGTATTGGCTGAAACAAGCGGAAGGTGTAAGTAGTTCCCAGGAAGAGGAGTATTGTGCTGCTTTCTCGATACTCATCCTGGTAGGGGATTCATTCCAAATCCCGTCCTTGCTGTTCACTTTCATCCCATATCCCAAGGTCCCCACGGCTACTAGAGTGCCGCCAAACCCTGAACCTGCATTGAAAGACGTATGTGAATAATTGCAGGCCAAGTGGAGTCCATCTGGTGCGGCTGGGCAGCTGGACCCTGCCGCAGCCAGACTTGCGCCCGGCGCGAAGTAGTCGACAGTCTGGTGGACGAAACCCATAGTAGAAATCGTTAGGTGCCAGTCTGACCCTTGGTAGGATATCGAATAAATGGCGCTGTTGAAGAATATATGTATCGGAACGGAGCTGATGAAAAGACCAGCCCAGATGAGGATTTTGAACCGAGACAGTGAGCCCAAATTCTTGAATGAGGATACTCCAATCTCTAAGAAATGTAGTGACTGGTGCGCATGATCGACTTCCTTACGTGTTGGGGAACTGACGATTTGCATGAAAAAGTTTGATGAAGCTAAAACACATGTAGAGAAGATGTTGATGATGAAATGCAAGACCAAGTCCAAAGTATTAGAGGTGCTACAGTCGCCGTTGAACAGAATCCTGGATTCGGTGGCCGTGCGGCCAGGCTGTGACACTAAGACCAGAATGAGGACTACAAGTAGAATCAGTCCACATGAACAAATCAAGCAGACATTGAGTATTCCGAGGCGGCGCCATCTTTCCGTGGGAAGTTGTTTAGAGAGACTCATAGTAGGAAAGAATATATGGGTCGATGTCTGCGGCTCGCAAGGTAACGTTCGAATATGGACACAGATGTCGGTATACGTCGTGTTGAACGATGCTTGATAAGTATATGCGTCGTGTCGAACAATGGGGGCTTACGCTGTACGTCAGTGGGTGTGGCCACCTCTCGAAATACTAGAATAGCAAGCCATGGAAGTCGCTCAGCCGTGTTGTTTCAAAACGGACGCAAGGGTGGAAACGCGAGTCTGAAAAACACGTCATCCTGCTGACTGAGCGCACCTCGCCGGAAAGATGTGTAACTACGCTAGCTGACTGGATTCACCTCATCCTTCTTTGGCTGCCTGTTCCTCAGTGTGATCGGCCATACGATTCATTTCTTTTGGGCCTTTGCGCTTACTTCAACTCTCGCCGGTTCCTAAAGCTATGCGCAAAGTCTCACGGAGAGCTTTGTAGCCGAAGTATATTAAGTCTCACTTCTTACACGGACAGTGCGCTATGGGATCCCATCAGCCCTGGACTGTTTTGGGCTCCCGCTGTCTGACTCTCCCCCTTTCCGAATACATTCATGATCGCGATTCGATGAATTCTTTCTCGCACTGGCTACCTTCCTGGTGATTCGAATCATGACGTCAAGAGGCTGGCACCATTCAAACGGCACTCGTTTCTGCCCATCTATAAGAGCGTCCTAATTCCAGAAAACCGGAAGAATTCTATCAGATCACGTTTCATCATTCCGGCAACGCGATGACTTCACCGAGTGACGAAGTTGACTGGGCAAGCTCTGACCACCCAGCATATTCCAGTCAACCTACAAGCGTCAGAGCCGGTAGATTTAGACAATGTTCTGACTTTGTCCTTATGCCGTCAAACTTGCGTATCGTCCGAATTTCACGTCTTGTGCTTTATGTTTTGAGATTTCTTCTCGAATTCCTCTTTGGCGTCCAAGACCCGTATTATTTGCAACTCTTCACGTATTCACTGATATCAGTAAGGTTGCCCGGCCACCCATAGGATGCATTCATTCGCTGAGTATGCTTAACAGACCGTCATTTCGATTCTTTGGGATGAGTATCAAATTTCCGGGCATGACAGTCATTGGATACTACCAGAGTTACCCTTGCTTTTCGAACTTCTTTTGGGGCTCAACACAGTAATTTATACTGCCATTGCACTTCACACTGCAGTGGCATGGGAGAACGAGATTTCAGGCTCATACTATCCCTTCATGAACTTTGCAGAAAACGAGAGGCAGATTAATGGAGCCATGTTTCCATTCCTTATGTGGGTATATAAGGGAAACCCCGATGTGTTTCACCAACCTTGCATTATACTAATTACGAGCCTTTCAGCCTCACGAGCGGCCTGATTATATATCACGCATTCGTCCGGCTTGAAGAAAGGAAAATGCGTTATCGCAACTATCGAAATGGAGTCCGGCCAATTGTTCTCTTCAAGGGGTCTGGTGATCCGATCGCTTACTTTCCTCGCATTGGCTCGGAGTTACCAATGCTGTCTGTCGATTCCTTACTCCAACCGCAACGTCCTGAATAAGTCTACGGCAAGATCTCCCCATTCATGACGTATTATGAAGTAGTATACTCCATGTCTACCACATGTTGTCCAGTCCTCAAGGTCTGCTGGGAGACGGGGACGCTCAACACACCACTCGAAGCCGAAACCAATAAATGACGTCGACAATTATGTTCGTTGAATTCTGAGGCGGCAAGATCTCCTTCTTCTACTGTTCGCGCACGTAGATTCATCGACACCACGTGTAAGCCGAGATCACGGGCACAGAGGGCAAGGTGTTGGCGAATGTGCCAGTGGTGCCGCGGGCGAACAACGTGGTGCTGACGGACAAGCTGGGTATCTGCCACAAGGTGCAGCCCGAGTACTGGAAGGGTTTTAAGGGCGAATTGGCGAGTTCACCGACCTTGTGTTGAATTAAAAGCCCGTGCCGCTGCCTACTGAAAAATGTCCAGGTCACGGAGATTGGGCGCGCTTTGCAGGACGCGCTGCTGATCGGGGTGGTGCAGACGTGCAGAGGTTCAATGAGAAGGGAGAGCGTGTTTAGATTGGGTGACTCATATGGACCTTGGCTCTCATCGAAACGGAATCATACGAAGAAAAGCAATACAAAGATATCAGGTTTTGTTTGAGAGAACAAGAAGACAGAATTTTCATCATCGTAAAACTAGGGAAATATCAGACTCGTGAGCACGGTGATCCATCCCATTATCAATTGTGCAGAACTTTGGTTTGCTACAATTTTCCAGTGACCTGGCCAGAACACCATTAATGATCGATTCCCGGACCCTAAGATTCGTTTCCCACGCCTCTCACCTTGTTGACCATCGCTTGTCCCGTCAGGCCGATGTTGGTCGCAGCGCTTTTCAAGGTTCCTCCCACCATCATATATGTAGCTGCTTCGATGTGAAGACCTTTGTCCTTGATAAGCTGATACGCGTTGAAGCCCCACCGGTCCTTCAAATCCTGAACCTCTGGCTGCTGGTTGCCTGACATAGCCATGGGGTAAGGCTTCTGGAGATCTCGAAGTTCGGTCAGGGTGACGTCCACCTTTTCCGAACCGGTCGAAGGACGAGCGAGGATGAAGATGTATCGATGTGGTCGAGGACTGATATAATTTGGTAGCGGTGCTGGTCCTACATAGGGCGATATGTTGCCCTCGTTGGGGATTAATAGCTCGCCGTCGCCCCGTCTCGAGATACCGGCGGCAAGCCAATGCCGGACTTGGCCGAAGTTAGCATCGTTGGTGGCCATGAGGTCCTGGATCCTCTGTCAGATTCAGATTACTTCAACATGAGGTAGAAGTATTTACAGGATCAGTCATGATCAGCACGTAGTTATTGTGAATGTTGGAAGGCTGAAACACCATGGTCAGTCCCCTGCTCTCATACTTGCGATGCACTTCCGAATAGGCATGAATAACTTACTGAGGGGTCCAAGTACAGCTTCGGCTCGGGCTGAGTGTCTTCGAGCTCCAATTCTTTCCCCGGAGAATCGAGAACAGTGTTAGGCCATTTGACTAAGAGGTTGGAGGGAATATCTAGGCCGACTGGTAGAACATCAGGAACCACCTGATGTTCTCGTAGCTTCTGACTGGTACTTTGAGCGTCTGACATATCTGCGAAATGTAGGATGATACAGACCTCAGAATACAGTCTTGACACCAGAACACTGCTGGAGGCTTCCATTATAAAGGTCTCTGTATTTAATTCGAATGTTACTCTTCATGAAGACTCAATGACGTTTGGATGACGGCGAAGTTGGTGGTCTCAGGAAAACCTCACCCAGACGTCACTTGCAAGTCCCTGCCGGCAGTTATTATCATTGGAGAGCAGTTCTTGGGTGCGGCTGACAATTGCTATCAATGAACAACCTATGACAGAATATTTGAGTGGGTGGGTATAATAGCCTAGTGGTTTTCCAAGCGAACTAATGCGGACAAGATCTGCAGTATTCTCATTGCCGTCAATGGATACCATCAGAGAATCGCCTTGCAGGAACATATTAAAATTTCAGATTGGTTGAAAACATTTAAAGTCGTCTAGCGATTGACAGTCTGATAGCTTCCACTTGACAGTCAAGCCATAGCTACGATGTTCTTATCAATCTGGGTTCGCCAAGAAATTAGTCTTAGAGGAGCCATTATCGCAGTTTACAGTGAGTGGTAGTGACACTCCTGTACATAGTTGGCATTTGCCATGAGTTTGGTAGTGGTGGTGGTCAGAAGCTGTGCTTCGGTATGCTGGAGAATTCATGAAAACAAGAGCCACGACAATGGTAAATTTTTCAGTGACGGGCCAAATAAGAGAATCCCATCGAATTCCATATATGGGATGATCATAGATTTTTTGAAACTTCTGGGCAAACTGCTTGATTAGCCGTGTTCTTAACACAGGCTGGCAGATCACACAATCTGGCATTCGTGCTGTGTCAATGTGGCAGTAAGTAGTGACTGATACGGCAAGCTTGTGCCTCTACTAAGTATCTATGGTAGGTTGTCGATCCTTGTTAAGTCCTCGCCCCCCATCCATGCTCTTGTCATTGTTTACAGCAACAATTTTGTATCCTCGCCAAAGTCTCCAGAAATGACGAATATATGAATCATTAGTGCTCAACATTCTCGACACAGGTTCTTCCAAATTAGCACTACATCAATCCAAACAAACAAAGCCAGCGTTGCTAGTATTGAAACTGCACAATATACACCGAAAACCTGTCACCAGCCACAAAATCACCACCTATTGAAAAGACTGACACCATAAAAGTGCATGGCACAATCATGGTGGGAAGCTTGGTGAGCGGTGCTGCGCTTCTTTCTTGACTGTTTGCGGTAGGAGCTTACCCATTTGCGGCAAAGATCTGCTCGAAGACGGCACCTTGGGCGAATATCCCTATATGAGTTGCAATGCCGGCTTGTAAGTCTGCTAGCTCTTTCATGAGGTTCGACATTTCGACGCAACTGAATGATTAGACGCGACTTGACGTAGCTGCTTTGTTGGTTTCTTTTTCAACCAGGTGTATGTACGGGTTGAAGCGACTTCTGAGTAATCGCTCTGCTCAACGAGCCAGCAGCGGTGAGATAGTTAGTTAGAAGACAGCATTACTACGTTGCCAGTGCACAAACGCGCCTCGCCAAAATTCGTCATGTGAAGCTTCCTCTGGTCAAAGTTGGTCGCCGATCTGTCCCAGCTGGTAAACTGGTAACCAATCAATCTCCTTGACCATGTTCAGGTACGGCCGCGTTGACTGCCAGAGTCTGACTGACTCACTGGACCGCGATACGCGTGCGCGTTCGGGTAAACACAAGTAAACTTCAGACGCGAAATTCTCAATCCAGCATAAGCATGATGAGGCTGTCCAAATGGCCTGTCCCTTGTACAATCCAACTACCCGGACGATTCGCATCAAAGGCTGATTCATACACAAAAGAGTCGAACGAGTAAAGCTCTGCATTCTGAGCGGGTGAGGTTGCAATCTCGCCCTGAAATGCAGGGTCCTTACAAGGGTGACCGTGGTATGTGATGCCAAGCCCGAATGAGCTGTACAGTTATCGACCCACAAGACCGCCTCATCGCAGACGTCGGGCATCGATGTGGATCGCAAGGCTATGGCTTCTGTTATGTTCGGGAAAGATGTACAGTAGGTTGTTTACTGACTTGTTATCTGCTCCTCGGTAAGTACTGTGACGGTTGTGGCTGGCATCTCCTGACCGCTGATCACTCAATCTTGCATATGCTGTACTTCCGTCGAGATGAATTCATGCCGCTCTTTGCTCGTGCTGGTTCATGTGGACCAGTCAGTATGAGACATTACCCCACAACTTGCACAACTTGCCAGAGCCCTGTAGCTGGGAAGCCTCAATGCAAAACAAGGAAGATAACCTCGGAAAGTTTGCGAGTATTGTGTATATATATATGTGCACATTTCTCTACCTCCTACAGATGCAGCCCGTCAAGTCTCGATAATCACATCTACTATCAACCTCTACCACAATAATTGCGGACCAATCTCTCACCATGGCACCCAATAACTTTGTTAAACATCTTCGGCTTCATGCCGTTGAGATCTCTGGAGAGGCCGTGGGAACATTCTTGTTCCTGCTGATGGCACTATCTGCCGCCCAAGTCGCCAACTCCGACACCTCTCATGCCGGCGATGACATCCACCCGGGTGACATCAACCTCACGCAGCTTCTGTACATCAGCTTGGCGTTTGGCTTCTCTCTAGCCGTCAATGTCTCCATCTTTGCCAGGGTCAGCGGAGGACTCTTCAACCCGGCTGTAAGTCTTTGATCAACGCCAAGTGCTACATCTTCGTAATGCTACCGAGCAGAAGCTAATAGAACCTCAATCAGGTCACCCTGGGAATGTGTCTCGTCGGAAAGGTGAACTGGATCAAGGGCATCTTCCTGACCGGTGGCCAGATCCTTGGAGCCGTCGTGGCTTCGGCCGTCGTGAAGGGCATCTTCCCCGGCACCTACGTCGTTCAGACAAAGCTTGGCCATGGCGCATCCATCGCCCAGGGTCTTCTCATCGAGACTCTCCTCACCATGCAGTTGATGCTCGCAATCTACTTCATGGCTGTTGAGAAGCACGAGGGTAATGCGCTGGCTGCCCTCGTCATTGGGTTCGCCCTCTTTGTGGCTGAGTAAGTACATGTTGCAATAGGTCTGAGATCACAAGCTGGCAGGAACATCCAAGCTGACTTAAGCATGACAGGCTGCCCGGAATCTACTACACTGGTGGCTCTCTGAACCCGGCTAGGACCTTCGGGCCCGACCTGATCACCCTCGACTTTGGCGCCGCGCACTGGATTTACTGGGTCGGTCCCTTTTTGGGCGCTACCATTGCCGCTGTCTTTTACAAGTTCATCAAGTTCCTGCAGGCCGAGGCTGCTGAGAACAGCAATGATACTGAGAGACAGCCTCTTCTGTCCTGAAAGAAGACGAACTGGAATAATGCTCAGCTGGTAAACCCGAGGTGTCAACACATTTTCAGATGGACACGAGACTGCATGAAATGCGACGTTTGACGAGGAAAAGTTATTGTTTGGTATGAGTAGCGATGATTATGGCGAATGACACTAGCTAGATTGAGAAATGAAGCAATTACTACACCTACATAGCCACCAAGTAGCCATTCTGGAGGGGCAGAACCTTCGGTCTGAAACCAACATGAAGCAAAAAAAGCTCTTTCTGTTTATGACCCGAAATAAAATTTTCAAGAACAAGTATCACTATGATTGACTCCGTGGTGATATCCAGCCTCCTTGAATGATCAAGACTTCGAAGTTTGTCCATGCGTATTGATACAGCAAATCAGTCAGGTGTCTGCTTTGTAGCCACATCATCTGTGTAGCGGACCACTTAGGCAGTGCTCATTGCCCAACTTCCTATGGGATAACCTCCTATGGGATAAGCTTCTATAAGTTGACCTCCTAAAGAATGACTTATGAGATAGCCTCTTGTGGATACCCTCCTGTGGGACAACCCTCTATAGATTAACGGGATAGAAGGTAATTCAGCCACAGGGGCTCCGCGTTGACCTTTTCGCTTTGATTGAAGATGGGACTGTGTTACTGTAATAGTTTAGTGTATGTGATGGATATTTCCGACTTTTTGTTTGTTCATCGACCTTGAATGGTATTTAAAATTCAAATGTGAATATTCGTAGACAGTTCCATTCGAGTTACCAGGGAGGGTCTGCAACTATTGGAAAGCCATTGCCGTTGGGCCCGAACCTTGGTAAGTGAAATCTCCATTCAGACGTCCCAAATTCTCTATTTCTCCACGCCCTACGTGATGGTCAGCCTAAAAAGTACCGCAAGGGACGGATAACAGCCTCCCACTTACCAAGTCATATTTCGACAGTAAACGTGAAATACTTTGTTCATGTCGCTGTAGTCCTTGACCTCGATGATCTGCTTCATCCTCCACCTTGGGTCAGGGGATGGATCCTGGTACCCTATCTGGTATTGCGCCGCCCTCAGACCCCTCCAATGTGTGTGCTCTTTTATATCCAACGCAGTCGTGCTTGGCTCCAGCTCGCAGTGCTGACGTTGGATTGACCACATGCAAAAGTCATTCCAAAGGTCACGGAAGTTGTTGAAGATGGCTTTTGCACAACGTAGTTGGCGAATGAGGAAGCCGCCAGGATGCGTCGTCGTCAGGGTGCGCCATAGCGCAGGAATAAAAGGTGGCGTAAGGAAGCCAAAGACTGTTGTAGCAGTCAAGGCCGGCCGACTATCGTCCCAGCCGGTATGTGGCATTGGAAGGAACTCTTTCTCTTGAACCATCACACCGATGGCGTCATCGTCAGGCCTCAAGCGGAATCTCTTTCCCAGAATGTAGATTCGAGGGCGTGGTTGATCTGATGGTCGCGGTGGCATTTTGGCTACGGCTTTCTAGTTGAATTTGTTGTCCGAGGCGAGAAGCGCAAGATGTTGTTTCTGAAACTGGGAAAGAATGACGAGCGCAAAGATGAAGATGGAGTCAACTATGAATGAGCAATTCATGACGCTCATGTTCCATCAATTCGTATTCGTGCCTTTTTGGCCTGCTCCGAGGTAACAAACTGTCGTGATCTAAAGAAAGCTAGTGGAAAGCGAGCGACCATGGTGTTGGCATTTAGCGACAACGCGGGTGCTAACTTGAAGATCTCAGTTTAGACAGCGCCAGACGCCGCTGCACTATAGCGAGCGTCTGTGTCCCAGGAAGGTCTCTTAAGTTCCTTTGGAAGCAGGCTAATCCTTGACTTGGTCACATGTATTGTAATTTACAGACCCCATTCACTTATTTACATAACCAGTTTTAAGCCCTAAATTCTGCCGCTGCGTGCCCCTGTCGCATCATACTGGACACACCGTTCGCAGAAACACGTCCAGCACTGCATCACCACGACACACCACCTGCTGAAGATAAGCGGCATCAGCCGCGGTCAGGTCGTTTTCGGGCAAGACTTCATCCTGTGGATTCGTCCCAGCGGCCTTCGCTGTCACATGCTTGTCGGATGACTTCCGTGGCGATGGTGAGCCCGAGGAACTGCCACGCTCGACCCGGCAATCTCCGCCCATTGAAAGTATCTTCAGTGCCGATAGTGTTTCCCGCCCTTTCTGAAGAGCTCGCCGCACAACGAGTCGCCTGATCGCGACAGACTCTTCCGGGCTGACTTCGTAATCGCCCAACCGACATGACATCTGTGATTGTTCTCTTCCGAGACCCTCGACTCTCGAAGGCGTTCTATTTCTGCAAGTGGCAGAATTATCGGTGCACTGTATCTCTGAAACGACATATTCATACAGTCGCATCACCAGCTGAAGGGACGACACGGTGAGAAGCACTGAACATGACTCCTTTGAGCAGCGGGTGCAGCATAAGAATGCTTGCGACGAGTCCAGAGCCGTATTGATCCGCTGTATGCAGATGTCGAGGCGGCAGGGGTTTTCAGGCGGGCAAGATCCATTACTTCTGGATTGTGCTTGAACCGTGCGGTGAAAACAATAGAGTCTGTTCAGCGACTCTGTCTGGTCGGCAAAACAAGCGCACGTCTCTTGGTCCTCTGGCTCACTCTGTATAGGCGCGTCTGGCGAAGCTGATGGGGAGAAATGTAGTGGGGCAGTATCAGGGCACATAATATTGCTTGCAGCGTCCGCGTTGGGCATCTCGAAGTCCACTTCATCAAAACTGGAAAGATGAGAGTCGAAACTTGGTTCTTCTGTCAAGGCAGGAATCGAGCAGCAGCCTTGGTCTGGCAGGCTTTCCGGCGAGAGCAGGCACTGGGGCTGGGGCTGGGGCTGCTTGATACATGGTCAATAAGGAGATCCATCGAGCATGAAAGTTGCCGAGGTTCAAGTTCAGATACTTACGTCACTAGCATAAAAGTGGTCGAAACCTGGGGTATTCTGGCCCTCCATCTGCAGACCCATTCCGAGCAAAACGCCGTTAAACCACGTGGTTTCGTCCACACCCGTCCCCATCGTGGTTGGAGGGCTCCAACCCCAGTCGAGGCTGGCATGTCTTGCGGCATGCTGCTGGCGGATGCGGGCGTGTTTGTCTAGTGTCTTCCGGTTGCAACTGCCCTTGGGCTTGCCTGCCCTCATGGCGACGCTGTAAGTGCAGGGTAGGTCTTGGGACCGGCACCGATCACAAGCAGAGCCCCCGGAGCACTTCACTTTGGCAGCATGGCAAAAGTCGCAGGCGCTGCGTAGCTTGACGCCAGGGCGATCCTTGCCGTGTCGAGCTTCAACTGGTGGGCCGTCGGGAGTCCAATGCTCCCTAGTCGAGGACGGGGGTGTTGTTTCCACAAAGAATGTTTCCGACATGGTGTTTATCCTCCGCGCTGGTGGCTTGATGATAGTGAACCGATATTCTCTATTCCCAATGCGAGAACGTCATCTAATAGCTTTTAGGACAATGTCTGCACACGTCTCAACATCACCGGTCCCGTAAGCTCACCGATCAATACTCCAGGGGCTCGACTCAGGTTGCGCTCCAGGGCTGAAGGCTGGCCTTTGAAGCTCGGACGATCAGATAAATAGATTGTGGAGTCGAAATGGATCTGATAACGGATGTACAGGTAAATCCACTACAATATGGGTCTTGTAGTCCCACCAACTCCCCAATCCTTGGACGGCTGCATTCTACAAGGCGTTTCTTTGCCGGGGATTCGAGAAGCCCGCCGGCTGGAGCCTTAGTGGACACCTGTGGACAGGCGATTTTGATGTTTGAGTAGTGACAGCAAGGATGTGATGTTTAACTCTCGGGTCAAACTTTCCCCTCTGTTCCTCAATTGCTCGAACGAATTTCTTATCTTGCAATGAATTTCACGCACCAGAATGGGCCAACAGGCTAGGGAAACCAACTAGTTTGGCAAAGTTTGACCAGTAAATATCGGAGATATTGATGAGTATGTCCTTCGCACATCGGAAGAAAACAGATCCTAGATTTCTGATCACCTAATCGTCCACTGGTAAGGCTGTCTGCCGAACCTTTGGCCAAGACTGGGCCCGTCGAATGTTGCTCCACCCCGACTTCGGTCCACATCGCTTGCGAGTTTGGGTAGGCATTGTGAGAATCTCACAAGGGAGTAGAACCCATGCTTCGTCTTCGGATAAATACGTGCGGATTGTGCTTCGCGAAACCGAGCAACAATGGCACCTCACCATAGGGCATCAAGAACTACACTATGATAGTATCAATTGATGAACAGACTTGATGCCATACTTGGTTAGGGGTAGAAGCTTCGCGAAGCTAATTGTGGATGGTGAGCAAATTTTACCTCGAGCGAAACCATGTCTATCTTTCTCATACATGGAGTAACAATACGCTCAATGTTTTATAAAGATGAGCATAAAAGAAGTACATCTGAATAATATCTTGGCAAAACAAGCGGTCCTTCACACGTTTGACATGGTGGAGCGACCGCGTCACTACAGTGAAGGCCCCCGGTGGGGACAACCGGGGCTCTGCGAACTCTATCAGCCAGGGCGCTCTGTCCATACAACCATTGTTGTATGGAGCGCCTGTATTTCCAACACTAAATGATGGAGAAGAACGTATGTTCACGAGATCTATGTCCACGTCGGCCACGTTGCGGAGAGCCAAGAATATAATTCGTGGCTGCATGTGACCAGAGGGTGCCTGCGTGAATTCCTTCGAGGGAACGTAGTCATGCACTCGCATTTCACCCTTGTGTTCGGCCCGCGGGAAGTGGGAGGTCCACATTGGTCACGACGCATGCTTCTATGGATTCTTCTGTGTGTGGAAATATGACACAGAAATCCGCCGAGCATATTGTCCGATGACACATCGTTGGCTTCAGAGTAAATCTGGCCGGATTGCACCTTTCGCTTTGTGTGCGCACGTAATCAGTACCGGATTACCCTACTCCAGCGAGGTGGCTTTCCCGGAGACCGAGCTGTTCTCCGAACGATGGCTGGCTTGGGAGGCCACTCCACGGCAACCGCTACATAACTCGCTCGCGGAGGGTGCTACCGTTTCTTACTGTTGAATTGTTGGGAATATCGTTATCCAGTCATCCGACAATGTCCAGCAAAAGTCGTTCATCGCGATCCGATGTATCAAGTCCAATTGGTTCTTCCGAGGAGCAGTCGGAAATAAACGACAAACATGGTTCTCATGGACCAGAGATCGCGATGCCGTCACCTTTGGAGCCTCCAAACGGCGGCATCAGGGCCTGGGCATGTGTCGCAGGCTCTTTTCTCCTTCAATTCTGTTCTTTTGGCTACGTGAACGCGTAAGTTTGTCTTTGTAAGAACCTTGCAAGGAATATGTGCCCTAATATGAACAACAGGTGCGGAATATTTCAACTGTACTACAAGGATATTCTGCTGCCAGACCAGTCATCTTCAAGTCTGGCCTGGATCACCACCCTCCAAATCTTCCTACTCTTCATGCTCGGGCCGTTTGTCGGCAAGCTCATCGACACCCACGGCTCGCGCATGATCTTGGCGCCCTTTTCGGCCATGGCTGTCTTTTCGGTCTGCATGCTGAGTCTCTGCAAGACGTACTGGCAGATCGTGCTTGCGCAGGGCGTGGCTTTCGGCCTCGCGACCTCGGGCTTGTCCTTGCCCGCCATGACGCTCGCGACGCAGTGGTTTTCCAGCCGTCGCGGGCTGGCGGTGGGAATCGTTTCGTGCGGCTCGAGCCTGGGCGGTGTCGTGTTTCCCTTGATCATTCCGGTCCTCGTGGAAAAGGTGGGCTTCGCATCGGCTGTCCGCTGGGTGGCTCTGTTGCAGGGCATTCTGCTTATTATTGCAAATGTCTTGTGCTCTTCCCCCTTTCCACCAAAGAGGAACGGCAGCGGCCAGAAGGTGCCTTCGGCTGGCCTGAAGGCATTCAAGTCCTTGCCATGGTTGTTCTTCGTTCTCGGGTGCTTCTTCACCATGTGGGTATGTAATATCTTTTCTGCACGTGTCGGAGAGGCATTTTCATCGGTGACCGTTTTCTTCTCGCCCCACCTTGTTCCGATCGATTGCTGATGCGCTTCTGCAGGGACTTTTTGCACCGCTCAACTACCTCCCCGAGATGGCCGCGCAGAAAGATATAATGAGCACGAAAATGGCCCAGTACACCCTCGCCATCGCCAACGCCGGCTCTGTGTTTGGCCGCATTATTCCTGGCTGGGCTTCGGATCACCTAGGTCAGTTCAACGTCATGACCACCGTTTCGCTCCTCAGTGGCGTACTATGTCTAGCATTCTGGCTACCATTGGAATTTTTCCCGTCCTTCCCTGGAATCATTGTGTTCGCGTTGTTGTATGGCTTCTGTAGCGGCGGTTTTGTGAGCCTCGGCGCACCATGCGTTGTGAGCCTGGCTGAAGGTAAAATGGATGAGATTGGGTTGAAGATCGGCGGATTCTGCTTGGCCATAGCTTTGGGTGCTTTGACGGGGCTTCCAATTGAGGGAGCTATCAAGGACAGCCAGAGTGATAGCTTTGTGGGCCTGATGATCTTCGCAGGGGTATCAATGTTTTTGGGAGGCATGTTCCATGGAGGTGCCCGAATTTTGAAAGGTGGATGGAACCCAACCACAAAAGTGTAGAGACTTGCTGGAATACAGCTTCCGATCAGATGATGTAATTTGCTAATTCATAATATACTTAATTACTTCGTGCTGCTTTAATCGCACACATCTCCTTTCATCGTTTCTTTTAATAGTCATGAAAGATTCTATCCATCGAAATGTTGTAGACTTTAAAAAGTTGATAGGTATAATGGAAAATCTCTCAGTGCTCAGAAAAGACTTGATTTGACGCAGAGCATCATTGTCACCGGGATGGCCTTGTCTTCGGAAGAATACAACACCGGCATTTGAGGCAAGGAATTTTCACCTGAAACCCATGCATTGCCTGGCATCAGAGATAAAATAGGACATCCGCGTTCCTCGATTTCAATGTTATAATATTCAGCAATATTACACGAGCGTCTAGCCTAAAAATGATTTATGGTACCCTTCTCTTCATTTCCAGCTCCACATCGAAAAGACCAAGCCAATTCGTCTTATCTGTCTTGAAGTAGTAATCGTTCTCTTTCTTCATGTTTGGTCGCACAATAAGGTCGTATTGACTAAAGAGCTGGTAAACAAGTGCGTGGACCATTTTATCGCTGATGTTGTTCCCAAGACATTTTCGGGGGCCGTAGCCGAACGCTTGCAGATTGTATCGAAGCTGGGCAGAAGGACACCGCTGTTAGCATGTGGAGAGTCGCGCGACGTGCAAAGTGAATCTTTTCCCGGGTGACTTCCAGCCTACCTTGGTTGATGGGATAGAGAAGAATCGGCTAGGACGGTATTCTCTGCTATCTGAACCCCAGAACGGGTTGCGAATGTTGATCGCATGAGCGTCAACAACGCAGGTCATCTGCATTGAAAGCCAGTCAGCAAGGCACTCAAATCCGATGAGCATGGATAAAAAGCTTTGGCTCACGTCTTTGGGGATTCGATATCCACCCAGCACTTTTTCTCGTGGGGGTTTCTCCGGGAATGAAAATGATAGTACTGGTTGGAGCCTCAGAGACTCGAGCAGACAGTAATGAAGCAAAGTGTCCTTCTTTCCAAGATATGTGTCGATGTCGCCGGCATGCTCAGAGAATTCCTTTCTCAGATCCTCGGTGACCGCCTTGTTGTCGGCGAGAAGGATGACACAGGATGTCATGACGTGGGTTGTAACATCCAGGTTTGCAAACAGAGATTCGGCCAAGGTTTGGAGCACTTCCTCGCGATCCACCTTGCCGGCCTCTGCGGCTTGAAATAACTCCACGACCTGATCATTGATACCAGCTTCAATACGACGCTTGAATGCAGAGACGTTGAACTCCTCCCACTGATCGATATACGTCTTAGTTAGTTTCCAAGAGTCTGTTTTCAGCCATTTAGTCAATTTCGACCTGTTGATCCCCCCGTCGATGACACTGGCGAAGGCCTTGGTGAAAAGCTGGCCCAGATCCCACAGTCTATCCATCTCTTGTTGGTTCAGGTTCGAATAGAACATGTTCGCAATCTCGTAATAGGGATACCTTGTTAGTGCCTGAGCAGCGTTGACAACGAATCTGTCGTTGCCCTTCTTCTCCAACCTATCATCGAGGCTGTATTGTGCGATGTTCTGGAAGTAAGTCTTGGCGTGTTCATTCAAAGTTCCGACCATGTTGAGTGAAACCTTGTGCGAGAAGTGACGGTCAAGCTCCTTGCGGAGATTAATCCAGCGTTGCCCATTGATGAGTCCTGCACCCTGGCCCATGATTTGACTGAGAAGCCATCCAGTGTTGGCAGCAGAAGCTTTGGCGTGGTCTGAAGCATTGGTGTAAAGGGCCTGGACGTCTTTCGGCTCTGTAATCACACTCATTGGCACAGCCACGTCAGCACGCCCAAACTCGAGATGCGGGTTACGATATCGGAACTCACACTTCTGGATTGGGGCCAACCCATATTCTGTAAATGGATCCATACTTCGCCTGCCATTCATAAGATCTCTCCCTCGCGGAGAGGAACTTTTCTGTCATCTGCCCATCCCAAAAAGTGAACGGAGGACCTTTGATATTGGTACCATCGTCTATGCTAGGGATATGATATACGCGAGACAGAATAGCCTAGTCGGTCATTAACCAATAATGTTCATATTCAAAAGGCAGCAGGAATATTCTCTCACATTGCACACCAAGTCCAGAATCCTGCGAGCAGCCTGTGTCTTGAGTGTTAAGACTGCCACGGCCGCAGCTATAGCAAGTGCAACAGCGATAAGCTGCATGTTGAAGTAAAGTAGCCCAGTATGGAACATATTTCTGAATGAGGATACAATCAACAAGCCCCAAACCCGATTTCTCCTCAGCTGGGGGAGGCTAAACGCTGGCCTTCGGCCACTTCGAATTTGCGAACACAATATAATACACCATCGAGCACAAAGTCGGGGTGACCGCGCAATCATTCTCCAGTATTCTACCACAGCAAGTATCGTATGATACTAAGTTTCCAATGGAGGTTCCAAGACCTTGCTCCACCACACCAACATTTCGTGGGCGGCGTGGTGTGCAGGGATTCTCGCGGATATCCGCCGTCAATATTCACCGTGGAAGCATCTTGTGGGTCATCCACGGAGCGAACCATGCGGCATGTGGGTTTCTGTTCCTGCATAGAGACCACGTGCCAAGACGTGTGGGCGTCCCGGAGTGCTCGCAATCTGGTGCCGCAAGATCAGCTCGGTGATATCGATTCAGTTGCCAAGTCGCCGTGACGGAGAGAGCCATGTTTGACGTTGAATGACCATAGCTCATGAAAAGGTGCGAGTGCTGCTATAGGCGAGGCGATCACAGGTGAAGAGTTGAGAATCTCATACTTGATACACAGTTGAGAGAGCTTTGAATTTACCTTGGCTTACACCTTTGTCAGAATTCCATTTCATTTATCCATCAATTTGTCACTTTCGATCAACTGCAACCGTTCCTTTCCGCCCGCACTTAAACCAATACATCTGAAATCGGGATTATGAAGTGTCTAGTTGAATTATTCCGGCAGCATGTCGAAATTAACCCTAATGCCATCGCTTTGGAGGACAGTACCGAACAAGGCTTCTCTCAACAACTGACTTACCAAGAACTTGACACATCATCCGACAACCTGAGCATTGAATTGGGAAAAAATGGTGTCATTGCCGGGCAAGTCATCCCCATACTTTCAGGGCGATGTACTGGCTCAATAATAGCCATTCTCGCCGTCTTGAAGCTGCGGGCTTGTTATGTGCCCATGGACGTCGACACATGGGGTGCAGACAGAATTGAAAGCACCCTCGACCGGGTGGAACCAGCCTTGATTATAACGACCAAGCCCGATGTGCTGTTAGCCACTTCAGAACAGTATCAAGTACTGCATGTTCGGCCCGATGGGGGATACTTCGAATTTCTGGCACGCCAAGACGATCCATCCACCACCGTGACACAGAATGTTGCTCTGCAAAGCCAATTGGGCTCCATCGAGGAGGACTGGGCTTATCTCATCTTCACGAGTGGAAGTACAGGGAAACCGAAGGGGGTCATAGTCAAGCAAAAGTCGATATCAACGCTCGTGACACAACAGGACCCTGACCTGCCTTTCAATTTGAGCGCTGGAGCCGAGGACAGAGTGCTTCTGATATTTTCATTTGCATTTGACGGTCAGTCTCTGCCCTAGCAACACAACATTAAATGGAGAACTGACTAACTGAAATAATTTTCAAAGCCTGCGCATACGTTATTTTGTCTACGCTTTGCAACGGTGCGACGCTTGTTCTTTCCAGCCCTGTGACGTTGGCGGAGGTCGCGAACACTTGCTCGATATGGATCACCACACCCAGTATCCTCTCAGCCATGGACCCGACGAGGGGCTATAAAAATGTGAAATGGATCATAATGGGCGGTGAATCGCCAACGCAATCACTGATCAAGAACTGGAGCGTCCCAAATCGAAGGCTCATCAACGCCTACGGTCCCACCGAGGCCACTTGCGTCGTATCCATGGCTGAGCTGCGTCCCGACGAGCCGATCACGATGGGGTGGCCCATTCCTTACTGCAAGGTGCTGCTTGTGGATGCAGACGACAACGAAGCCGATGAGGGCGAGCTCCTCCTCGGCGGCCCAGGCATCGCGGTTGGTTACATGGGAGACGAGGAGCTGACGCGCAAGATGTTCATTCAACGGGGACCAAGCGGAGAGATCTTCTACCGGACGAAAGACTACGCCAAGCGGACTGCGGACGGGTACGTCTTCTGTGGCCGGAAGGACGGTATCGTCAAGAACCGTGGCTTCATGGTGAACCTGGAGAGCGAGGTCGAGCCAGCCATGATGGCTTCGGATGGGGACGAGCCTTCCCTGAAGGTGCAGCAGTGCGCGGCGCTCAAGTCGCCTGAGGGCTCACTGGTCGGTTTCGTATGCCCGGCGGCGGCAGCGGAGGGCCTTCGCGAGCGTATGCTGGAGCACTACTCAGCGTTCCTGGTTCCAGATGCAATTCACGGAGTGGATTCATTTGCACTGACTCCCAACGGGAAAATCGACCGAAAGGCGCTGCTGCTCTTGCACGAGAAGACACAGTTGCCGCAGTTCCTGAACGCCGACATTTTCCTGCAGCATGTGCGGGATCAGGGAAAGTCTATCACTCCGCTCGAGGCCGTGAGACATGCTATTTGTACGGTTTTGAGGGTCGTACAGGCACGCGTTGGAGATGACGCCTCATTCCGTGCTTTGGGTGGACACTCGCTTGCTGCAGTGACGTTGGTGTCCACGCTCAGGAGACTCGGGTTTCGCACTGATGTTGCTCCTATTTATTCGAGAGACACAGTCGCTGGTATCGCTTCCGCGTTAGAGAGGACGGAGGTCAACCAAGCAGAGACAGGTTCCTTGGAGGCTACCGAGACTGATCGGACAGCTTTCCGAGAGGCTCTAGCGATACCCCAGGGCGAGCTGGATGATGTCCAAGTCTTCCCGGCGACCGACATGCAGACTCGCATGATCAGAGGGACAGTCGCGAACCCGTCTATGAATTTCCTGAAATTTGGCATGACGTTCGATCATCCAAAAGCGGATCACGCAGTATTCCTCCACGCCCTGCGCCAAGCGTGGAGTGCGCTGGTCAAGAAACACTCAATCTTGCGCACATCATTCCGCCTTGACAGCTTTTCGGAACCAGTCCAAGTTTTGAATGTGGCTCATGAAATTCAGTGGGAGGAAGAGGCAGTCTGTTCCGAGGCTGAATGGAAGACTCGGAAAGACATCACAGCCCGTTTCGATTTCGAGGAACTCAAGTCATTCGACGAGCGAGACGTTCACGCGCTGTCCAGATTCCAGGTAGTCAGTCTCCCCGGCACCAAATCACGCGTGGTCTGGTCAGTCCACCACGCGCTGATCGACGGCTGGTCTGCGAGCTTCGTGCTCCATGACCTCTGGGAACTCCTGCACGGGATCCAGGGGGCTCAGACTCCATGTCCACAATTCTCTGACACATCATGGTGTTTGCGCAATTTAATCAAGCGAGACTCAGACCTAGCAAAGACGTTCTGGAAGGACTTGCTCCAGAGCCAGAGCCAGAACATCCCTCGCCTTCGTATTCCTCCGTCCTCGACCGAGGAACTGAAGCCGCGACCGCAGGCGGAAATTCATCGCAGAATGTCTGTCCGCATGAGCCAACTGATCAATGCTGCGAAAGAGCGGGGAGTAACCACGGCCTCTCTGGTGTACAGTGCATGGGTGATTCTGCTCTCCAGATATTGCGACTCCAAAGCAGTCGTCCTGGGCGCGGTTCTCTCCGGTCGCAGCCTGCCGCTGGACGGGGTCGAGAAGATTATCGGGCCGATGGTCAACACGCTGCCAATGCCAGCAGCGGTGGATCCAGAAACAGCCGTGACGGATTTCCTGCAGCAGACCTTCCAGACGCTCTGCCGCGTTCTCGACTTTCAGTGGACGCCCAACTCGCTCATCCAGGACGCCACCGGGTTCCGGGGCACCGAGTATTACGACACGCTCTTGGCTATTCAGTATGACTTCCCGGAAACTGAATGGCCTGACCACGGGCCGCGGCTGTGTTCGCCTGCCTACGATGTCTCGTATGTTGAGACCACCGAGATGCCACTGACTGTTATGCTTGATGTGGTTGATGGGCAACTGGACGCGAGATTCATGTACCAACAATCACACTTCAGCGAAAGCATTGTCGATGGCATGATGCATCACTTCGAAAATATTTTGGTTGCTTTCCTTGATGCTTGTCTCGAGGATCCGAGGCAATCCAGGTTTACTGTTGGAGATATCTCCGACCTCATGCTGTCTCACGAGGAGCTACTCGAGCGCCTTAATTGCACTGGTCCTGAGCTTGAAGATCCTTATCAAGGCCCGGAGACTCTACAGCTGGCGCTTGAGGACTCGCTCAGGACGCATCGAGACCTTGTTGCCGTTGAAGGCCTCAACAAGAGCCTGACATATGGCGAGCTGAACAACGAGACAGCCCACATCTCCAAGATACTAGAGCAGCATGGAGCCAAACCGGGAGAAATTGTCTGTGTTGTTGCCGACGGCTCTGTCGAGTGGCTCTTGGCGATCATGGCCGTTGTGAGGACTGGCGCTGCATATTGTCCGATTGACCACAAGCTTCCTTGGGAGCGGCAAAAATACATGATATCTGCTTGCTCGCCACCGGTTGTGCTCTTCCCTAATACAGCATCCAGGATAGAATCGCCTGGGTTTGAGAATGTGTCTGCATTGCTCGATGTGGAGAAGATACTCTCGGGTGATGGCGGTGACTGCCGTCCAATGGACCACACTGAAAGATCAGCGGTATTTTCAGCACGAGAAGATGCGATTGCAGTGGTCATATTCACGAGCGGAAGCACGGGGTTCCCCAAGGCTGTCCAACTCCAACACAGAGGGATACTCTCCCTATTGAGTCACGCCCCGGCGAGACTTTACTCCAAGCCTGGCCAACGCAACGCCCAGCTTCTGTCCCTTGGCTTCGACTGCTGCGTGAAGGAAGTCTTCTCCAGCCTGCTCTACGGAGCAACACTAGTGCTGAAAGATGCTTCAGATCCCCTTGCACACTTATCCAAGGTCGATGCTACGGTGGCCACCCCGTCCCTGATTGCTAGCCTCGATCCCGTCCAGTATCCCGACCTGAAAATAATCACACTCGTCGGTGAAGCACTCCCGTCTGCTTTGGTCCAGAAATGGTTACCCGGGAGGATGCTTCAGAATGGGTATGCCCCAGCTGAGTGCACGCTCATTGCGACTGCCCACCCCTTGCAGCCTGACACACCAATTTCCATCGGCAAGCCAGTCCCACGGATGAACTTTTACTTGCTCGACTCCACTGGCCGTCCGGTACCTGCTGGCGTTACTGGGGAGATTTACATCTCGGGCATCCAAGTTACACCAGGCTACCTCAACAATGACCAAGAGACCATAGCGCGCTTTCTGCCAGATCCCTTCCGCGATGGCTGGAATATGTTCCGCACTGGGGACATGGGCCGATGGCTTGAGTCTGGCGATATCGAGTACATCGGCCGCAATGACAATCAAGTCAAGGTGAGGGGCTTCAGGCTCGACCTTGGTGATGTGGAGTCTTCCATCCTACGCGTCGCTCCAGACATCACCAATGTTGCCGTGGTGGTGACTGGAGGCAACCTGAGAGCTTTCGTGACGCCCGAGAGCGTGGCTACCGAGCCGCTTCTGCAGCTTATTCGGCGCCATCTGCCAGAGTACAGCACTCCAAATGTCATCACCGCTCTGGAGGAGCTGCCAGTTTCACGCAACGGCAAGGTCGACAGGGCCCAATTGTCTGAGATGAGGTTGGAGCGCGATTCTGGGGTGCAGCCACTAGAGTCTCGGACCGAACGAGACGTTGCAGGCGTTTGGGCTGAGCTTCTTGGAAGGAACGTAGAAGAGAGCCCCATCGGCGCATCAGACGGATTCTTCGAAATCGGAGGTCACTCTCTGCTCCAGATACGTCTAGCACAGAGACTCTCCAAGCTTTGGGGGACTAAAGTACCACTCAGAATAGTCATACGCCATCAAGTCTTGCGAGACTTGTGTCGTGCCCTGGATGAGCATTTGGGACGACAGCAACACAGCGTAAAGTTGGGCAGCGACTCACCCGCAGTGGAGCATGGAAGTTACGCGAAGCGCTTTGTTGACACTGAGAGGCGCCCGAGGTCTGGAAGACACCCGGCTTCATATTTGGAGCAGGAAATGGTCCTCAATCAACTGCTGTCTGAAGGGTCGCCGATATGGAACATCGTGTACTCGTGCAACGTATACGGGCCATTGGACAAGGAACGCCTCGCCACTGCGTACCAACGGACATTGGAAAAACATGAAATTCTGCGCTCTCGATTCCATATCGAGGATGACGGCACTGTGACCCGCTCGATCCGACCTGCTCGAGAATGGAAGGTGGATGACCGCACATGCAAGCAACAGGAGCTCGACGAGTTCATCTCCAAAATGGTTCAACGACCAATGGACCCTTTCAGCGAACCGCTGTTTCAACTTCACACGGCGAGCATAACACCATGGAAGACAACCATCATAGTGGTTATTTCTCACATCATTGGTGACGGGCCAACCCTACACTTCGCCCTGAATGAGATTTCAAGGGAGTATAATGGCATTGCCGTCACGGATGGCCCAGATGCATTCCATTCCACAGCCTCCCCGCCAAAGTCTTCCCTGAACTACCTCGACTGGACTTCATGGGCCAGCGATGCTCTACAACAGCCTCCCAGTAATGACACAGTCTCATTCTGGAACAAACACCTCTCCACTCCAGAAGCATGTCAGCCCCTCGGGCAAACACCACAGCCTCACAGCTACCGCGGCCAAACACGCACGTGGGTCGTGCGGCCGGAACACCACAGACGCCTCGCCGCGCTGAGCCTCAGCCATGGCATAACCATGCACCAGTTAGCACTGGGCGCGACGTTCCTCGCACTCCAGAGCGTCCAGCCACGACCCACCCGCGGGCCAGTGACGGTGGCGCTCGGGGCCCCCATGACGATGCGCACCGAGGTCGGCACCGAAGATATGCTGGGGATGTTCCTCGACCGGCTTGTCGTGCCCCTGACGTGGGACTTTGGTCAGTCTTCCCACGGCGGAGATACCACACCAACCGAGCTGGGCTCGCTCGATGCATTCTTTGAGATGGTTGGTGACCGCAGTAGAGCTGCCCTGTCTCACTTTATCCCGCACCGTGTGCTCCGCGATATCCTGCGAGGGTTTTCAACACAAGACCTTCTCATGGCTAACAGAGCCGAGCCAAGCCTAACGTGGCCTTTGTTCCAGGTCATGGTGTCGTTCCACACTGCAGGTGAGACGGAGGGTGCCCGGCTGAGGCTGGATGGTCTGGAGACGGTGGAGCGCGAGGATGCGCGGCCGCAGTGTGCCAAGTTCCCCGTCATGGTTGAGTTCACAGACAAAGGAGACCGGGGGCTTCAGGTCGAGTTGGAGTGTGCGGACGGCCTATTGGAAGGGGAGAGGGCGGATAAGCTCGAGAAGACCCTGGCGTTGGTTCTGGAACTGCTCGGCGGAGGAATGGGCATCGATGGCATCATGCGAGTCATCACCGATGGCACTATCAGGCCAGGCGACAGACTACCTACGCCTCAGTCGGAGAGAGATTCTATGGACTACAAACAAGAACTGAAGAAGGGTCTGGACAGCAGGAATGATGACGGCAGGGCCTTGGTTATTAGGGAGGCCATTTCAGAGTGCCTCGGCCGCCCCTTGGAGAACTTCAACGGGGCCGAGGCATTCTGGGAGGCGGGTGCGAATAGCATGGACGCATTGGTCCTGCAGAAGTTGTGCGAGAAGAAGGGCGTGGACGTGGACCTGAGGGCGATGTTTGAGACACCAGACATGACGGCGTGGTAGACACTTTGTGTAAATAGAATTTTTCAATCTCAGATACATGTCAGTTTTTATTTCGTTGCAGTTGCTTATGTGGATGGCGGCGCGAGTCCGGAAGACAAACCGTTCTGTATTCATTCTGCAGATTATAATCACTGACCACTTGGATAACTGAACACTACTCAAAAGAACGGAGCCCATCCCTTTCATTTAGTGTTCATTAGAGAAGACACATGAATTTTTATTGAGGGTTATTATGATCTAGTTACATATTTAAAAAAAGAAATCCGCAAGACCCAATTGTATGAAACCGTAGTTTGCTGTGCATTTTGCTTGCTGTTCTATCAAGTAAACAGAAATACAGCGATGGTGATCTAAGCGGTAGCATCCGGATACCATCTCCATTTCATTGGCGCTTCGACGTCCTCAAATGGGACGTAGGAGAGAATCTGGCCGTTGCGGACCATGGGGTGCGCGAATGACTTTATCAGCGTGTCCGAACTGATCCAGCGCTTCGCGAACCGATCGATGAACCAAGCCGTCCACGAGTCCCAGGTCAGCTGGCGCATGCTCATGTAGCCAAAGTCATAAATGCGCTTGATTTCCTTGGCGCGGAACCGTTGGTATCGAGCAAAGGCTTGCTCGAGCGATGCAGAATCCGGGCTCGCGTCGGCGGAAACGACTTTCTGGATCTCGCTGGCGAGCAAGGCGGTTGAGTGCAGACCGCAGTTGACACCGATTCCATTCACGCTTGAGCTTGTCACGGCCGCGTCACCAGTGAGGACGACACGTTGCGTGTGCCATCGTGCCGCGAAACCTTCTTGCTGGCTCACCAATCGAGCCGAGGTTTTGTTTATATCAGGCCAGATGTCGCCGATTGTGACACCAGGGGCTCCCGACATGTCGAAAAAAGACTCGGCGAACTCTTCCATCTCCTGCCTCGTATAGTCGACGCGCGTCGACAGTGGCTTGGGTAGCTTCTTGTACAAGATGAGACGGACCATCTCGACGTCGGTCCCCAGCTGGATACCCATGCCCGTGTCTCTGGTCTCATAGAAAATGGCATCTTTAATCCCATGACGGTTTGGACCTTCGCCGTAGATACTGTAGAAGTGAGAAATCGTTGGGATTTCGGCTATGTCAGAAGATGGCGAAACATCCGACTTCTCTGTCAGTTCTCGGATATAGGTCCTGGTCATGCTATGGGTTCCATCAGCCCCAACGACAATTGACCCTGTCTCGACTGAACCATCTGCTAGACGGACGTGGACATTGTTATCCGTGGCTTCGATCTTGACCACCTTGGCTCCTGTCCTGATAACCTTGTCGCGGTTCGATATACTCTGCCAGAGTACTTCGATCAGTTCGCTCCGCTGAAGTGGCAACATGGGGTAGCCGTGACTGTAGTCACGTCAGCTGATAGTACCCGACGGGATTGAAAATGATCAAACCCCACCCCTCTTCTAATTTCTCCCATATATCGTAATCGCTGAGGACGGTACCGTCTTTCAGCCTATCGCATTTAGAAACCAGCTTGTACGAGCGTCGCTTAGCTTCCTCGTAAAGGCCAAGTTGATGCAGGAGGCGTGCGGTATGTGGCCAAAGCATTAAATGATTGCCTCGTTCGCGAAATGTAGGCGGACCCCGTTCAAGAATGACGAATTCTATGTTTGCTGCGTGAAGAGCTCTGGCCATATATAGTCCAGTTGGCCCTGCGCCAATGATGATGACGCGGAATTGTGAGTTCTGCATCTTGTTCGGAACGACGAAGCTGATTCAAAGGGAACGCTTCCACAAACTTTAGCTGAAGTCTGGAACTTAAAGAGACACAGACAGCGAGGAATACCTGGGGAAGGCCCTGGCATACACTCTTGGCTGTACCCAACAGAAACAATGCGTTGGGAGTGCCATGTAGGGTAGAACGAAGAGCTCAGGGAAAGGCACTGGCTCACATCTGGGTACGTACCGATGGACCACAGCTGAAAATAATCCTTCAGAACGTCTGGAACCACGGTTGGTATCGCTGACCAACCGACCCTGAAATTACTTCCACCGAGGGATTTGACCAAATATTGAATGGTGGACTTTGGGAGGAATGGCCCAGAACTCAGTAGAACTTTTATAGCCAACAGGAACGGCAACGTCCAATGAGAGGCCTTGCACACGAACGCAACCAACACACCATCTAGCTCCTTAGCGACGAGGGGATGGGTGACTACATGCTGTTGTCTAACCTTTCCGGGTGTTCTAGCGTACGGACGAGTGTGAGTAGAATAGTGTAAGGAGGAGGAGTCCAGCTATCTCCGCTTACAACCGAGTATTCACTGGTCTTGGCTGAATATAAAGGGTCTAGAGTATCCCTTCCAATACTATACAAGTCCAAGCCGCATAGCCCTGAACAACTCTACCCAGTTGAGGCAGCATCGTTCTCTTCCTATCAGCCTTTGTACACAACCTCTTAACTAATACAGACACAGCGACAGATTACTGCTAGCTTATTAGACCGGTCAGCCAAAAGACTACGATTTCCAAGGTGACACTTGGAAATCTCTAGAAGTCCATAAACTCCGTAACATCTCAAATACAATCTTACTACTCGTCATAAAGCTTCTTATTAGAGGGTTTAGCAGCCTCATAGGTACAGAGCTTGTCTACTAATTACTATTAAATCCTAATATTGAACAGAAATTCATTCTGCACCAGATACTAAGCTTCAGCGCGAAAATAGATAGTATGCATCCACCTTCAAACAATCATGAATCTCCCACCCAGCAACATCGAAAACTGCCACATTCCCCTGACCATTCCTTTTGCCCGCACCCTGCAAACACTCTCCTGGGATGGCAGCGCGTCATTCTTGATGCCGGAATCCTTCGTCTCTTCCACGACCCAAGATGTGCTCATGCTTCTGACTGTCGGCCTAGGTATAGATTCAAGCATCATCGAAGAAAGAGTAAGAACCATTGGACTCTCTCCCCAATCATTACCAATATCAAATACAGACTTCCTGGCTCTAGCTTCCCTGCCTCTTTCAGTTCCCGGATCGACATTCAACATAAACGAGGCCAAGGACTCTGGTCTAGCGATCAAATAGCCCCTTATATTCTCTGTTTCGACACTGTCGAAGTCGGTAGGAGTTTGGCTGCTGATTAATGACAACATAGCTCCCAAGAACATCAAGTGAGCATGACTGTTGGACGGGAATACTAGATCGGCGTCGGGATTATCGGCTTCAACAACCTTCGATCGCGAAGGATCTGTGACTCGCTCCTCTGATAGTCCTTGTTTGTGGCTTCCTGAAGAACCATTCACTGGCAGCGTCAGATGGTCGTTTTTCGTGTTACTAAAGCCTTGCTGCACCTTAGTCGTCTCAGCTTCCTGGGTACCTTCCCAGGTGTTCATTGCCTGGTTTTGTTCGGCGAGCGACCATGCCCAGAGACCGCCATCATTCATAACCCTGTCGATAACCCATAACTGGAAAAATCCAAGTTGATAATCCGGTTCCAGAGCGAACATGCCCTTCCTGTTTTCAAGTGTCAAGCCAGGAGGGAATTGATCGACTGACTCAATGACTGACTCGATATTTGAGGACCGATTCCAATTCCAGTTTGATGTCGAGTTCCAGATGGAGTTGGCAAGCTCTTTCTCACCCAAGCATACAATGGCGTGAATGATCTCAAAGAGCAAGTGGGTGGCGGCAAGTCGCAGAGTCTTTTGAGACGACTGTGAGCTTTGGCAACGAATCCGTTTCCACGACTCCGCGTATTTCTTTTGAAGTCGATCTAGAGTCACAAAGTAATCTCGCTTCCAGAGGGTTCCAGGAAATGAAAGTCCTTCTTTAGAAAGACGAAAGCTCGCTGCAGGGCTCTTCATGGCCATGTGGCCATGGGGTTCCCACCCGGTCCATTGAGTCAGGCGGAGATCATATAGGCAATTATGAGCCCAAGAGAAGTCTGCACCATCCGCAGAAGTGAACGCTGAACTCATTTAGCATATCGCGTTGGAGGCCAGATAGTACATCGCTCTAGAAAGAGAAAAGAAGAGAAAAAGGGGCAAGGCTCACAGATAGTTTTGCGCGAAACGCTTGGATAAACCTCAGGAACCAGGAGCGACAAATCCCCATTGATAATGGAGAGAACCAAAATGCATGGTGCTAGGCACTCCTCAGATTGTTCGACCTTAATGGTGTTAAGACGGAGTTCATAATCACACATGTTGGCAACTATAGCGAGCTTGTCCGCGACTCGCGCCAGCTGGCGAAGCTTCAAATATGTTAGAGCCACCGCTGCGTTGCAGGTACGTCGCGGCTTATTCTTTGTACGAAACATGTCCATGGGATCCTGTCTCTCTTCAGGATGGAAGAATTGCAGCCGTTTGAGAGTCTCCCGGTTGCTGGCTTCAGTGCCTGGAAGCCTCGACAACCGTCGCCAAACCAAGGAGGTGCATATGCCCAGGCAGTCCCGAATGACACCAAGCTTGACTGCTACCTCGCTTTGTGACAGCTCGTGACAGACCAGCTGCCAGCCGTGAATTTTCAGGTTCTCGATGCGAGGGAAGAGGAGAAGCATACTTCTGCTTCCAGCGAAGGCTTCTTGAAGGATCCAAGCACGAGTGTTCCATTTGTCATTGGCGATTTGCGATATGGCTTCGTACATATCAATGAGGTCTGCTGGCCGGCAGCCGTTTAACGCTCGTTTTCCACGATGCTCGCGGACGTGGGTTGACTGGGATTCGTAGGCAAGGAGAATCACATTGAGATGTTTTTGTTGAAGACGAGCGTGGCACAAGCCAATAGAAGTATGAGCGCGGACGTATACGAGATCCATGGCCTGTATGGCAAGCTCCTTCTTGTCGGGTCGGTCTTGCTCGATGCATTCCTATCAAGGGGAAGAAATATTCAGTTGTTGGGTCGCGAATATTGATAACCTGAGGTACTGACCTGGTCGATCCAGATCATCCTGAACCCATTCTCTCGAGCGAATGCCACCGCTCGATCGATGGTAGAGTTGGCAGCACGCATCTCCCTGAGCGTTCCGTCTTCCTCCACGACTTTGTAACGTTCCCCTTCGTCCTGACTCTCTTCCCCTGACCAGCAGTAGGAGATTGCGACGAAATCCTCGCAGAGGCACGCCTCCTTCGCGCCTTCGGGGTGGACTCTGCGAATGCGGAACCGAGTCACCTTTCCTTTGTTCGGGAAGAGCGGTATATGCTGACAAAATTTACATGTGTGTTCGAAGACGTGAACGCAGGGATCTTTGTATTTGCGCCATTCGGAATCGCGGTTCGGTATTTTTCTTTCCTTTTTCCAAGTGTGGTCGGCGCAAACGTGCCCTGAGGGTATGGGAACCCTGTTCTCGCACGGTAAACATCGTCCTTTCACAGAGTCGGGAGTGAACACGCTTTTCGAAGTTTCGGCCTTGGCTACAGTTTGCGTTGGATGGATACAATCGTCATCGTTGTCAAACGTCAAGAATCGGAGGCTTTCTGCCCATCGGGCTGCGTGAGCTCGAGTTTCCAGGTTCTGGTTTGCCAAGATTTTCTCGACTTTCTGCGATAGGCGGAACTTCGTTGACTGTGATGATCCCTGGCCCCGACCATCGGTCTCAAGCTCGACTGTGTCGTCAAACATTTTCACCTCTAACGCAAGCTGAAAACCTGCAATTCTGATGAAAAAATTGAGTGGAAGGTACCTTAAAGAAAGGGCTATATCTGAGCCTGGTCATGGAGGTGTGACTGAATTACGCATGCTCTCAGGGAGCCTTGTGGAATCGTACCAGCTCTCATGCAAGGTCAGGGGCAAACATTACCTATGTACCCTACCTGCCTAGCTTGCAGACACAATTCTGCCTCGGGTGATGAGAGAAACGCAGGGCTTACGTTCTCAATTGAGGCAACCTACTGCACAAAAACGTGTGTCCGCTACTGAGAAAACCGTCATCTTGCCATAATTCTGCCTTTTGGGGCGACAAAAATGCAGAATCTCGCCATACAGAAGTTGTTCAGCCCACGCTACGAATGCATAGGGACAATGAAACATCACTTGGTTCCTATGAATCTGCCTCGCCAATGATCTGCAATTAATTAGCTATTTGCACCTGGGCATGTGCCATTCAACAACCAATCGATAGTAGACTAATGAATTACACTACTGATGTGGGGCAACACAGCCAAGCCTCAAGTGCTGAGAAGATGGGGCTTGACAAACAGTGCAGTACTCACCGAAAATGTCTCAAGTGTCTCGCCTGCACTAGTTACAGCAGGCTGTGTGGTCAGCATTGCGTATGTCGTCACCGCGACTGGAGTCTGCCTTGCATCAACATCCGATCCGAATTACACCAAGCACGTGAGAGCAGAAATGGGGGCGGATGAAGGCAAAACAATAAGGTCAATAAAAGGCTCTGCCACTCCATTTGCTCCTTTCCGAATGCATTCCCTACCCGGATGACAGGGCCGCCGCTGTTTCCTTCTTTGCTTTTTCCATGCGGACCACCAACGCGCTGAACTTCCACCATCTACCACTATAGGGGCGAAGCATGGCTTCACGAGGCTTTAACGCCAATCCCAATGGCTTCCCAACACTAGTCCGGGCTCCAGTGCCTGAACAGCGAGTAAAGCGGCGAGTGTCGCCCGTCGACACTATCTCCGACACTAGCTCATATATTGACGGAGATAACTCAGACAGCGAGCACCAAGATGGTACGGGAGACGGCAATGAGCCATTTGAACCAGGCATGACATCTGAGACCAAAGATCTGTATCGGGAGAGCAATCGAGAACCTTGGCAAGAGTGGTCACCAGATGACATAGGTATCAACTCTAAGTCCACGCCAGAGTCAACTAAATTCGCCCTCATTGTCAGAAGAGAGAAACAGATCGGCGACACAGGAGAACCGGTGCTGGTGCTCCACTCAGTCACGATACAGAGTCCAATAATCAAGGCTCAGTTAGGTCCGGTGTTCACGGGCTATCGAGGAATCAACACCAACCTGAGCAAATTGGTGTTCAACGCGCCTTTTCGGGAATTCTTTTATCGATGGGCCGAATTCATAAGAGCCAAGCCTAAGGAGACTGACGAGAACAAGATCGATATCGAGCACTACAATCTTCTTTTTGACATTATTGGTGCAGAGATCAAGCCACAAATCGAACAGACAGGCGACCTGTTGACCAACAACGTCATCTCGTTTGACTATGTCTGGGCTCTTTTTGAACCAGGCACCGAGATTTATTCCTACATCAACGGACACGACCGTCTTTTCTTACTCGGCGGGGGATCCTACATAGAGATTCCTGGAGGTGGGAAACTGTTCAAGCTCTCTTGCCGCTTCATTGACACCGACGGTGAGGTTTTTGGTTACAAAACGATGTCCCTGAGTATAGTAGAGTTCGAGAACTTGAAGCCAGTCTCAGAGCTCAACGTTGTCCCCAGCAACATAAAATCTGGAATTGACGACATACGCTGTCGTCTGAATGAACGTGGATGCAAGTTTGAGACTCTAAAGGGATCGCATCACAAGGCCTACTCTGGTCCATACGACACGAGACGCCCACCATATGGTTCTCCATACACGGAGTATGTAAGTATCAGCCGATGTCTTATGGAGTCCTTCGAGATGTCACTAACGTCTTATCATTGATGAGATCGAGGATGGGAGAATTATGATTGACTGTCGTTCTTTCACAAGATACAATGGAGGGCCGGTAGAACAACTAGAGCCTCTTAGTCATCCGTCGAACAGTGCGCACTTAGACATGTTCAGTCTGATCCCTGGATTAGAAGAAGAAGACGATTTCATCAATGTGGGTGTACCGGAGCCAATTCAGATGATGCAGCACATGGCCCGGCAAATGAGACGCAAGTTTGCAGCAACCTCCTCCAATATGAACTGTTAGTCTCCATAACACTTCGAGATCTTTTTTGGAACGCCCTGTAACCTTTTACTAACTGAGAAATCTCTCTCTACTCAGCAAGTACAACACTATCTGCCGAGCATTATGCTCTTTGCACTCCGTTTGTGAAGGGCTTCTGCCTCAAAGAAAAAGAGTGGGGTAGGTATAGCTACAAATCTTGCCAAGGAAAGACTGCTGAAAATTATGTGTAGGTACCTTTGACGTCAACCTGGTGAAGGATATCGAATGGGACAAAGAAACATTCGACCGTCTTGTTCTGCCCCATGACTACAAGGAAATCATCTGGGCGTTCGTGGAAGCAAAGTTGTCTGGTCTAGACAATTTCGACGATGTTATTAGAGGCAAAGGTAATTACCACCCAAGTTGTTCATAATGCGTTGCCGTCTTGACTAAATCTGAAACCATTGACAGGGCGAGGTATCATCATGCTCCTTAGCGGTGAACCAGGTACGGGCAAGACACTCACGTCTGAGTCTGGTAAGCTTTGAAAAAGTTGACATCTGGATGCTTTAATAGCTAATTCTCTACTTCCTGTAAAGTGGCAGAAGAAATGAAGAAGCCTCTCTACGGCATGGGCGCAGGTGAACTCGGGGACACTGCAGATGCAGTAGAGAAAAGCCTTCAACGGGTTCTCGAACTATCGGCAAGATGGGGCGCGGTGTTACTCCTTGATGAGTGCGATGTCTTCCTTGAGAAACGAACCGCTTCAGATCTCAACAGGAACAAACTTGTCTCGGTCTTCCTGCGCCTGCTCGAATACTACCAAGGGGTGATGTTCCTCACTACGAACAGAGCCGCATCATTCGATCCCGCATTCGAGTCGCGGATTCATCTCGCCATCAACTACCCCGACTTGGACGCCACAAGCAGATCGCAGATTTGGAGGACATTCATCAAACCTGAAACAGAAATCAGCACCATCACCGCCGCCGAAGTGGAGGAACTGTCGATGATCAAGCTCAACGGCCGCCAAATCAAGAACGTTGTCAAGACTGCGAGACTTCTAGCGGCACGGGACAGAGCACCCCTCTCTCTAGAACACGTCCAGATAGTGCTGAGGGTGAAGAGAGGAGAACCTGCTGCATAATGGGAGACGTTTGGCTTTTAGGTCAAGGATACGCACAAGTCAGGAATGGGTTTTAGATCAAGGTCTCAATGAAGGTAGACTGTTCACATCATTTGATTTCCGTCCTGGTCTCCTTTTTAAGTTGTACTGATTTTAATTTTCTTACATATTTCAATATCACTTTGATTTTTATATCGAGTTAATGAAAATCATACACCTTCATAAAACTATAATATGACGATATGAGACTTATATATTGCTGGGAATAATTGATTATAATTCAGGATTCATCACATCGTCTCTTATTCTTTCAGGATACTCATTGCTGTTCCGGCTTAGTAGAGGAACTCAAAGAATACAAATAGTCTATAATCCAGGATTCATATTGTCATCGTGTATTTAGCTGCCGTCTCCATGTGGTCTTCATTTCGGTTTTGACAGCATCTGGTGAACGAAAGAGCGAGTGACTGGCTGGCTGACTCGAATGGGTTCTTGAGTGGATATCTTTCGGCTGCTGGTCTGGGGCAACCACGCCGAGGATATTCGCCGAGAGACGCCCGGGACCGAAAGCTCGGGAGGTGTAAATGGATCCAGGTTTGTTAGCTGAGCTCATCCACAGCTAGCATAGCATCATGTGGGTCGGTGAATATCAGCAATTCTCTAAGATGCCATCAGTCACAGGAAAGCCACCAAGTGAAGCAGCCATTATTTTTGACGTATCTTCGTATGTAAATAGATACACACAGCACCAGGAAAATGATGATACTCCTTAGGATAGATATCCACTTCTTAAAGATCCATGTACCCCTAACGTTGGCGTATCAGCTGTACATGTCCATCTAGATATCGACTTTCTGTACTATACCAAGCTCCAGAAAACACAATCATGGAAGCCGAACTAGACCAACTGCTCGCATCGGCCAAGCAAGCGGCAAAGGCCCTAGACGGCCCTCTTGCACCCTTCGTCGACGATGCCCTAAGGCTGTCCCAAAACCCGGACTCCCAATCCCAGTCTGGCGCCCTGCGGTCCAAGATCCTCGAAACAATCCAGACTCTCGGCAGAATACAGCAAATCATCACCCCGCCCCAGGTCCAATTCATGGACGCCATCTTCTCGGCGACAAACACACAGGTCCTCGTCTGCGCAGCAAAATACCGCTTCGCCGACATCCTGCACACAAAGGGGCCCCTGAGCCCAGCCGCCCTCGCGGCCGAGGCGGGCGTGGAGCCAGCCGCCTGCGCCCAGATCGTGCGGTACCTCGTCGAGATGGGCTTCTTCACCCTCGACGCCGCCACGGGCCTCCTCGCCAACAACCGCACCTCACAGCTCCTCCAGACGGACCACTGGACCACGTGGCACAACTGGGTCGGCCTGTACGCCTGCGAGCACTACGACATCCTCCCGCGGCTGCCCGCCGCCATCGCGGCCGGGGAGGCGCGCTCCGCCGCGCAGTTGTACTACGGCACCGACGAGCCCATCTACCAGGTCATGGAGCGCATGGGGACGACGGCCGCGTTCCACCGCGCCATCGGCGCGTTTAGTATCGCTGAGGCACCCGGGCTGCTGGCTGACTACCCCTGGGCTGAGGTCGAGGGGGAGGTCGTCACGGATGTTGGGGCCGGGGCCGGGGACTTTGTCTGGCATTACCTGCGGGCGTTCCCCGGCGCCAGGGCCGCTGCGTTTGAGCTGCCGCAGACGGCGGAGCTTATCCGGAAGCGGTTCGAGGAGGCTGATGATGCTACGAGGGCGAGGCTTGTGGAGATCCGCGGCGGGGATTTCTTCAAGGATGAGCTGCCGCGGTCGGCTGCTTATTTCCTCAAGTTTGTCTTTCACAACTGGGACGACGAGCATTGTGTTCAGATACTCCAGCGGATCAGGGAATCCATTGTGCTGAAACCCGGGATCAGCCGTGTTGTGGTCGGGGAGCATATCATTCTGGACGGGAAGCTGGGCAGCTTTGCGAGGTATGCTGATATCAGGATGCTCTCTCGGGTGAAGAACCGGGAGCGGACGTTGGAGGGGTACCGAAATATTGCCGAGAGGGGTGGGTTTAGAGTTCATGAAGTGATCTCGCCGCGGGGATGCCTCACTCAGGTGATAGATCTGCGTCCACTGTAGATGATAATCAGCTACGCAAGTGTTTATCATGGATTCAAAGTGTGGCCCCGTATCCAGTCAGTCTAAATTTTATTAGCATTCCAACGAGGCAAAGTGTTGCGACAGAATCTCGAATGAAAGTATCGAGAACCGAGAGAATTATTTGCGGTATCAAGCCCATGGCCCACCTTCCGCCCTCTCAAGACAGCTTTGTCTGCGAGTGATGATCCGCTCGGAAATCACGATGCTACGTGTACCGTCTACCTCTTGCCCGAACTGAAGCTTCAAAGGTGGGCGAGGCAGGATCTCTCCGATGAGAACGGGAACGTTGAAGGCAAAATAAATTGGTAGCTGCAGTAGATTGAATATGCGATTGCACCTTCTACGGCTCCCCAGCCCCTCCCCGATTTTGTTCGTCGGCGTCACCGTCTATTTCACAAACACCATCCCGCCCCTCGGTTTCATTATCGGGCACTCTCCGCTGGACTCGTCGCTGCTGAACCCCAGCCAATGGCAAACGCTCGAAACGCATGAGTGCCAACAGCGGACAGGTGCGTGATGCCCCTATATTTGTCCAAGAAATGAGATGCACATCGCCGAGACGGCTGGGCTCCCCGTAAGACGCATGCTAGGTGGTCAGAGCACCCTTTTAGGTAGAGACGATCTCCTCGCTCTCCTCGAGAACCTCCTCGACAATCTCCTCGATGACCTCCTCCTTCTCGCCGTCGATCGCCTCCGAGGCCATCTTCTGCTTGATGAGCTCCGCGCCGGGGTCGGCGGGCACACCAAGGTCCTCGCGCTCCTCGCGGACCTCGTCCTCGATCGACTCGCGGAAGTAGAACCAGTCCTCCAGCATCTGGCGCCGCCTCTCGACGACCTCCTGGTTGGCACCAGTGATGCGCTGGGCATCCTCCTCCTCAAAGACGCGCGAGTAGTCGCGGAGGTTCTTGCGGATCTGCTTCTGCTCCTCCTTGGTGAGCAGGGTAGCAGGCCGTGGGCGCCACGACCACTGCTTGAACTTGTCGATGGGTTCCTCGCGGAGGGTCTCTCCCCTGAAATCGTAGATATGGTAACCATTTTCCATCTGCGAGGAATTGGTCAGCGACTGGGAAGTGAATACAAGGCCGTTGAAACGTTCAATAAACTTACAGAATGCTTCCATGACGACGCCCAGGAGGCGACGTAACGTCCAGATGGGTCCCACTCGATATCTGTGACACCGTAGTGGTCACCAGTGTTCATGAGCTGGAGGTTGGCCGTCAGGTCCTTGTCGGACTCTGGCTTCTCGCCCTCGAAGTCAAGGTCGAAGAACTCGAGCTCCGCACTTTGTTGGCTGGCAACGCTGGCGACGACAACGAAACGGCCGCGGGGCGACCAGTAGATGGCGTTGCTGTTCTTCTTCTCCAGGGTCCGCAGGTGCTTGAAGTTGCCAACGGCATTACCCTTGACCTTCTCGGGGCAGAAAAAGGCCACGGAGGTCTTGGGGGCGACCGCAGTAGCTCCTGGTGCCTCGGGGGCTGTGATGATGACGAAGCGGTCACCCTTTGGCTCCCAAGCAAAGTTCACCACGGTCTCCTTGACAGTATCGACAACCTCGACTGGCACACCCTTCTCCTTGACACGGAAGATCTCGAGGGTGGTAGCCTGGGACTTCTTGGACTTGGAGTGCCTGTCGACCTTGACGCAGATGTAGGCCGACTCGGACTGCCAGTGGAGCTTGGCGTCGGAGACGCTGAACAGGTTCAAGGACCGAACAACCTGCTTGGAGGGAATGCTCATAAGACCGACCTTGGCCGGGCTGCTGCCAATCTCAGGAGTCCAGTAGCAGAAGAGCTGCTCGTATGTCTTGACACCTTCACGCTTGGGAGTGGTGGGAGCCCAGTCGAAGTCCTTAACACCCTCGATCTTGACTGTTGTCTTGTCCAAGAGACCCATGCTTGGCAGAGTGTAGACGGAGATGGACTGTCCTGGGATCAAGCGAGCGACGTACTTGTCGTCCGCAGACCACTTGAATGCAGGCCAGGGGAACTTGGGAGCCTTGCCGGCCTCCTCAGGGGTGTCAAGGTTGGCGAAGGAACGGAGTGGCTTGCCGGTGGCGATATCCCAGACGATGTAGTTCTTGCCGTCGTCGTCGCGCGTCAGCTGCGGGTGGCCGTCGTCGCCGATAGCGATGGGCCGTGCGGACCAGGTGACAATGTAGTTCTCGTTGGGGGAGTAGGCGACCAGGTTGACGAAGGGGTGGCCGAACCTGCGCATCCTCGACCAGCTCGGGCCTCCCCACAGCTGAACACCAAGCGCATGGATCGAGGTCAGGTAGGTGCCGAGGGGAGACCATTGCACAAAGGTCTCGGTCCAGAACTGGCGGTCCACAATGTTCTCGGGAGAGTCCTTGTCGTTGTTCCAGAAGACGCCGACGGTATCGCCACGGTACATGACGAACTGGTCACGGCCACGGCCGGAAGGATCTGCCAGGAAGGACCGCAGGTGCTCGTGCTCCTGGAAGGGCTCGATCTCGGGCTCGTGGTACTCGTCCTCTATCCTTCCCTCTCGGCCAAATCGCTCGATGTCTGTCAGCTTGTTGACGCGAAGGGTGTGCTTCTTGTCGAGGGGGACCAGGTCCAGCTGTCGGACGGCTGCCGCAGCCTCGGCGGCGGAGGAGTACTCGACGAAGGCGAACCTGAAGGAGTCAGGGTCAGAACGCAAGGTCTTGCGCAGCACAGCAGGACGCAGCAAGTTCCAAGAAGAAGGTGCACGTACCTCTCAGAGTTTCCGCTCTCGCCGATGGGCATGTAGATCTGGTCCTCGCGGGTCTTGCCAACCGAGTTCAACTTCTTCAGCAAGAACTTGACAAGCTTGGGCTTTTGGGCCTCGTTGACAACGGGCAGACCGTCGATGACGACAAAGTGGTCGTAGCCAGAGTCGAGCTGGACCTCGTACTTCTCGCGCAGGTCGGACATGTCGATTTCTTCCTCATCGTATTCCTCGTCATCGAGGTCGGCCTCGCGCAGATGCTCGAAAGCGGACGCCATGCTGGGCGATTGTATATCGTCGGTGGTAGTTTGTTGTTGGCAGTGGTCTTTTTTGTTGGTACTGATTTGTTATTGACGCCGTCGTGAAGACTGTTGGCGGTGCGGGACGTGCTGCGTGTGCGGTGGATCGTGGTCCAGGAGGAGCTTCAATTTGTGTTGACAAAGAAGTCCTCTGTGTATTGAACGCCGACAGTGCGACGTGATTTGTGTGGATGAGCTGGCCAGGCGATGCAGTCGGAGGCGAGCTGGGCGTCGGTGCTGGAGGTGACGGGGCTGGAAGACACCAGTGGCTTTTGGTTGTCGCAACGGCTGATGAATTTTCCCGCGATGGAGTTTTGGGCCAGGTCGAGGTGGGGAGGCACAGGTAAAATGGAACACGGTGCACACTACCAAACTCCAGTTAGTGCCTCTGCCACTGGCCTGCGCTGCCTAAACTGACCTGCACTTCGATTTCGCGTCCGAGCTCCCTCTGCTCCTGCCAGCTCGATTTCAGTGGGACTCTTTTTTGGCCGGCGCAGGAATTTCCTGGCCTCCGACTTCCCGTTGCCACTCACCGCCTTCCGCATCAGGAGCCAGGCCCAGTGCCGTACCCCGCGGCTTTTGCTGTCAAGACTAGGGGTACATCGGTACATCGGGACATGGGTACGCGCTAGCAGTATCGAAAAATCAGCTTTCGTCAGGGGGGAGCTGTCGCCTGCCTGTCTGTCTTGTCTGTGTTGTGTTGACTGCCATCGTGTAGCCTCCCACCATCCCCACGCTTCGAAGCTACCGAGACAAGGCGACGCTTGCTTCCCACCTACGAACAGGGCACCTCGAGACGACCTCACTTTCCCTCCTACCTTTAAGTTCCTTTTGAAAGCTGCCTCTTTCGGCAACAGTCCAAGATGGTACGCAGTTTAGCTATGCATTCCTCCCGGCTGGACCCCTGGGACGTTGACTAACTGGCATTTCAAATACGCAGGCTTCCTTCAGCCCAACCCAGATCTTCGAGGAGGGCACCACCGAGGAGAAGGGCGAGAATGCCCGTCTCACCGCCTTCGTCGGTGCCATTGCTGTCGGTGACCTGGTCAAGAGCACTCTGGGTCCCAAGGGAATGGACAAGATTATGCAGTCTGCGTGCGTACTGGCCAGTCTGGTCCCCCGCCGAGCTTCCCTACCTAACCTCTTCCTGCTTCAACAGGTCTACCGGAGATATCCTGGTCACAAATGACGGCGCAACTATCCTCAAGTCTATAGCCCTCGACAATGCCGCCGCAAAGGTCCTCGTCAACATCTCGAAAGTGCAGGATGATGAGGTCGGCGATGGCACGACATCTGTCTCCGTCCTGGCCGCCGAGCTGCTGCGCGAGGCAGAGAAGCTGGTCGACAAGAAGATCCACCCCCAGACCATCATCGAGGGATACCGATTAGCAAGCCAGGCTGCTCTCAAGGCCCTTGAAGACTCCGCTGTCGACCACAGCAAGAGCCCCGAAGCCTTCCGGAAGGACCTGATCGCTATTGGAAAGACGACGCTGAGCTCCAAAGTCCTCGCCCAGGACCGTGACCACTTTGCAGAGCTCGCTACCGAGGCCGTGTTGAGGTTGAAGGGCTCCTCCGACCTCAGCAACATCCAGATTATCAAGAAGGCCGGTGGCAAGTTGAGCGATTCTTACCTGGACGATGGTTTCATCCTGGACAAGAAGATTGGAGTCAACCAACCCAAGCGCCTGGAAAAGGCCAAGATCCTCGTCGCAAACACTTCCATGGACACGGACAAGGTCAAGATCTTTGGTGCGCGCGTCAAGGTTACATCTACGAGCAAGCTCGCCGACCTCGAGAAGGCCGAGAAGGAGAAGATGAAGGCCAAGGTCGAGAAGATCAAGTCGCACGGCATCAACTGCTTTATCAACCGCCAGCTCATCTACAACTGGCCTGAGCAGCTCTTCACCGATGCCGGCATCATGTCCATCGAGCACGCCGACTTCGACGGTATCGAGCGGCTGGCCCTGGTTACAGGCGGCGAGATCGCATCCACGTTCGACCACCCCGAACAAGTGAAGCTGGGTCACTGCGATGTTATTGAGGAGGTCATTATCGGCGAGGACACCCTTATAAGGTTCTCTGGGGTTGCAGCGGGCCGAGCCTGCACTGTCGTTCTGCGCGGCGCCACACAACAACTCCTCGATGAGGCCGAGAGAAGTTTGCACGACGCCCTCGCCGTCCTTTCCCAAACCGTCAAGGAGCCACGGACAACTCTGGGTGGTGGATGCGCAGAGATGCTGATGGCCAAGGCTGTCGAGGCACAGGCAACACGTGTCGAGGGCAAGAAGCAGGTTGCTGTTTCCTCATTCGCTGTCGCCCTGCGGCAACTGCCGACCATCTTGGCCGACAATGCCGGTCTCGACTCTGGCGACCTGGTCGCCCGTTTGCGCAAGGCCATTTACGACGGCATGACGACGTACGGTCTGGATCTGATGATCCCCGGCGGTGGCATCGCTGATATGCGCGACCTGGGAGTTATTGAAAGCTACAAGCTGAAGAAGGCGGTGGTGTCATCGGCAAGCGAGGCTGCTGAGGTAAATTTGGACTCTTTCCCCGGTGGCTGATCCACACAATGCTGACTATTATGACACAGCTACTCCTTCGCGTGGACAACATCATTAGAGCGGCGCCGAGGAGACGCGAGAGGCAGTGATCAGGTGGAATATGATGGGTGGACCATGTAGATGTGGGCGATCCTCAACGACTGTACAATACCCGATAGAGCCACCGCAGTCAGCCGTGTAATGACAAGACAAGAAACCAATGGTCTTCTGTGGGCACATTATACCACTTTTGCGGAACGCCGAATCGTGTGGACCAACTCTACAGTACATCGGACTCTCTTCGAAGCGGTGCCCCGACTTCCACAGCACCATTCTGGTAGACCATTCCTCCTTGTTCCTCTTCCCACACTGCTGCTCCCATTTCTTCGATGCCTCTGCCCCACCCCAGATTCCATCTCAAACGACTGGAAATTGCAGCCCGCTGCAGTTCTCGCTGATGGATGTTAGCCCGGCCAGTTGAAAGTTTAGAAAGGCTGTACTCACCATCTCCAGTGACCTAATGCGGCAAAACAGCCTGCCCACATCCCATCCATCTCCGTCTCAACCAGCACAAGGCTTGGGGCGGCGACGCATAGCCGCCGCGTGCTGGCCCAACTTCTGTCCATTCGAGGCTCTCGTGCCGGCTAGACGAGCACCGTGGACGCAGCGAGGAAGTGGAAGAGGCCGATAGAGACGCAATAATACATGTTGAAGAATGCTTTCAATATCCAGGGACGTAGAAAAAAGAGCTGGGTTTGATGAATTCCCACATGATGCATCCTAAATCGAGTCGCGGTGAGCCGCCGACCTGGTTTTAATCCCCGGGGCCAAGGAAGGTGTCTCAGCCAAAGGTCATGATAGCATCATAGCCCCATTCTTTTTGTCTCCCGCTGGCTTACGAGCCACTAAAGGCATGGCGTCTATTGACGACATGCTAGATAGAGAAGGGAACGGGAGGATGGCTGAACGGCTCTCAGGCTGAATGACCACTTGTTCTGGGCTCGCCGCTAGGTCGAGACGGCGTTCCCTTTGTGGATCAGGTGTGCCGGGTGCCGATGCAAGCTCCAACTGGATTTATTCTAGAACATTTGCAAGGTATGAAGAAGTTGGCACGGGGGTTAGGAAGAGTCCTTTTATGTTTGCATGGGTCTTATTATGTCGTGGACACAGGAGGTCGATTGGAACTGGGTTCAGGAAGGACTCATTTAGGCCACCGCGGTCAACCGCGGTCGCACCTACTTGACCTATCCACAACGTTTCTTCCCTTGTCAGTCTCCGCCAGGATTAAATGACGTCTGTTTCTAGGCTCAAGACCTCGAAAATCATCTCCTCTTCGTAAACCGAATCATCACAGGCGGAAGCGTCGTAGTAAACGTATCCTTCGCCTCGCGATCAAACGTCTCCCCGTCCTCCCCGGGCGCAAAAGCAACATCAAACTCGCGCAGCACCCGCGAGAGCGCGATGCGCAGCGACAGGAAGGCCAGATTCTTCCCGGGGCACTGGTACGCGCCCAGCATGAAGGGCAGGTACGGCGCCCCGTCGGTGCCCAGCTCGGCCCTCCGCTCGCCGAACCGCTCCGGGATGAAGTCCGCAGCCTGCTGCCAGTACCGCGGGTCCGTCTGGATGCGCTGCGTCGGCACGAAGACGTTTGTCCCGCCCGGGATGAAGGTCCCGTCCACGGTTATTCCCTGCGGCGGCGTTTCGCGGTGGCCGCCTGTCAGGAGGGCTGGCTTCAGGCGCAGGGTCTCGTGGATTATGTCGTCGATGAAGGTTACCGTCTTTACGTCCTCGTAGCTCCACTGCGTCCCGAGGGCTGCGTCCAGCTGCGACTGGAGCTTCTTCTGGACATTGGGGTGCTTGGACAGGTAGTACAAGATGCTGGCCAGGGTCGTGGCTGTCGTCTCGCTGCCCGCGACGATCACGACGCGCGAGTCCTCGTGCAGTGCTGGGTCTGACGGGGACGCTCCGGCGTCCTTGTCAATGACCGCTTTGATCAGCCATGACACGATGTCCTGTGGGTACTCATCTGCGTCCCAATTCTATATGCCTTGTCAGTTTGACGGTCTCCCAGTGATGGATCAAGAACAGTGGGCCGACCTTCTTCTTGGCCTCGATTTCTGAGCCGCACCACGAGAAGAATTCCTGGTATGCTGCCGCAGCTCCTGGTATTTTCCCCAACATGTTCAGTAGCCACGGGACGTGGCTCACGATGCCGAGGACATTCATGGACGAGTGTACGCCCTCAATTGCAGGATGCTCTTCTCCGTTGGTCACGCTGTTGAACTCCTTGCCGAATCCGACCTTGCCTGTGTCTGGATTTAGCAAGTTGATGAAGGCCATTGCGAAGGCATTTCTCACCCATTATGTCAAAAGAAAGATACATAGACCATGCGGTTGCATCAATTGTCCCACGATTGGACAGCTGGTTAATAAATTCATCGACCTTAGAGCTGATGGTAGGCTCATAAGTGTTCAGCGCTGGGCCGTGGTTGTTAGTCTCAACATCCTGCTGGTATGAATGCGGATGGCCTTACCCTTGATGGAAAATCCTCTGTCCCAAGTCCTGCGTCTTCGCTTGTGCTGCTCATGGTCCCTCGTCATATGGATTGAGCATTTCAACGGATCTGTGTCCACCTGCCCATACCAAGTGCTCTTTCGGCATTTCGACTCAGGCCCATAGATCAAGGGTAGAGCGGACTTGCGGATGATAACAAGCTCGCGGGGCCCTGGTTTTCCGCATTAGTGGCGACACAAGAACCAAATTTCAATACTGTACTCACCTGTGCGGATGAAGTCTCCGTATTCTTCGTTCCACCGGCCGACTTGCTTGAAATACTTCAGGTCCCTGGAAGCTGTAAAGGCCGAGTAAAAGCGAGAGACCTTTGCAAGGGGTGGTCCGGGAAACCGTCTGAGCCGGTGGAAGAAAGCCCGGTATACGCCGATACTGAGTAAGACTGCTAAGTTGAAGGATGTAGATAATACAGCGACCCGCACAAGCGCAGCCAGAGGCGCGAGGCCAGCAAATAGATGAATGGCAAAAAGTATTATGAGACTGATGAACCCCACGGCTACGAGCGTGTACATGAAAGCCTCCACCTCTACGATTCGCAGAAATGTGTTGTGGAAGACCACCCCCAAGACCGCGGCAGTAGAGGCGGCCTGGACGGAATCAACGTCCAAGAGAGCTCGGAGAGTCTCCGAAACTCCGGATGAAGACATGTCTGCGGTGAAGCTGTGCCGAATTGTGCTGACAACGAGCAGCACCAGTGCACGACCTGGGGAATATTACCAGCGTGTGGTATTTAAACTCGAGCTTAAATCACCGCGGGCTAATCACCATTTCCTCATTGGTCTGGTCGGATTTTCAGCAGCGCCATCGAGAAAGTAACGCCTGTGGATCAAAGACGCAGTCACGAAAGCCGTTGGTTGCTGACAAGTGCATACGAGTGGAGACCACACAGCACAGCGAAGCTCCACGCTGGAGGAAAAACAAAAGGGGACCGTTGCACGTCGGATCCGGATGCAACCTCCCTGGGTCTGGTTCCCAGTTTCAATCCCGTTGGCTATGAGTTTCCAGGATAACTTACTTCAGTACTTAGTAGGGAGGTGATCAGCCGCGCTTGCACGTCCCCTGAGCTGGATCTACTGCCGCCCGTTCCCCTCCCGTGCGGGGCGATCCAATCGCCTGGGGGGTGGTTCTTGGGAGTGCACCGCAAGGGGCGATACAGAACCAATATTTCACGGCAGTTCAGTGGCTTAATTAGTGGTGTTCGACAACACGGAGATACGATTTTGGCTAAGAAGACGTGGAGCTTCAAATTTGTCAGGATGGAGACAGGATGTGGCAGCGAGTAACTAGAAAACCTAATAAACAGACCCAACCAACATTTAAGACTCCAAAAAGATGATATGTCGTCTAGACATGACTCGACGGTGCTCAAGTTATGAATTAGTGGACCGGTATACATTGGGTATGGGAATGAACACAAACGTACCCTGCTCGTGGCCCTTGATTCGTTTCGAGCCTCAGGGGCAGTGTGGGTTGGCTCTCTGGGCATGTCCCATCTTTCCAGCCTTTACGACTTAAGGCTGTGTGTGGATTTGATTCTTCCAGTCTGAATGGTTTCCTTCGGGTGATGCTGCCAACAACTTAGGGCAGCTTCATTCTTTTCGCTCCCTCCCCGGGCTACCGCACGCCCGAACAACATCATGGCGGTAGACAATCTTCAGCCGTTGGCCTATGCCATCGCCTCAATCATGTTCGTCATTGGGACGATTTCTTTCTTCCTCAGGTTCTATTGCAGAGCAATCGTAAAAAATGCTTTCGGGTGGGATGATATCCTCTCCGTCTTCTTGCTGGTTTGTTCCATCAACCTACCCTTTCCTCAAGAATGGAAAAGCAAACGGGCTTCAGAGATCCCTCGATATTCAATCGTTAGAGAGTTTTGCTAACGTAGAATTGTATCCAAGTTGGTGAACACAATGCAGCAAGTAATTCTATACATGTTTCTCCATTACGGGTGCGGCCTGTAAGTGCTACTGATCCGGGGAGCATATGCATGAACTAACTTCCATCACCATACAGCCATGCGTCCACATTGTCACCCTACCAGCTCGAGAAGATCACTCTAGTATGTTCAGAATGACCAGAACGACGAAAGCACAACTAATTCCATAGGATAGTGGCTCTTTGTTGAGGAGTTGTTTTATATGATAACTCACTGGACGATTAAAATGACCTTCCTAATCTTCTACATCCGTCTATCGCCAAATCACACGTTTCGAATCTCGTGCTTCGTAACAATGGGCCTCAACACGCTTTTCATGCTTATCAATTGGCTGCTGGCAGTCCTTCAGTGCATACCCCTTGATGCCTATTTCCATCCAGAGGCTCATCCGGACGCCAAGTGCATCAACAAGGGTGTGCTTTTGCTTGGCCCGTCAATACTGGTCAGTTCCACCTGCAATATTGGCTTGCTGCTATAGGAAGTATGTCTGACGACACTCTCTTGCTATCCAGAATATCATCACAGACGTTATCATCCTCGTCCTCCCGATCCGGACGGTGTGGAACCTCAACATGTCCCGGCGCAAGAAGATCGCAGTCACTGGAGTGTTGGGCTTCGGAGCTTCCTCCGTGGTTGTGGCTGCGTGTCGATTCATCGTCCTCGCCGAGCTGGGCGCCACCCAAGACCCTTCGTACGTGTTGGGAAACATGGTCATCGTCGCGGCGTTCGAAATACAGCTTGCCATCGTGGCGGTGAACTTGCCCGCTATGAAGGCATTGTACTCCGGGATGACGGGTGGCTCCAGCAACGACCAGTCCGAGCAGATCAGCGGCAGCAATGGCTACAAGCTGTCGTCCATGGACGCAAGGGGGAAGAAGCTGCGCTCTGCGTCGTCGAGGAAGAACCCGGCTGCGCCCGTGGCAGACGTGAGCATAACTCGCCACATGGCTAGCGAGTCGGAAGAGGAGCTTTGGCAGCGCGAACACCAGGGGAAGGTTCAAGTTCCTCGAACGGTTGAGGTGAACACTTTCCAGAGCGATACCGACTCCGATGCTATTCGGAAAGGATCCCCTGAGCACCAGTATGCGAAGGACTGGGCCTGATGGACGATTCACATGCAAGGTATTTGGACATCGCCGAAAATCATCTCACAGACATGAAACGTATCTCTCTCATCACATATGCCCCCCCGATAAATGATAAGTAGCCATGCTTGATTAAAGTGCTGGGCAAGTGTAGAGTTAATTAGTGACCCTAAATCAAAATAAACTTTCAAGACACGCTACCAACACCACGTCCTCGACACGAGCAGTCTAGAACAAATCTCCAGACTATCAGCAAGCTTACTCCAGCCTTCAACCCTTAAAAGCAGACGTTCAGTGCACTTTCCTTTTTGAAATACCTAATATTGCAGTAGGAAAGTCTCCCATGTTCGGACATGTACAAGAACAACCTATCCCCTATCACGCCGGCAGCTGATTCATCACCAACCAAAGCGTCTTCACACCCAACTCCAACGTCTCCGTCTGGCCAACCTTCAACTCACAGAAGTACCTTCCCAGACTCTGCAACTTCCCGGCCGCACCATCACCCTTGCCCTGCCCAGCCCCCTCAAGCAGCTCCCGCGAGTCATCGATCCCAACGGCACGACACAGCTCCTCCGTATCCAAAACCGACGCGCGCAGCCCCCTCGAGTTCAACCAGTCCTTGTTCGCAACAACAACATAAGCAGCTGCCCGCTCCCTTGGTGTCTTGGGCTTCCTCGCAACAGCCCCCACCGCGGTGGCAGGCATCGCCGTCGCCGCGCCAACAGCCCCGAACACGGTCCCGAGCGTCAGCGACACGGCGCCACCCACCGCGCCGAACGCTGCGCCGACGACGTTGCCCTTCTTGGCCTCGTCGCGGACGTGGGTCCCCACGGACCTGGCGTTCCGCGCGACGTTCTTGCCGAAGGACGCGGGCGTCGAGCCTAGGTGCTTTGCTACGTCGCCCGCGTGGGCGAGGGCCTTAGTCGACACAGTGGCAGTTAGGAAGGCGGAGACTGTGGTGACGAAGGCGTGCCATGTCTCCGGTGTTACGCCTCGGGCGAGTAGTGCTGGGGCGTAGGCTGGTATGAAGGGGGCTGCTGCGTCTGGGCGGGACTGCGGGATGGCTACGGGCTTGCTGAAGGGGGAGGCTTCTGTGTATGAGGGCAGATCCTCGGTTGGTGGGAAGTTGAAGGGATCATTTGGCGTTGGGCCCTCTGGCTGCTGGGATGAGGTGGCTGGTGGGCGAGACGAGGGGCCTGGCGCCGAGTCGTCGTAGGCAGGTGGCGGTTCCTCGCCTCTGTCGGCTGAGCTCTCGGTGGCGGGACCTTGCTTGTTTTGTTTTGAGTCTGCCATGAATAGACTTGGTTTATGAGACTTTCGCTTTGGACGACGTGAGCGTAACTGATCCTGAGCTGAGTTCGTGGTTTCGAGGTTACGGCAAGCTGATGTTTCAGGCCGGCGGGCATGCCGCTAATTACCTACTAAGTATGAAAGCGTCGATGAGTCTCCAAGCCGACCGCGGAGCCGCTTGCGAAGTTGCTTCTGGCCTAATTGCACATCACCGTAGCGTAGGTTGAAAGGAGTCAAGGAGAGTCCGCGCGCCTGGAGTCGGACCGCCAGGATTCATGATGAGGTCAGACAATGAGAAAATGGTCAGCTATTCCACTTTTGTCTGACAGTCTGGGCGTGCGGACACTGTTCAATTGCCTTGCACGCTTGCACGCGGCTCCGCGCATTTACTTCGCCCGTCCTTCAACATTTACCAGCCTGACATATCGCTGTCATTTCACATTGCTAGAGATCATCCCTGCCCGTTCTGGATTGGTCGACTTGATAGCTTCGCATTCCTTGAGCCTGCTGAAGGCTTTAAGACTCCAAAGTCGAGTCTCGGATCTTCGACACATGTGCTGTCTTGCTGAGTGGTATCGTGTCCACCTCTGCATGTGGATTCTGCCCCCAGAGGGGTTGGGTCTGTCGGTTCCTTTCTGATCAAACTTCTACCGTTGACCACCGGGGCTTGTAATTCACTGTTGGGTTAGCCTGCCAGGAAGAGTATGGGATGTTCCTTTCAGTGGTCACAATGTTATCTGGAAGCACGGATGAATTTTCCGTCGGAGTCAACTGCCGCAGACAGACGTTGAGGATTCAGGCGCGTGGCTGTCCGGTCAAGTGTTAAAATCAACTTACCAAACTGACAGGGGGTCATTCATATTTCTTTGCAAAGCACATTTGTGCGAACATACTTCGCCCGGGGGTGTTTACGAGCTGAGTGCCAGACGCGCTTCGCCCACCCCTTCCCAAAACATCCATGGGAAGTCCCAAAATCGAATCTCACTCTCTCCCTCTTACGACTTCGTCAATCTCAGCACCTGTGCAGGTGGTCTGAATGCTGGCAAAAAAATTCGCAGTTAGCCAAGCGTTTGCACCTTTCTAGTTTGGCACACTTTAGAGTTGAGACCGGATATTCGCACCCCAAAAAATGGATACTATACTTTAAATGATAACTAAGTAGCCCTCTAGCTAATTAGAGGTTATTATTTAACTTTACTTATTACCCCTTTATAGTACTTTTTATAGCCTTAAATATATGCCTTATATAACCTTCTTAATATAAAAATTTTAATTATTTATTAATTATTAATAAGTTACTTAATTATATTAGTTTTTATTAGAATTAATTAATTTATTATTAAAAATATATTCTTATTTATTAAATATTATTTTCTTATAATTATAGTAATAATAAATACCTTTAATTATTTAGGTTTTAAGGTATAGTAGTAAGTTAATTATTATAAATAGAATATTAATATTATTACCTTAAATAATTATTACTTAATACTTTTTAATTC